>CM035116.1:45960855-46560855 GCA_020205555.1 Panax stipuleanatus | reverse complement strand
TGACACTCACAGTTGTGTGGTCGTATTTTGCACGACCGTGTGATATAAAAGATTGTATTTGGATTCTGTACCATGTATTTGGCGACTCAGAATGGGTTGGGTTGATTGGACCTATTCTGGGGGCGTCACAGTTGGTATCAGAGCTTAGGGATATGATCTCTGGCGGAGATCGGGGAATAGAATTAGGAGGGGAGAGAGGAGTAAATCCTTAGCTAGTGTGTTCTACCTAAGCTTATTTGTTATTTAATTGATGGATCGGTGTATAGGGTTGATATGTTAATTTGTTTAATTAACCTTTATTTTATGGCAATATTTGAGAATGGCAGCTGAAAATATTAACAGAGGAGTGAATGAGACCGTGGAGACACCTTTAATCACTAACCAGAAGAACGTGCAATAGGAAGACAATATTCCTCCTGTAAACAACGCTACTGATCAGACGATGAACGATGGGATGTTTAGAAGGTTTTTATAGTTCATACAGAACTAGACGAGGGAGACTCGTGGGCAAAATACAGGTGGAAATAATAACAACACGCAGATTGTCACTGCCAAGCAGTTCAAAGAGTTGGGACCACCAGAGTTTTTGGGAAAGCCAGATCCAATCAAGGCAGAGACATGGGTTAAGCAAATTACCAAGATATTTGATGTCTTGGGATGCACGGAGGAACAGAAGGTTCCATTCGCCACCTTTATGTTCCGTGGAGAGGCAGACTACTGGTGAGAATCTGTGAAGCGTACCTAGACTGTCGCACTAAAGATGTCTTGGGAAGCGTTCCAGAAACTGTTCAATGACAAGTATTTTCCTGAAAGTATTCGTCAAATGAAGGAGGTAGAGTTTATCAGACTGGAGCAGAATAACATGACTGTGCCCCTGTAACGATTGAGATTTTATATAATAATTTTAAATATTTATTGAGTTAAATAAATATTTTATGTGATTTATTTATTGAGTTAAATGAATAAATTATGTGATTTATGGAAGTGATTTAATTAGGTGTTATATATTAATTAGATGAATGTTTAATATTTATTTAATTGATGTATATTAATTTTATGGTATAGTTCTAATTTAATTGAGAGAATTAAATTAGATTAATTATATGTTAAGTGTTACTTGAATTATAATTAGCGAGTAATTATAATTATGTGGCAATTTTATGTGATTAATTAATGTTAGATTTTAATTGATTAAATAAGAATGTTAAATATTTAATTAATTAAAATGTGACATTAAAGTATATGTTAAAATGATTTATTAAAATAAAGAAAAGGGTTTTAAATGATTTTAACCAAACAAGGTCCTTACATTTATTTTTAAACCCGTTTTACCAAACAATGTCTTAATACTAAAATCTATTTTTATAAAGTACTCTTGCCAAACAAGCCCTAGTGGCTTTTGATTTTTAAAATTCTGTAACTGATGAATGCTTATTAGGGGAGTTAATTGTCAGTTATATATTATATGTATATCCTATATCTATTAGTATACGTTTACATAATACGTTAGTCTAAACTACGTTAGAGAGAATATCAGTGTAAGAGAGAAAAGAAATAACAGAGAAAGAATTAGAAGAGAAAGTAAGAAAAAGGCTTAAGGAATAATCATCATCTTCTTCAAACATCTAAGCTAAAGGGTATATCTTAATTCCCTTATATTTTTATGTTTTCCTTATGTTCTCCTTGAGTATGAGTTCTTTGTGTATGGTTTAGCATGGGAGTTATATATATATGATGTACATATATATATATATATATATATATATATATTGTGTTTATAATGGTTTATATATGAAGTGTATGCCATAAACAATGATTTTTAGAAATCAAATTGATTGTATAAACATGTTCTAATGGAGGATATATGTTCTTATGAAATTTATATATTTGGTTGAGTTTTAGAGTAAAAGTTATAATTCAATTGTGTGTCAATATGCCTATTTGGAATATTTTTGTAATGCTATCTTCAGTCATGATAATTGTGACGCCCCAAAATTTGGGCCGCCACTTTGTCACTCGAATTCGGTTCGTCACGTGCTCATGGTAATACAATAATAACTAAAATCACACAATCACAGCGGAAAATCTAATCTAGAATAATTTACAATGATTTATTATAATTATTCCCCCAAGTCTCGCAACCTACAGTACTTAATAGATTACATAATAATATCAATTAACGACTTATTACATAATCTAACTTAAGCTTAAACAAAATAAAATCCAGTCTTACTACATCATCTTAATACAACATTAAAATATTTAAAACATAAAAGAGACAAGCTAGTTGGTAGCCTTGCCCTTGCCCTTATCAACGCCCGAAGGTTCGCCCTACTCTGCCTTAACTGAAATATTTTTAGGGAAAGCAAGAATGAGCACAAATTGCTCAGCAAGTAATATACAATAAGGGTGAGTAATATAGTTCTCGAATCTCAAAAGAGTATAATAGGATGTGATAGTTTCAAGAATAACCAGAAATATCAACAGTTCTCAATAATAGTCGCTAAGGACAGAATAATATCAATATGATTCGATACTAAATTAATTTAAGATTTCAAGCTAACTGAATACTGAGCAGTCACTAAGGACTGTGAACTTCTACTAGAATTTAACAGTAATATACTGAAAATCCAATAAACACAAGTATAACAGGTGATCAGCCTAAAGTACCCTATATTATGCATAACATTTAATCATACTCAAGTGCGCGCGTCGGTCTCCCGACAAATATATTTTCCCTTCAAAGAAGGTTGTTCAACTCAGTTAACACAAGAATTTCGCACCATTTAATTGGTTTGGACAGTTTTATAAACATGCATCTAGCCGAATAAAATGGCATAGACACTTTCGCAATATTCAAGAACAATACCAAGTTCAACATGAATAATAGCTTTCATACGACTTAATGAAATAAGAGTTCAAGTATGCTAACTCAATTCAAACGAGTAAGTACGAAAACTAGCTCGCAATATACAAGGATAGAATACTTGCACCGTAAAAGAGTGTAAGTTAGAAAACTTGCCTTAAGCGTAGTCTATCCACGTAAAGTAATTCAACACTTTTAAATCCCTATCGTAATATAATTATGTATATATATATATGATATTCATTAGTCATATAGTTTAACATCGTATCTTATCTTCGGATATACAATCGACACATAAGATAAGTTTTATCCTAGACAGTTAGACCATATATAGTATCATATTAATATAACTTTTATCCTTAACGTTCCTCTTTTTGAGTTTAAACTTATTCTCATATCATTAATATCACATAAGACCACAATCAATACTAAATATATTTTATTTTAGTAAGTTATGGCATTTCTATAAGTTAACCGTCAAAATCAGATTCAAGTACCAACATATGATATCACATAGCATGTATTCATATTAAAGGATACTTTCATGCTTGTATAACTTTTTCAAATCCAATCATACATGGTATAGGTTCTTAAGTTAATACTTAAAGCCATTCAAGGACACGAACTCATAAAGTCTAACATGCTCGCTTTTTAAACACATAAGATATTCATATAACTTGTATTAGGCATGCTCATGAGTATTCGTATCGCATATATGTAGCTAGCATTGTTATTATCTTAAAAACCTACTTCGTTTACTCTAAACTTGGTTTCACGATATCTAGCATGGTATGTATATATGTATATATATATATATATGACACATTAGTGAGGTTTAAAAGAACTATCGAACATGTCCACGATTTTCATAATCTAAACCTCGATATAACATGTCAAGATTTATGTTTAAAATTCGTATTTTCCTTCGTAAAGCTCACTAATAAGGTTCGCATGTTCACATTACATTACGAAACCTATATACATAAGTCAATATGTCCGACATACATTTCAAGGCCATATAAACATGTCCGAAAATTAGAATACATATATGATCTTTACATATCAAAGTTTGCCTTTAAAATCTTATATTTTCGTTAAAAATGTTCACTAGTGGGGTTCACATGTTCACATTCCATCATGAAGCTTATGCATGCAAGTCAATAAGTATTTCATGTGTTTCTAGGTCATACTAACGTGTCTCAAAAGTCAGAATACCATTATGATATTTATATATCAAAGTCCCTTTTTAAAACTCTAAGTTCATTTTGGAATCCATATGTTTTTCGTTAACCATGTATGTTAATATAGTAAAACATGCTTACATTGCCTCAATATATTCATATATATGTATTAATCATGCTTCCATGCTTGTTTAAACCAAATCAAACAATCAGTACATAACAGTTTTGTAGCAGGATGCAGAAAACTGCATACAGAGGCCGGCGTAGCCGCACTGTGCCCCAGTGTTATACCGGCGCAGCTGCGCCTATGTCTGGTTCAAGCCAAGAACAGTCTACTTCGGCAGCAAACCAGGCCAATTCCCAAATTACTTCACGAATTCGATTATAATCAACCACATTGTAATTCAAACATGTATATAAGTTCACATAACAACTAAATAAGTGCTCTATAATCCAATTGCAATCCAATTTGACATAATCAAGAATTAGAACTTTTGACAGAAAACGAAAATGAAGAACAAGAAGGAAGAATTTTATACCTCTTTATGAATTAAGCTAGCTCAAATTGGATTCTCAACTCTCTGCAAACTATCTTGATATCAACTATCAATATACTCTCAATCCAACACTTAAACAAAATCTCAGCAAATGAAATTGAAGGAGATGGGTTGTATTTATAGAGGAAATAATATCTAGACATTGTCTTTCCACACCATTTCAAACTAATGGAAATCATAAGAACATGAAGGTTAAGAGAGAGTAGTTGATTTAGTTGGTGATTTCTACTATTAAGCCCACTCCCCATGTGATCATTGCTAGCAGCTATGGAAGTTTACTGAGTTTAAGGAGAAGCAATAGGCTTAGGCCATAATGGCTGTGCACGTGAAAGGAAGAAATGCCTTACATTATAGGATAAGTAATATCAATCTCAGCATTCTAGCAAATTGTACAATGCACGGTTATAACACATCTTATACACTTATGTATTATATACTTAGGCTATCACATAGATATACATACTATATATTTAGATTATAATTAAAGTTACAATGTAATCCCAATAATACTTACCATGTCATTCATATAATGTAGTAAATATAATTTACACACGTATAATCCATGTACATTTTATCTTACCGATATAATTCAATCGGATACTACCACATTACATTATCTCATGTATTATTTAATTTAAATTCTATTAATCAATAATTGTTTACAATATATCCATGATATATTATTTTATTGTATACTCACTCACATTGTCACATTGGCATTATCATGTAGTTCTCACAATTTATTAAACTTTACTATATAGTTTATATATAATAGAGTCGCATTGTAATTTACACTTCATATAATATATAGTTAGCTACTATACGTTATACTTTTAAATTCGCATGCTTGCACATAGAAGTTAATAATTTTCTTATCTCATCAATTAATTAATAATAATATTAATTAATCCATTTCTCATTAATCAATAAAATTATAATTTCCACAATAATTGATTAACACTTATATGATTAAGTATCACATTAAATGAATGTTAATCATATTATATTTATAAACACGTTGCTTATTATTATCATGTCTCTTGCAATAATAATAATCACATATTATTAACTAATCATCATTAATATTCTATAACAATTAATTAATATTCTATAATAACAATTAACAATTAATATAGATTAATTGTTCACTTAATAATTCCTTCGTTAATTAATATAATTATTAATATTTCTCATCACTGTGCCACATAAGGCATTCAACAAGTTTATCGCAAACTCCACATTTCCTCAATTATTATAATTATTCAATTTAATATAATTGAGTTAACTCACAAAATCATTTATATTCAACTAAATATTCATTCTCCATAAATATATTCATTTAATAATATTCAAAAATTCTTGGGTATTACAATTATAATGCATGTATTGTAATTTAAATTGGTGGAGAATTTGAATTACAGAGAATTATTTTGAGGAAATATGAGTTTTATGAAAAATATCAAATTTGATTTCTAAAACTTTTGATTATTGTTGTTTAGATGGTTTTTGTGTTTGAAAACATGTTATATGTGTGTATTGTTTCAAGTATGTGCTATACATTATTCCAGTAGCTTGTAATTATCGGTTGTTGACTTGTATGGGTTAATTAGTGAAGCAGGGTGTCGTTGCTGTCTGTCTCTGTCCGTGTTCCTGCGCAGCTGCGCCGGTAACACAGCCAGAAGCAGCGCAGCTGCGCTGGCTGCCTTTCACAGACTTAACATTTGTGCAGCTGCGCCGATGCCAAGGTCTGTGGCTGCGCAGCTGCGCCGCTGGCCGTGCAGAGGCAGTGAGTTGGTTCGATTGGATTGTGCAGTCTTATTTGATAGCCTAAATTAAATTGGTTATGATGATGAGCATGTATTCAGTGACTATAACATGAAGTTGACAATTTCATAATTTGAGAAAAGGAAGTTTTGAAAACCTTAATGTAATATTTAAATTATAAGTTATAATTGTTTAATTGTAATATGAGCTACTTAATTATAATTTGAATAATTATAATTAAGAGTAAATATTTAAATTTAATTTATAATTTTGTTAAATTATAATAAATAGTAGTTGATTTATTTTAATCAATTAGATATTAATTTAAATTATAATTTATGTAATTATAATTTAACAAATGCATGTTTAATTATAGATTATAATTGAATAATCGCATGATTAATTATAATTTGTGTAATTATAATGCATGATGTAGTTTAATTGATTTTAAATTATAATTGTTTATAATTTAAGATGTGATTTAAGTAATTATAATTAGATTAAATGTTTAAATTATAATTGATTTAATTATGTGAGCATGTCTATGTGATGTAATTAACTATGTGATGGTTGATTATTATTTATTTAATTAGAATGAGTTAACCATGAGGGTTAACCAATTATGTGAATTAGTTATGTGACAACTAATTTAGGTTATTGTGATTAAATGTATATGTGTATAGGAAGTGTTAGAACGTGAATTGTGTTAGTAGCTTGCGGTTGAGGCAAGTCTTCTAAACCCTAAACTTGCTACTTCTACGCAAGTTCTTTGAGTTCATATATTCATTGTTGAGAATGTCTTTTTCATTTCTGTACTGGACAATTATTTACTTAACTGAAGTGATCTTGACTTATTGTTCAAGTAAGATCCAGTTTATTATTTTAAATGCTTTAAGTTTACTTCTAAAGCATATGTTAATTCATAATTTTTTTATTTATGAATTATTGAAAGTCGATTCAACTAATCCTTAGTTGATGAACGTGAATTCTAAATTACCCTTGTAAGTTTATCCAAACCAAACTTTCTTTGGTGCGGACTTGTATTCAAATACTGAGTTGAACAACTCTATTTATTAGGGGAAGTTACCATGCGGAAGCGTTAACATGTTTGTGCACAATACATGGTACGAAGGGCTGATCCCCCTAAGTACGAGTTAAGGACCATAGTCTTAGTGACTGTTAAAGGTTTTAAATAGAAATGTTTATAACCTAGGACAAAAGTTCAAAGGTCTTACGACCCTCAGATGAATTCTATATTCAAATTTAAATGTTGATAGAGAATTATTATTCAATTCTTTATTGTTGAAGTAAGTAAAGCTATTCAGATCTTTTTAAAAATATCCTTTCATGTCTTTATTATTGTTGAATTCCAGTGAGCTGTTGTTTTCTCACTCTTGCATATTAAATAACAATTGCAGCTAAAGTTGATAATGTTGATGCCCCGTCTACGAGTAAAGGCAATGGGAAGCTAAACAAGTGAAGACTTATTTAATTATTTTACAATGATTGTAATAAGACTTTTATGTTATGTCTTTATTTTCGCACTTTATTTATGTCTAGGATAGATAAAACCCTGGGATTATTATGAGAAGGTTGTAACCCTTATTTTAAGGGAGATTTTATTATTTCGAATAAAGGTTGTATTTTACTTCAAAGTTTTATTGGGTATATGTTATATTAGAAAGTGAATACCAGATCATGTGAAAACGAAGTACTCGGATTTGGGGGTGTCACAGGTTGGTATCAAAGCCGTAGGTTATGAAACCTTAGGTGGGGAAACCTTAGGTCGTAGCCTTATAGTAAGGTCGAAAGGATAGATGTGATAGGTAAAGATAATAAACTACCTTATGTGCTATGTGTTTACATTTAAGTATTCGAAGAGTGACGATTCGATATCACGTAATAATGAACTTTAAAAAATTCTTTTGTCAGGTTGACGAATATTGGAGGACCTAGTTAGGCTAGAGAGGATGTACCTCAGGTGCCTAGAGAGGAGGAGCCCTGTGACATGCATGTTGTCTAGGAGCAGCTGGTTAGGAGAGAGCCATCTCCAGTGATCACCGCAGCTGGTCGAGAGCGTGAGCTGACACCTATTCCAGAAGAAGAGGATGAGGACGAGTTTGAAGAGGAGGAAGAGGATCCCGATGAGGAATTCTCACCTCACTCTACTAGTGCTGAGATGTACGAGGCAGTCTACGCCAGTAACGTGGAGCTTCATGGTCGAGTCGGAGAGCTCGAAGAAACTATCCAGCAGCGAGACGAGACTATCGAGGATATGGCTAGTGACCTAGGAGAAGCACAGTGGAACCTAATACAAGTGGGGAATGATAGAGACACGGCTCAAGTCGAGATAGCAAAAGCTGAAGCAAGACATTCAGGAAGAGTCGACGAAGCGTGCCAGAGCTGAGGAAATAAGCTTGTGGGCTACTCAACGAGCTGATCGAGCTGAAGATGAAGCTGAAGCCAAAAGGGCCAAGTTGAGGGAGACAGAGTATGCTTTCCACACAGCGATAGAAAGAGCCCAGGACCGTATTTTCTATTACCCAGCTCAGTTCCAAGGTTTACTATGGTATGTGGTGGACCGAAGAACGGCGTTTCGGGTGATGGAAGAGGAACGCAAGAGAGGCTGTGAGACGTCTTAATATGCCTAGACAGTAGTGCTTTTATTTATGTGTTGCTTTTTATAATAAATATTGTAAATCCTGTAATTTGAGATAAGAATGGGATGAGTTAATAATGTAATCCTGTAACTTTTCCAGTTCAGGAAGGATGATGTAAATAGCAGAAATGCTATCTAATTGATGTTTTTAAACTACGAGTAATGAATAAAAGAAGTTTATTGACGTGCTATGTGTTCTATGTGAACTGAGTTATTCAGACATTTAAGTATGAACTTGAATATTTAAAAATTGAATAAAGGATCTAATAATAATATTTTCTTAACAGAAAATGCCTCCTAGAAGAAGATCAACACGTCAAAACCCCGAGGGTTCGACGAACAACAACAACAATAACGATGGGATGAATCCCAACTCAGTTCAGCAGTTGGTGAATCTATTGAAAGGAACTCTTGCGAATCAGCCGCAAATGCAGGGTACTACGTTCAAGGAATTTAAGGCAGTAGGACCTCCTGAGTTCAAGGGATCGACCAACCCTATCGAGGCCCAGACGTGGGTGATGGAAATGGAGAACGTCTTCGACGTAGACAGAGTAGGTGAAGACTAGAAGACAGCGTTCGCGGCTTTCATGTTGAAATCGGATGCTAGCTTTTGGTGGCAGGCTAATAAGACCCGAGAGGGAGATGGAGTCATAGCTTGGGAACGTTTCAAGGAAATGTTCTATGAGATGTACTTCCCAGTGAGTTCGCAGGATCAGATGGTGGTCCAATTCCTAGAGCTTAAGCAGGGAGGGATGACAGTGTCCGAGTATGCCGCTAAGTTCAACGAACTGGCCAGGTTCGCTACTAACCAGGTCAGTACTGACGCTAGGAAGGCGAGGAGGTTTGAGATGGGACTGAAGCCCTGGCTCTACAGCAAGGTCTCCATGTTCCAGCAGAACACATTTGTAGCTGTACTGGAAAAGGCTATACTTGCCGAGGGAGGAAGCAAAGCGGTGACGAAGTTCAACCATGATAAGAAGAAGAAGAATGAGATAGAAACCAAGGCTGGTGGTAGCAGCACTACGAATCAAAAGAGGAAATAGATAGACAACACCTCTGCTGGGAGTTAGCAAGGAAGCCAGCAGAAGAGGAAGTTCGAAGCATGTGCTATATACGGTTAGCATCACACTGGTGTGTGCATGAAGGGAAAGCGGGTGTGCTTCAACTGTGGTTAGGAAGGCCACATCGCGCCTAATTGCCCAAACTCGAAGAAGGGAGCTTGCTTTACATGTGGATCCAAGGATCACATGGCTCGCAACTACCATAAGAAGCTGACGACAGGGTCAACAAGGAGCGGAGGGAATGGAAGCGGAAGTACCGTGACCATCGCTGCACCATTGCAAGCTGTTCGACCCACTGCACGTACATTCAACATAACGGTGTAGGATGCTGTGCAATCAAAAGACGTGGTGGCAGGTATTATTTTAGTTAATAGTATAAATGGATATGTATTATTTGATTCAGGTGCTACTTGTTCATTCATATCTGATGATTTTGCTAAAACCCTAGACTTACCTATAGAGGAGTTAGTTTACATGAATTGTAGATTGGATATTAAGGGTCAGGAGCTGAGAGTAGATTTGATTCCGATTAAACTTGGGGAATTCGATGTCATACTGGGTATGGACTGGTTGTTCAACCATGGGGCGGTAATCGACTGTCGGAAGAAGTCGGGAAACCATATGACTCCGTCGAAGTTAGTGTTCTATGGTAGCAAATTTTCTAGACAAGCGAGTTGTCAGACGGTTATGCAAGCCAAGAAACTTTTGATGCAAGGCTGTGTAGGATATCTAGCCTACATAGTAGACACGCGTAAGGAAAGCCCGAAGGTGGAGGAGATATCGGTGGTTAAGGAGTTTTTGGACGAGTTTCCTAGTGATTTGCCAAGACTTCTGCCAGATAGGGAGACAGAGTTCGTGATCGATTTAGCGCCGGGAACTGCTCCAATTTCAAAGGCTCCGTACGGAATGGCTCCAATCGAGATGAAGGAACTGATGGTTCAACTACAAGAATTGCTGGACAAGAAGTATATCCAACCTAGCGTTTCGCCGTGGGGAGCGCCAGTTTTGTTTGTTAAGAAGAAGGATGGATCGATGCGTCTTTACATTGATTATAGGGAATTGAACAAGGTTACGATCAAGAATAGGTATCCTTTACCTAGGATTGATGACTTGTTTGATCAATTGAAGGGTGATAGATACTTCTCGAAAATCGATTTGAGAAGCGGGTATCATCAATTGAAGGTAAGAAGAGAAGATATACCGAAGACGGTTTTAGGACTCGATATGGTCATTACGAGTTCTTGGTGATGTCATTTGGTCTCATGAATGCCCCAGTTGCATTTATGAACTTAATGAACAGGGTGTTTAAGCCATTCCTAGATAAGTTCGTGGTGGTGTTCATTGATGACATCCTGGTTTATTCCAAGACCGAGGAGGAACACGCTGAACACTTATGACTAACCTTAGAATCGCTGAGACGAGAGAAGCTTTACGCTAAATTCTTGACCTGCGAATTCTGGTTGGAACGTGTGTAATTTCTTGGCCACGTGATCAATAAGGAAGGTATTTCGGTGGATCCGTCAAAGGTCAAAGCTGTAATGAATTGGGAACATCCGAAGATGCCGTCTGAAGTGAGGAGTTTCTTGGGATTGGCAGGTTATTACCGGAGATTTATCCAAAACTTTTCTAGAATCGCAACTCCGTTGACTAATTTGACTCGTAAAACAGTTAAGTTTGTTTGGACGGAGAAGTGTAAGGAAAGTTTTTAGGAGCTGAAGAAGATGTTGAGTACTAAACCTGTGTTGTCTTTATCGGAAAGTATGGGGAATTTCGCAGTATATAGCGATGCCTCACTTAAAGGATTAGGCTGTGTGTTGATGCAGAACGACAAAGTCATTGCCTACGCGTCACGTCAGCTGAAGGATTATGAGAAGGGGTATCCCACTCATGATTTAGAATTGGCGGCAGTAGTGTTTGCTCTAAAGATATGGAGACACTACTTATATGGAGAAAGGTGTGAAATATACACAGATCACAAGAGTCTGAAATATATTTTCACCCAGAAGGATTTGAACATGCGCCAAAGAAGATGGTTGGAACTGATCAAGGACTACGATTGTGAGAAACTTTACCATCCGGGTAAAGCCAACGTCGTTGCCGATGCTTTGAGCAGAAAAGGTCAGGAGAAGCTGAACGTGTTAACTAATCAGGATCAGTTGATAGAGCAGATGGCTAGATTGGAGTTGGAAGTAAAGTTTCCAAAGGAATCGGATGAGAAATTATTTCAAGTAACTATTGGTTCTACTCTAGTAGACAAGGTGAAAGAAGCACAACTTCACGATGTGGAATGTGAGAAGATTCGGAAGAGGATAACCGATGGCGAAGACTTCAAGTTTAGGATCGATAATGAAGGACTGTTATGGTTTGAAAGTAGAATTTGGGTACCGCCAGTACCAGAGGTCAAAGAAGAGATTTTGAGCGAATCTCATAGTTCTAGATATTCTATTCACCCTGGGAGTACGAAGATGTAACAGGATCTCAGGCAAAAATTTTGGTGGCCGAATATGAAGAAGGACGTGGCTGAATACGTTGCAAAATGCTTAACGTGCCAGAAAGTTAAGGCGGAACACCAGAGACCAAGTGGTTTGCTACAACCGTTAGAAATTCCAGATTATAAGTAGGAACACATTACGATGGACTTTGTGGTGGGTCTTCCAGCAACTCAGAAGGGATTTGATGCGATATGGGTTATAGTGGATCGACTGACAAAGTCAGCCCACTTTCTTCCGATCAGGTTTAAGTACAACTTGGATCAGCTAGCGAAGCTGTATATGAAGGAAATCATTTCTCGACACGGCATTTTGGTGTCGATTGTGTCAGACAGAGATCTGCATTTTACGTCTAATTTCTGGAAGAGTTTGCAAGAGTGTCTGGGAATGCCGTTACGAATGAGTATGGTGTACCATCCTCAGACTGATGGCCAGAGAGAAAGAACGATTCAGACGCTTGAGGATATGCTCAGAGCTTGTGTGATGGACTTCAAGGGAAGCTGGGAGGATCATCTACCATTGGTGGAGTTCACCTATAACAATAGTCACCATGCAAGTATTGGCATGTCGCCTTACGAACCATTATATGGCAGAAAATGCAGAACTCCCTTGTGTTGGGATGAAGTCGGTGAACGTCAACTGTTGGGATCGGAGCTAGTACAACAAACTGCCAAAATTGTGAAGCAGATCTGAACAAGATTAGTTGCTGCTCAAGACAGACAGAAGAAGTATGTCGATCTACATCGACAGAACCGAGAATTATTACCAGGGAGTTTCGTTTTCCTGAAGGTATCTCCCTAAATGGAAAGATTAGGTTTGGTAAGAAGGGAAAGCTGAGTCCCCGATTTATTGGACCTTTCGAGGTACTACGAAAGGTGGGCGAGGTTGCTTACGAGGTTGCATTACCTCCGGAGCTCGAGAATATACATAACGTCTTTCATATTTCTGTGTTAAGACCTTACAAGCACGATTATAAACATGTAATAGAATATAAGCCTTTACAATTTGATAAAGACTAACATATGAAGAAGTGCCTGTTCAAATAGTTGATAGAAAGGAGCAAGTACTTAGGAACAAAGTGATACCTTCTATTAAGATAATCTGGAGGAACCACAGTGCTGAAGAAGCCACGTGGGAACTCGAAGATGTTATGATGAAATCTTATCCGCAGTTATTTGCTTAATTTTGTGTGTAACCCCTTATGTACTGATTCTGGGGACAGAATCCTTTTAAGGGGGGAAGAATGTAATATACAAGAACGAATTTTTAAATTTTTTTTTTTTGTTTTTTTATGTGTGATTCTGGGGACAGAATCCTTTTATGGAGGGGAGATTGTAACGATTGAGATTTTATATAATAATTTTAAACATTTATTAAGTTAAATAAATATTTTATGTGATTTATTTATTGAGTTAAATGAATAAATTATGTGATTTGTGGAAGTGATTTAATTAGGTGTTATATATTAATTAAATGAATATTTAATATTTAATTAATTAATATATATTAATTTTATGATATAGTTTTAATTTAATTGAGAGGATTAAATTAGATGAATTATGTGTTAAGTGTTACATGAATTATAATTAGCGAGTAATTATAATTATGTGGCAATTTTATGTGACTATTGATGTTAGATTTTAATTGATTAAATAAGAATGTTAAATATTTAATTAATTAAAATATGACATTAAAGTATGTGTTCAAATAATTTAATAAAATAAAGAAAAGGGTTTTAAATGATTTTAACCAAACAAGGCCCCTACATTTGTTTTTAAACCCGTTTTACCAAACAATGTCTTAATACTAAAACCTGTTTTTATAAAGTACTCTTGCCAAACAAGCCCTAGTGGCTTTTGATTTTTAAAATTCTGTAACTGATGAATGTTTATTAGGAGAGTTAATTGTCAGTTGTATATTATATGTATATCCTATATCTATTAGTATACGTTTACATGATACGTTAGTCTAAACTACGTTAGAGAGAACATCAGTGTAAGACAGAAAAAAAAGAACAGAGAAAGAATTAGAAGAGAAAGCAAAAAAAAGGCTTAAGGAATAATCATCATCTTCTTCAAACATCTAAGCTATAGGGTATGTCTTAATTCCCTTATATTTTTATGTTTTCCTTATGTTCTCCTTGAGTATGAGTTCTCTGTGTATGGTTTAGCATGGGAGTTATATATATAGGATGTACACACACACACACACACACATATATATATATATATATATATATATATATTTATATATTGTGTTTATAATGGTTTATATATGAAGTGTATTCCATAAACAATGATTTTCAGAAATCAAATTGATTGTATAAACATGTTCTAATGGAGGATATGTGTTCTTATGAAATTTATATATTTGGTTGAGTTTTAGAGTAAAAGTTATGATTCAATTGTGTGTCAATATGCCTATTTGGAATATTTTCGTAATGCTATCTTCAGTCATGATAATAATGCATGTATTGTAATTTAAATCGGTGGAGAATTTGAATTACAGAGAATTGTTTTGAGGAAATATGAGTTTTATGAAAAATATCAAATTTGATTTCTAAAACTTTTGATTATTGTCGTTTAGATGGTTTTTGTGTTTGGAAACATGTATTGTCTCAAGTATGTGCTATACACTGTTCCAGTAGCTTGTAATTATCGGTTGTTGGCTTGTATGGGTTAATCAGTGAAGCAGGGTGCCGTTGCTTTCTGCCTCTGTCCGTGTTCCTGCGTAGTTGCGCCGGTAACACAGCCAGAAGCAGCGCAGCTGCGCCGGTTGCCTTTCACAGACTTAACATCTGCGCAGCTGCGCCGGTGCCAAGGTCTGTGGCTGCACAGCTGTGCCGCTGGCCGTGCAGAGGCAGTGAGTTCGTTCGATTGGATTGTGCAGTCTTATTTGATAGCCTAAATTAAGTTGGTTATGATGATGAGCATGTATTCAGTGACTATAACATGTGTTAACATGAAGTTAACAATTTCATAATTTGAGAAAAAAGAAGTTTTAAAAACCTTAATGTAATATTTAAATTATAAGTTATAATTGTTTAATTGTAATGTGAGCTACTTAATTATAATTTGAATAATTATAATTAAGAGTAAATGCTTAAATTTAATTTATAATTTTGTTAAATTATAATGAATAGTAGTTGATTTATTTTAATCAATTAGATATTAATTTAAATTATAATTTATGTAATTGTAATTTAACAAATGCATGTTTAATTATAGATTATAATTGGATAATCGCATGATTAATTATAATTTGTGTAATTATAATGCATAATGTAGTTTAATTGATTTTAAATTATAATTGTTTATAATTTAAGATGTGATTTAAGTAATTATAATTAGATTAAGTATTTAAATTATAATTGTTTAATTATAATTTAGTTAGATACATAATTGATTTAATTATGTGAGCATGTCTATGTGATGTAATTAACTATGTGATGGTTGATTATTATTTATTTAATTAGAATGAGTTAACCATGAGGGTTAACCGATTATGTGAATTAGTTATGTGGTAACTAATTTAGGTTATTGTGATTAAATGTATATGTGTGTAGGAAGTGTTAGAACGTGAAGTGTGTTAGTAGCTTGCGCTTGAGGCAAGTCTTCTAAACCCTAAACTCGCTACTTCTACGTAAGTTCTTTGAGTTCATATATTCATTGTTGAGAATGTCCTTTTCATTTCTGTACTGAACAATTATTTACTTAACTGAAGTGTTCTTGACTTATTGTTCAAGTAAGATCCAGTTTATTATTTTAAATGATTTAAGTTTACTTTTAAAGCATATGTTAATTCATAATTCTTTTATTTATGAATTATGGAAAGTCGATTCAACTAATCTTTAGTTGATGAACGTGAATTCTAAATTACCCTTGTAAGCTTATCCAAACCAAACTTTCTTTGGTGCGGACTTGTATTCAAATACTGAGTTGAACAACCCTATTTATTAGGGGAGGTTACCACGCGGAAGCGTTAAGATGTTTGTGCACAATACATGGTACGAAGGGCTGATCCCCCAAAGTACGAGTTAAGGTCCATAGTCTTAGTGACTGTTAAATATTTTAAATAGAAATGTTTATAACCTAGGACAAAAGTTCAAAGGTCTTACGACCCTCAGATGAATTCTATATTCGAATTTAAATGTTGATAGAGAATTATTATTCAATTCTTTATTGTTGAAGTAAGTAAAGCTATTCAGATCTTTTTAAAAATATCCTTTCATGTCTTTATTATTGTTGAATTCTAGTGAGCTGTTGTTTTCTCACTCTTGCATATTAAATAACAATTGCAGTTAAAGTTGAAAATGTTGATGCCCCGTCTACGAGTAAAGGCAAGGGGAAGCTAAACAAGTAAAGACTTATTTAATTATTTTGAAATGATTGTAATAGGACTTTTATGTTATGTCTTTATTTTCGCACTTTATTTATGTCAAGGATAGATAAAACCCTGGGATTATTATGAGAAGGTTGTAACCCTTATTTTAAGGGAGATTTTATTATTTCGAATAAAGGTTGTATTTTACTTCGAAGTTTTATTGGGTAGATGTATGTTATATTAGAAAGTGAATACCAGATCATGTGGAAATGAAGTACCCGGATTTGGGGGTGTCACAGGTTGGTATCAAAGCCGTAGGTTATGAAACCTTAGGTCGTAGCCTTATAGTAAGGTCGAAAAGATAGATGTGATAGATAAAGATAATAAACTACCTTATGTGCTATGTGTTTACATTTAAGTATTCGAAGAGTGACGATTCGATATCACGTAATAATGAACTTTAAAAAATTCTTTTGTCAGGATGACGAACATTGGAGGACCTAGTCAGGCTAGAGAGGATGTACCTTAGGTGCCTAGAGAGGAGGATCCCCATGACATACATGTTGTCTGGGAGCAGCTGGTTAGGAGAGAGCCATCTCCAGTGATCACCGCAGTTGGTCGGGAGCGTGAGCTGACACCTATTCCAGAAGAAGAGGATGAGGACGAGTCTGAAGAGGAGGAAGAGGATCCCGATGAGGAATTCCCACCTCACTCTACTAGTGCTGAGATGTACGAGGCAGTCTACGACAGTAACATGGAGCTTCATGGTCGAGTCGGAGAGCTCGAAGAAACTATTTAGCAGCCAGACGAGACTACCGAGGATATGGCTAGTGACCTAGGAGAAGCACAGTGGAACCTAATACAAGTGGGGAATGATAGAGACACGGCTCGAGTCGAGATAGCAAAGCTGAAGTAAGACATTCAGGAAGAGTCAACGAAGCGTGCCAGAGCTGAGGAGATAAGCTTGAGGGCTACTCAACGAGCTGATCGAGCTGAAGATGATGCTGAAGCCAAGAGGGCCAAGCTGAGGGAGACAGAGTATGCTTTCCACACAGCGATAGAAAGAGCCCAGGACCATATTTTCTATTACCCAGCTCAGTTCCAAGGTTTACCATGGTATGTGGTGGACCGAAGAACGACGTTTCGGGTGATGGAAGAGGAATGCAGAGAGGCTGTGCGATGTCTTAATATGCCTAGACAGTAGAGCTTTTATTTATGTGTTGATTTTTATAGTAAATAATATAATCCCGTAATTTGAGATAAGAATGGGATGAGTTAATAATGTAATCCTGTAACTTTTCCAGTTCAGGAAGGATGATGTAAATAGCAAAAATGTTATCTAATTGATGTTTTTAAACTACGAGTAATGAATAAAAAAAGTTTATTGACGTGCTATGTGTTCTATGTGAACTGAGTTATTCAGACATTTAAGTATGAACTTGAATATTTAAAAATTTAATAAAGAATCTAATAATAATATTTTCTTAACAGAAAATGCCTCCTAGAAGAAGATCAACACGTCAAAACCCTGAGGGTTCGACGAACAACAACAACAATAACGATGGGACGAATCCTAACTCGGTTCAGCAGTTGGTGAATCTGTTGACAGGAACTATTGCGAATCAGCCGCAAGTGCAGGGTACTACGTTCAAGGAATTCAAGGCAGTAGGACCGCCTGAGTTCAAGGGATCGACCAACCCTATCGAGGCCCAGACGTGGGTGATGGAAATGGAGAACGTCTTCGACGTACCCAGAGTAGGTGAAGACCAAAAGACAACGTTCTCGACTTTCATGTTGAAATCGGATGCTAGCTTTTGGTGGCAGGCTAATAAGGCCCGAGTGGGAGAGGGAGTCATAGCGTGGGAACGTTTTAAGGAAATGTTCTATGAGATGTACTTCCCAGTGAGTTTGCAGGATCAGATGGAGGTCCAATTCCTAAAGCTTAAGCATGGAGGGATGACAGTGTCCGAGTATGCCGCTAAGTTCAACGAACTGGCCAGGTTCGCTACTTACCATATCAATACTGACGCTATGAAGGCGAGGAGGTTTGGAGCGGGGACCGAAGCCCTGGCTCTACAACAAGGTCTCCATGTTCCAGCTGAACATATTTGTAGCTGTGCTGGAAAAGGCTATACTTGCCGAGGGAGGAAGCGAAGCGGTGACGAAGTTCAACCAAGATAAGAAGAAGAAGAATGAGATAGAAACCAAGGGCTGGTGGTAGCAGCGATGCGAATCAGAAGAGGAAATGGACTGACAACACCTCTGCTGGGAGTTAGCAAGGAAGCTAGCAGAAGAGGAAGTTCGAAGGATGTGCTATATACGGTAAGAATCACACTGGTGTGTGCATGAAGGGAAAGCGGGTGTGCTTCAACTGTGGTTAGGAAGGCCACATCGTGCCTAATTGCCCAAACCTGAAGAAGGGAGCTTGCTTTACATGTGGATCCAAGGATCACATGGCTCGCAACTGCCCTAAGAAGCTGACGGCAGGGTCAACAGGGAGCGAAGGGAATGGAAGCGGCAGTACCATGACCATCGCTGCACCATTGCAAGATGTTCGACCCACTGCACGAACATTCAACATAACGGTGCAGGATGCTGTGCAATCAAAAGACGTGATGGCAGGTATTATTTCAGTCAATAGTATAAATGCATATGTATTATTTGATTCGGGTGTTACTTGTTCATTCATATCTAATGATTTTGCTAAAACCCTAGACTTACCTATAGAGGAGTTAGTTTACCCCTTGAACATAGAGATTGTGAATAGGGAAGTTATTCATGTTAGGTGTGTTTACAAGAATTGTAGATTGGACATTAAGGGTCAGGCGCTGAGAGTAGATTTGATTCCGATTAAACTTGGGGAATTCGATGTCATACTGGGTATGGACTTGTTGTTCAACCATGGGGCGGTAATCGACTGTCAGAAGAAATCGATAAACCTTACGACTCCGTTGAAATTAGTGTTCTATGGTAGCAAATCGCCTAGACAAGCGAGTTATCTGACGGTTATGCAAGCCAAGAAACTTTTGATGCAAGGCTGTATAGGATATCTAGCCTACATAGTAGATACGCATAAGGAAAGCCCGAAGGTGGAGGAGATATCGGTGGTTAAGGAGTTTGTGGACGTGTTTTCGAGTGATTTGCCAGGACTTCTGCCAGATAGGAAGACATAGTTCGTGATCGATTTAGCGCTAGGAACTGCTCCAATTTCGAAGGCTCCGTACCTAATGGCTCTAGTAGAGATGAAGGAACTGATGGTTCAACTACAAGAATTGCTGGACAAGAAGTATATCCAACCGAGAGTTTCACAGTGGGGAGCGCCAGTTTTGTTTGTTAAGAAGAAGGATGGATCGATGCGTCTTTGCATTGATTATAGGGAATTGAACAAGGTTATGATCAAGAATAGGTATCCTTTACCTAGGATTGATGACTTGTTTGATCAATTGAAGGGTGCTAGATACTTCTCAAAAATTAATTTGAGAAGCGGGTATCATCAATTGAAGGTAAGAAGAGAAGATATACCGAAGACAGCTTTTAGGACTCGATATGGTCATTATGAGTTCTTGGTGATGTCATTTGGTCTCACGAATGCCCCAGCTGCATTTATGGACTTAATGAACAGGGTGTTTAAGCCATTCCTAGATAAGTTCGTGGTGGTGTTCATTGATGACATCCTAGTTTATTCCAAGACCGAGGAGGAACATGTCGAACACTTACGACTAACCTTAGAATCGTTGAGATGAGAGAACCTTTACGTTAAATTCTCGAAGTGCAAATTTTAGTTGGAACGTGTGCAATTTCTTGGCCACGTGATCGAAAAAGATAGTATTTCGGTGAATCCGTCGAAGGTCGAAGCTGTAATAAATTTGGAACAGCCGAAGACGCCGTCTGAAGTGAGGAGTTTCTTGGGATTGGCAGGTTATTAACTGAGATTTATCCAAGACTTTTCTAGAATCGCAACTCCGTTGACTAATTTGACTCGTAAAATAGTTAAGTTTGTTTGGACGGAGAAGTGTGAGGAAAGTTTTTAGGAGCTAAAGAAGAGGTTAAGTACTGCGCCTATGTTGTCTTTATCAGATAGTACGGGGAATTTCGTAATATATAGCGATGCCTCACATAAAGAATTAGGCTATGTGTTGATGCAGAGCGGCAAAGTCATTGCCCACGCGTCACATCAGCTGAAGGATTATGAGAAGGGGTATCCCACTCATGATTTAGAATTGGCGGCAGTAGTGTTTGCTCTAAAGATATGGAGACACTACTTATATAGAGAAAGGTGTGAAATATACACAGATCACAAAAGTCTGAAATATATTTTCACCTAGAAGGATTTGAACATGCGCCAAAGAAGATGGTTGGAACTGATCAAGGACTACGATTGCGAGATACTTTACCATCCGGGTAAAGCCAACATCGTTGCCGATGCTTTGAGCAGAAAAGGTCGGGTGAAGCTGAACGTGTTAACTGATCAGGATCGGTTGATAGAGCAGATGGCTAGATTGAAGTTGGAAGTGAAGTTTCCGAAGGAATCGGATGAGAAGTTGTTTTAAGTAACCATTGGTTCTACTCTAGTAGACAAGGTGAAAGAAGCACAACTTCACGATGTGGAATGTGAGAAGATTCGGAAGAGGATAACCGATGGTGAAGAGTTCAAGTTTAGGATCGATAATGAAGGACTGTTACGGTTTAAAAGTAGAATCTGGTACCGCCAGTACCAGAGGTCAAAGAAGAGATTTTGAGCGAATCTCACAGTTCTAGATATTTTATTCACCCTGGGAGTTCGAAGATGTACCAGGATCTCAGGCAAAAATTTTGGTGGCCGAATATGAAGAAGGACGTGGCTGAATACGTTGCAAAATGCTTAACGTGCCAGAAAGTTAAGGCGGAACACCAGAGACCAAGTGGTTTGCAACAACCGTTAGAAATTCCAGAGTGGAAGTGGGAACACATTACGATGGACTTTGTGGTGGGTCTTCCAGCAACTCAAAAGGGATTTGATGCGATATGGGTTATAGTGGATCGACTGACGAAGTCAGCCCACTTTCTACCGATCAGGGTTAAGTACAACTTGGATCAGCTAGCAAAGCTGTATGTGAAGGAAATTATTTCTCGACACGACATTCCGGTGTCGATTGTGTCTGACAAAGATCCGCATTTTACGTCTAATTTCTGGAAGCGTTTGCAAGAGTGTCTGGAAATGCCGTTACGAATGAGTACGGCGTACCATCCTCAGACTAAAGACCAGAGAGAAAGAATAATTCAGACGCTTGAGGATATGCTCAGAGCTTGTGTGATAGACTTCAAGGGAAGCTGGGAGAATCATCTACCATTGGTGGAGTTCGCATACAACAATAGTCACCATGCAAGTATTGGCATGCCGCCTTACGAAGCATTATACGACAAAAAATGCAGAACTCCCTTGTGTTGGGATGAAGTCGGTGAACGTCAACTGTTGGGATCGAAGTTGGTACAACAAACCACCGAAATTATGAAGCAGATCCGAACAAGATTAGTTGCTGCTCAAGACAGACGGAAGAAGTATGCCGATCTACATCTACAGAACCGAGAATTCATACCAGGGAGTTTCGTTTTCCTGAAGGTATCTCCCTAGAAAGGAAAGATTCGGTTTGGTAAGAAGGGAAAGCTGAGTCCCCGATTTATTGGACCTTTCGAGGTACTATGAAAGGTGGGCGAGGTTGCTTACGAGGTTGCATTACCTCCGGAGCTCGAGAATATACATAACGTCTTTCATATTTCTGTGTTAAGACCTTACAAGCACGATTATAAACATGTAATAGAATATGAGCCTTTATAATTTGATAAAGACTTAACATATGAAGAAATGCCTGTTCAAATAGTTGATAGAAAGGAACAAGTACTTAGGAACAAAGTGATACCTTCTGTTAAGGTAATCTGGAGGAACCACAGTGCTGAAGAAGCCACATGAAAACTCGAAGATATTATGATGAAATCTTATCCGTAGTTATTTGTTTAATTTTATGTGTAACCCCTTATGTACAGATTCTGGGGACAAAATCCTTTTAAGGGGGGAAGAATGTAATAGACGAGAATGAATTTTTAATTTTTTTTTGTTTTTTTATGTGTGATTCTGGGGACAGAATCCTTTTAAGGAGGAAAGATTGTAACGATTGAGATTTTATATAATAATTTTAAATATTTATTGAGTTAAATAAATATTTTATATGATTTATTTATTGAGTTAAATGAATAAATTATGTGATTTGTGGAAGTGATTTAATTAGGTGTTATATATTAATTAAATGAATGTTTAATATTTATTTAATTGATGTATATTAATTTTATGGTATAGTTCTAATTTAATTGAGAGAATTAAATTAGATGAATTATGTGTTAAGTGTTACATGAATTATAATTAGCTTGTAATTATAATTATGTGATTAATTGATGTTAGATTTTAATTGATTAAATAAGAATGTTAAATATTTAATTAATTAAAATGTGACATTAAAGTATGAGTTAAAATGATTTAATAAAATAAAGAAAATGGTTTTAAATGATTTTAACAAAACATGGCCTTTACATTTGTTTTAAAACCAGTTTTACCAAACAATGTCTTAATACTAAAATCTGTTTTTATAAAGTACTCTTGCCAAACAAGCCCTAGTGGCTTTTGATTTTTAAAATTCTGTAACTGATGAATGTTTATTAGGGGAGTTAATTGTCAGTTATATATTATATGTATATCCTATATCTATTAGTATACGTTTACATGATACGTTAGTCTAAACTACGTTAGAGAGAATATCAGTGTAAGAGAGAAAAGAAATAACAGAGAAAGAATTAGAAGAGAAAGCAAGAAAAATGCTTAAGGAATAATCATCATCTTCTTCAAACATCTAAGCTAAAGGGTATGTCTTAATTCCCTTATATTTTTATGTTTTCCTTATGTTTTCCTTGAGTATGAGTTCTCTGTGTATGGTTTAGCATGGGAGTTATATATATAGGATGTACATATATATATATATATATATTGTGTTTATAATGGTTTATATATGAAGTGTATTCCATAAACAATGATTTTCAGAAATCAAATTGATTGTATAAACATGTTCTAATGGAGGATATGTGTTCTTATGAAATTTGTATACTTGGTTGAGTTTTAGAGTAAAAGTTATGATTCAATTGTGTGTCAATATGCCTATTTGGAATATTTTTGTAATGCTATCTTCAGTCATGATAATAATGCATGTATTGTAATTTAAATTGGTGGAGAATTTGAATTACAGAGAATTGTTTTGAGGAAATATGAGTTTTATGAAAAATATCAAATTTAATTTCTAAAACTTTTGATTATTGTTCTTTAGATGGTTTTTGTGTTTAGAAACATGTTATATGTGTGTATTGTCTCAAGTATGTGCTATACATTGTTCCAGTAGCTTGTAATTATCGGTTGTTGGCTTGTATGGGTTAATCAGTGAAGCAGGGTGCCATTGCTGTCTGCCTCTGTCCGTGTTCCTGCGCAACTGCGCCGGTAACACAGCCAGAAGCAGCGCAGCTGCGCCGGCTGCCTTTCATAGACTTAACATCTACGCAGCTGCGCTGGTGCCAAGGTCTATGGCTGCGCAGCTGCGCCGCTGGCCGTGTAGAGGCAGTGAGTTGGTTCGATTGGATTGTGCAGTCTTATTTGATAGCCTAAATTAAGTTGGTTATGATGATGAGCATGTATTAAGTGACTATAACATGTGTTAACATGAAGTTAACAATTTCATAATTTGAGAAAAAGAAGTTTTGAAAACCTTAATGTAATATTTAAATTATAAGTTATAATTGTTTAATTGTAATGTGAGCTACTTAATTATAATTTGAATAATTATAATTAAGAGTAAATGTTTAAATTTAATTTATAATTTTGTTAAATTATAATGAATAGTAGTTGATTTATTTTAATCAATTAGATATTAATTTAAATTATAATTTATGTAATTATAATTTAACAAATGCATGTTTATTATAGATTATAATTGGATAATCGCATGATTAATTATAATTTGTATAATTATAATGCATAATGTAGTTTAATTGATTTTAAATTATTATTGTTATAACCCGAATACTTATAAGATAGTGAATTATGAAGTATATGTCTTCGACGAGTAAAGTATATGGTAATGATCCTTAGAAAGAAAATGAATGAGTTAGAGAATATATAATATTTGAAACATAATTGTGTTTAATTGAAGGTTATTAAATAAAACCTAAAATTTATTGAAGAACGGAATGTAGTAGAATATATATGTATAACCTATATTAAGGTAATGTGTTGAAGTTATTCAACGATAAATGTTTTTAAAGAGATTTGATGGAAACCTGAGTAAGGTAGGGTTTCGGTGATTCCGAGGACGGAATCCTTATAAGGAGGGAAGGATGTGACAACCCGGATTTTCAGAAATTGTTAAAATAAGAATTTAATGAATGAAATTCATATTATGACGTGTTTTGCGTGTAAGTAAATATATATATATATATATATATATATATATATTCATATATTCATATATTGGGATGATGAGGTTTAATAGTTAATTTAACTATTGAAGAAGTTAAATAAAATTATTATGAAAAGGAAATTAACTGAATAAGATTAGTTAATTTAATTAAGTTGATATTATATTATATGTATATTGTATATACACTTACTACGTTAGTTTTATAATCCTAAGTTAGTCTAAAGCTAAGAAAGAAAATAGCAGAGGAAAAAAAAGAACATCGAAGAAAGTGAGAAAAATAGAGAAGAGATTCTCTGTGAGTTTGAAATTGAGACAACAAGAACAGAACAAAGGATTGTCAAGCTTTTAACAAGGAATTAAAGTGTGTTACTTAGTTTATATTCCTAGTTCTCTTTTGTTCTTGAGTTTCATAGATAATTGAAATTTGTAATTGACAAATTGGTTAATTACATGTTATATGAATTGATAAATGTTATAATCCATTTTATGTATGTTATAAAGGATTTTCAGAAATCAAATGGTTGTTAAAATATGTTTTAATGGAAAATTGATATTCTTGAGAGTTCATATATTTTGGTTGAGTTTTAGAATAAGGAATTTTGTTATGGCTTTGTATATGTATTTTATTCTATTTTAAGGCTTAAATTGATGGTTAAATCATTTGTGTAATCTGAAATTGATTATCGATGTTGTTGGTACGTTGAAAGACGAAAACAATGAAGTTTAAATGGATTGATTTGGTTAGGAATCGAATTCGTGGTGAATGATTTCGCTAAAACATGTTAAAACATGTAATACTAATATGAACATGAGTTTTGAGTAAAAATTTACATTACTTAATGTTTCTATAAATTATGGATATCCTTGCTATGTCGTAGTTCTATGAATTACGAATCCATAGAGTCGAAAACGGACTCAATTGGATGTGTATAACTCAATTTATGAAGATGGAAAGGAGAAAAGGGTTAGAAAATTCGCCAGAACCACAAACTGGAAAAAAAATTCGCGTAGCACGCTGCTAGGGGCGTAGCTGCGCTGCCCCCAAGGCTGTTTGGGGCGCAGCTACGCTGGGAACAGTGTTAGTCCGGGACTGTTTTGACCTCCTATGGTAAAACAGTCATAACTTTTTCATACGAACTCATATATATAGCATGGGTATTACTTTCATATGGTATGTTTGGAACTCCTCAGCGAATGGACGCCTATGGTCTGACTAGGAAGTTCTTAAACTCATATTATTGTGGAAAGTTCTTGACTTCCAAAGTGTGGAAAGTTTGATGAACTATACTGGGAATAGAAAGGTTATTGTGTAGGAAGCATTGATGTTGTTTAAGGTTGATAGAATGATGAAGTAATGATAGAGTAAAGATTTAATTGATGGATAAAGTATTATATTCTAAATCTCCTAGCTTTGCTAGATTTTCAAAATTTATTGACTTCGTGTTGATGTTGCACTTCTGTTTTCTTGAAAAATATTGGATCAAATGATGGAACCAATGAATTTTTTTAAAATAGTGCTATTATTCACATGTCTATGCTAATTGCTTCAGCTAGACAAAAATAATTTCAAATTTTCAAAATGTATTTTATGTGTTCTATGCATCATTTGATATGGTGTAGAGACAATAATCGAGGAAGTTATCAATGCAGTTAAACCTAGTGTTGGATGTGATCGTATGATCGTCAACCCACTATGGTATGATGTAGTATGACGACGTCATATAATGACGAAATCCTCAACGTACCATTATTACAGTACGGTATCAGGATATTATGAAAAGATTCATTTATTTTTAGTTTCCTTAAAATATAAAAAAAGCGGGGATTTATTTACTTTTAGTTTCTTTAAATGAAAATTTTTTGAGTTGGTTAAAGATATATATATATATATATATATATATATATATCTCGATTGATGCCCGAGTTATTGCTAGAAGTCTATGCTACTTGATTCAGCTAGACGAATATTGGAAGATGTTCATGAAATTCAAGCAATCTTTGTCAAACTATACCGAAACCAAATTATTTTGGTGTGGATTCAAATGTTAAGAAGCTGAGGTGAACAACCTTGTAAAAGGAGACATGTTATCAGATACAATGGTTCCGAAAGTAACGCATATAGTCGTTACAATGTTAAGATGTAATACGTTGTGCACGACGTAGGGGTACGATAGGCTGATCACCAAGAGTACTTGTAGAGAGTGTTTTCAATCTGTGTGATTGCTAAACATTCTGTTAAAAATGGTTTACAGTGGTGATGCACTATTAAACCTGGAGAAGAGTTCAAGGTCTTATGACCCCCTCAGCATGAATTGGAATCTTTTAAATTCTTGTTAGTCATATCGCTTCCCAATTATTGAACAATTGTGGAAGATTCTTATTATTCTGAAGGTGAAGGTGGCAAAAATGATATTCCCTAGAAAGAAATAGTTGTGGAACACAACAAGTTAATGAATAAGATTAACGTAAAATTTACTTTGATAGATTGAATGAATGAAGATAATAAAAATTTCGAGGATGAAATTCTTAGAAGAAGGGGTGAATGTGATAACCCGAATACTTATAAGATAATGAATTATGAAGTATATGTCTTCGATGAGTAAAGTATATGGTAATGATCCTTATAAAGGAAATGAACGAGTTAGAGAATATATAATATTTGAAACATAATTGTGTTTAATTGAAGGTTATGAAATAAAACCTAGAATTTGTTGAAGAACTGAATGTAGTTGAATATATATATAAAACCTATATTAAGGTAATGTGTTGAAGTTACTGAACGATAAATATTTTTTAAGAGATTTGATGAAAACCCGAGTAAGGTAGGGTTTCGGTGATTCCGAGGACGGAATCCTTATAAGGAGGGAAGGATGTGACAACCTAAATTTCGAAAATTATTATAATAAGAATTTAATAAATAAAATTCTTATTACGAGATGTTTTGAGTTTGGATATGTGTATATATATGTTATATGTTGTGAAGTATATGATGTGGTATGAATATAGAAGATATATATATATATATATATATATATATATATATATTCATGTGTTGGAAGAATGAGGTTTAATAATTAGTTTAACTTAACTGTTGAAGAAGTTAAATGAAATTATTACGAAAAGAAAATTAACTGAATAAGATTAATTAATTTAATTAAGTTGAAATTATATTATGAAATAATATAATTTGATTATTATGCCTTGTTGGCAATATAATTGTTATGAATTATATTTTATAAATGATGTGAGTAATTCACTTAATGAAATAATGAAGTAATGTGAATATATTTGTTTTAATAAAATGAGAGAGGAAGGGATGTTACATATAAACGTAATATGTTAGTGTAATACGATTGTGAATCTCGTAAATAATTAAAATATTTTTATCAAATAAAATAAATATTTTAGTTAAAATATTTATAGAGTAAAATAAATATTAAATAGAAATTATTATGGAATAATTTAGTTAGGTATGATGGTATTAAATAAATTGAATTAAAAATTAAGTGATGATTAGATGTATGGATTAAATAAATTGTATTGAGACAATTTATGTGAAAAAAAGGAATGAAATGATTATATATAATAATTGTACAATTCATTTGAGTTAACTAAAATGATTAGTGGAATAAATATTAACTATTTTAATGGAAATATTTATTCTAATAGAGATGGTTATTTTAGTTACAAAGGTAATTTCATAATTATAGTGTAGTAATTATACATGTTATAATTACATAATTACTTAATGTGGCTAAATAGTTTAACAATCAAAAGAAGTGTGACATTTGGTGCAACTTATAATAAGAATAATATTAAAATAAATGGATAACGAGGTTAGGGATTCTAGCCAAACATGGCCTTGTGACCCTTTGCCTTTGTAACAGATGGGAGCCCTTGGTGTTTTTAACTGATAGACCAAATAAATAAATAAAATACGTTAAGTTGTGCTAAGTCTAAGAAAGAAGAATAGAGCAGAGAATAGAGAAAATTGAGAGAGAAAAGGAGAATTCTCTGAGAATTGGAGAAGAGCTTTGGAATAACAAGAAGAAAAGAACCTGGTTCATCATCTAATTGGGTTAAGAAGGAATCAAAAGGTATTAATCCAACCTTAAAACTCTCTACTCTTGTTTGCCTCAAATATTAGGTTTCTATAAAATTAGTTTGGGTTGATGAAAGATAAGTATGTTTTTGTTTATAGGTGTGTATATTCTGTGATATGTCATCTATAAACGATTTTAGAGTTATCAAATTCATGTAAATATATTTTTAGAATAAGGAATTTTGTTATGGCTTAGTATATGTATTTTATTCTATTTTAAGGCTTAAATTGATGGTTAAATCATTTGTGTAATCATAAATTGATTATAGATGTTGTTGGTATGTTAAAAGACGAAAACAATGAAGTTTAAACGGATTGATTTGGTTAGGAATCGAATTCGTGGTGAATGATTTCGTTAAAATATGTTAAAACATGTAACACTAATATGAACATGAGTTTTGAGTAAAAATTTAGGTTACTTAATGTTTCTATAAATTATGGATATCCTTGCTATGTCGTAGTTCTATGAATTACGAATCCATAGAGTCGAAAACGGACTCAATTGGATATGTATAACTTAATTTATGAAGATGGAAAGGAGAAAAGGGTTAGAAAATTCGCCAGAACCACAAACTGGAAAAAATATTCACGTAGCACGCTGCCAGAGGCGCAATTGCGCTGCCCCCAATGCTGCGCCGGGAACAGTGTCAGTTCGGGACTATTTTGACCTCCGATGGTAAAATAGTCATAACGTTTTCATACAAACTCCAATTGAGGCGATTCAAGATGATCCGGAACGAGCACGAGTAGACCTAAAACTTTTGTTCTTTAAGTTTTTTAATTTGAGGTCAGTAGCAGGGGTCAAAATTATCATTTTTGGGACTGATGTGTTTTTGGAGGCAATCGGGGGGCGTCGGGCATGCACGTATGCACATGTAATGCTCCCGACCATGTAAAATGATGTTCTAACGTTCATAACATGACTACTATGTATTATAGTGATACTTAACATTAATCCTTGAGTATTAGACAATTCGTAGGGGTGTGCTAAGCGTGCGCAAATACGTGTCATTTGGGCGTTCGAATAGGCAAGTTTGACGTACGGACGTGCAAGCGTCGCAATGCTGTAACGAGTGTGTATGACCTTGTTTAATATTATGTTTTCAATAAGAATGAAAAATTATAGAGTAATGCAACCCAATATAGGAGCATGCAAAGCACATGCAAAATAGGCGAGTTAGGCAGAGATCATTAGCATGAAATTGAGAATTTCATAATTTGAGAAAAAGAAGTTTTGAAAACCTTAATGTAATATTTAAATTATAAGTTTTAATTGTTTAATTGGAATTTCGTTAATATGAATTACTTAATTATAATTTCAATAATTATAATTTAAGAGTAAATGTTTAATTTAAATTATAATTTTGTTAGATTATAATGAATATTAATTGATTTATTTTAATCAATTAGATGTTAATTTAAATTATAATTTATGTAATTATAATTTAATAAATGCATGCTTAATTATAGATTATATTTGATAAGTGCATGATTAATTATAATTTGTGTAATTATAATGCATGATATAGTTTAATTGATTATAAATTATAATTTATTTATAATTTAAAAAGTAATTATAATTTAAGTAATTATAATTTAATTAAGTGTTTGAATTATAATTGTGTAATTATAATTTAACTAAATAAATAATTAATTTAATTATGTGACTACGGATGTGATGTAATTAACTATGGGATAGTTGATTATTATTATTTAATTAGAGTGAGTCAACCATGAGGGTTAACCACTTATGTGAATTAGTTATGTGTTAACTGATTTAGATTATTATAATTTAATGTGTATAAGAAGTATTTAAGTACGTGGTTGAATTAAGTAGCTTGCGCATAAGGCAAGTCTTCTAACCCTAAACTTGTTAATTATATACAATTTCTTGAGTTCATATATTCATTGTTGAGAATGTCCTTTCCATTTCTGTATTGGACAATTGTTTATTTAATTAAAATGATCTTAACTTATTGTTCAAGTAAGATTCAGTTATTATTTTAAATGCTTTAAGTTGATTCTAAAGCATATGTTAGTTCATAATTCTATTATTTATGAGTTATTGAAAGTCGATTCAGCTAATCCTTAGTTGATGAACGTGAATTCTAAATTACCCTTGTAAGCTTATCCAAATCAAACTTTCGTTGGTGCGGACTTGAATTCAAATTACTGAGTTGAACAACCCTATTTACTAGGGAAGGTTACTACGCATAGTGTTAAGATGTTTGTGCACAATACATGGTACAAAGGGCTGATCCCCCTAAGTACGAGTTAAGGTCCATAGTCTTATTGACTGTTAAAGGTTTAAATAGAAATATTTATAACCTAGGACAAGAGTTCAAAGGTCTTATGACCCTCAGATAAATTCTATATTCAAATTTTAATGTTGATAGAGAATTATTATTTAATTTTTTATTGTTGAAGTAAGCTAAGTTGTTCAGATCTTTTTAAAGATATCCTTGCATTTATTTATTATTGTTAAACTCCAGTGAGCTGTTGTTTGCTCACTCTTGCATTAAATAACAATTTCAGTTAAGGTTGATAACGCTGATGCTCCGTCTACAAGTAAGGGCAAGGGAAAGCAAAGCAAGTGAAGGCTTGTTTTTATTTATTTGAAATGATTGTAATAAGACTTTTATGTCATATTTTTATTCCGCACTTTATTGTTTATGTCAAGGTTAGAATAACCCTGGGATTAATTTTTGAGAGGGTTGTAACTCTTGTTTTAAGGGAGATTTTATTATTTTGAATAAAGATTGTAATTTACTTTTAGATCTATTGGGTAGATATTTGTTATAGTTAGAAAGTGAACCCGAAATCATGTGAAAACGAAGTACCTGAATTTGGGGGTGTCAGAGGTTGGTATCAACGTTTCATGCTTACAACATATATACGACATATCATGCTCTTTGGAAAATAATTTAAAACAGTTCATCATCAAGTGCATGTAGAAAATAGGAACTGAAAGACTTGCTTTGATCGTTGTTTACCAATAACAGTTTAACAGCTTACAGATATCTGCACTTCACGTGCCCTACACAATTATATAATCATGCACATCAATTATTAGTCATATAGCAATGCATATCAGTTGTAATGTAAACTTTACTCTACATCTCATAACCCTTCCTATTATCAATACACAATGTTCAATTTAATTGTGTTAACTATCGACTTATATTTCACTATCTTTCTTTTTCATATTATTCGAAATTCATTCAAGTGTTTAAGTCCTGCTAGGACTACCTATTGGTTTTATATTAACCACATTTCATATATAATAATGTTCGTTACATTAGAATCGAAACACTATTTAAATGTATTACCACATTACACGGCGTTTCGACGTTTATACGTCACACGCCTAACTCGCCTCTTTTGCATGTGCTTTGCATGCTCCTATATTGGGTTACATTACTCTATAATGTTTCATTCTTATTGAAAACATAATATTAAACAAGGTCATACACACACGTTACAGCGTTGCGACGCTTGCACGTCCGTACGTCAGACTTGCCTATTCAAACGTCGAAACGACACGCATTTGCGCACGCTTAGCACACCCCTACGAATTGTCTAATACTCAAGGATTAATGTTAAGTATCATTATAATACATAATAGTCATGTTATGAAAGTTAGAACATCATTTTACATGGTCGAGAGCATTACATGTGCATACGTGCATGCCCGACGCCCCCCGATTGCCTCCAAAAATACATCAGTCCCAAAAATAACCATTTTGACCCCTGTTACTGACCTCACATTCAAAAACTTAAATTAGATGTGTATAAGTCCCAAAATTACTTATGAGAATGATTTAATTAAGTGTTACATATTAATTTAATGAATGTTATTTAATTAATGTGTATATATTAATTTTATATTGTAGTTCTAATTTAATTGAGATAATTAAATTAGATGAATTATGTGGTAAGTGTTACATGAATTATAATTAGCGAGTGATTATAATTATGTGGCAAAATTTTATGTGATTTATTGATGTTAGATTTTAATTGATTGAATTAGTTGTTTAATATTTAATTGATTAAAATATGACATTAAGATGTGTGTTAAAATGAATTATTAAAATAAAGAAAAGGATTTTAAATTATTTTGCCAAACAAGGACCCTTATAATTGTTTTAAACCTATTTCTACCAAACGGGGCCTTAGTTACAAAAAAATATGGTTTTTTAAAAATAAACGATTTTACCCAAACGTGACCTTATGGCTATTCAAATTCAACTTTTGTAACTTACGTAATTATTAGTAGTTAGTGTATATAATTATTATATGGGAGTTACATATTCTATTATATGTATATTGTATATACACTTAGTACGTTAGTTTTATAATCCAAAGTTAGTCTAAAGCTAAGAAAGAAAAGAGCAGAGGAAAAAGAAGAACAGTGAAGAAAGTGAGAAAAAACAGAGAAGAGATTTTCTGTGAGTTTGAAATTGAGACAACAAGAATAGAACAAAGGATTGTTAAGCTTTTAACAAGGAATTAAGGTGTGTTACTTAGTTTATATTTCTAGTTCTCTTTTGTTCTTGAGTTTCATAGATAATTGAAATTTGTAATTGACAAATTGGATAATTACATGTTATATGAATTGATAAATGTTGTAATCCCTTTTATGTATGTTATAAAGGATTTTCAGAAATCAAATGGTTGTTAAAATATGTTTTAATGGAAAATTGATGTTCTTGAGAGTTCATATGTTTTGGTTGAGTTTTAGAATGAAAATTTATGAAAATTTTATGTAGTAATATGCATGTTTAGAATTGTTTATGATGCTATCTTTAATCATGAATATAATGCATGTGTTATAAGTTTAATTGGTGGAGAAATTTTTTACAGTAAATTATTTTGGAAAATATATGAGTTTTTGTGAAAATATAAAAATTAACTTTTTAAAACCTTTGATTTTCGTTAGACAAAATTCTGTGATTAGTATCATATATATAGCATGAGTATTACTGCATATGTATGCTTTATGTTGTCTGTGTTGCTGTGTGTTGCCGGTTGTTGGCTTGTATGGGTTGTTCGGTAAAACAGTGAGCCGTGGCTGTCTGCGTCTGGCAGAGTTGCTGCGCAGCTGCGCCGGCAGCAAGGCTAAGAGCAGCGCAGCTGCGCCGCTTGCCCTTCCCAGATTCGACCCCTGCGCAGCTGCGCCGGTGCCAAAGCTGCTGGCTGCGCAACTGCGCTGTGCCCAGTACTGAGGCAGTAAAGTTTAAGTGTTGTGCAGTTTATTTTTTAGCCATCGTTTAATTGTTACTAGAATAATAACCATGTATTAAGTGGCATTACCATATCATTAGCATGAAATTGAGAATTTCATAATTTGAGAAAAAGAAGTTTTGAAAACCTTAATGTAATATTTAAATTATAAGTTTTAATTATTTAATTGGAATTTCGTTAATATGAATTACTTAATTATAATTTCAATAATTATAATTTAAGAGTAAATGTTTAATTTAAATTATAATTTTGTTAGATTATAATGAATATTAATTGATTTATTTTAACCAATTAGATGTTAATTTAAATTATAATTTATATAATTATAATTTAATAAATGCATGCTTAATTATAGATTATATTTGTTAATTTCATGATTAATTATAATTTGTGTAATTATAATGCATGATATAGTTTAATTGATTATAAATTATAATTTGTTTATAATTTAAAAAGTAATTATAATTTAAGTAATTATAATTTGATTAAGTGTTTGAATTATAGTTTAGCTAAATACATAATTAATTTAATTATGTGACTACGGATGTGATGTAATTAACTATGGGATAGTTGATTATTATTATTTAATTAGAGTGAGTTAACCATGAGGGTTAATCACTTATGTGAATTAGTTATGTGTTAACTGATTTAGATTATTATAATTTAATGTGTATAGGAAGTGTTTAAGTACGTGATTGAGTTAAGTAGCTTGTGCGTAAGGCAAGTCTTCTAACCCTAAACTTGTTAATTATATACAATTTCCTGAGTCCATATATTCATTGTTGAGAATGTCATTTCCATTTCTGTATTGGACAATTGTTTATTTAATTGAAATGATCTTAACTTATTGTTCAAGTAAGATTCAGTTATTATTTTAAATGCTTTAAGTTGATTCTAAACCATATGTTAGTTCATAATTCTGTTATTTATGAGTTATTGAAAGTCGATTCAACTAATCCTTAGTTGATGAACGTGAATTCTAAATTATCCTTGTAAGTTTATCCAAACCAAACTTTCGTTGGTGCGGACTTGAATTCAAATTACTGAGTTGAACAACCCTATTTACTAGGGAAGGTTACTACGCATAGCGTTAAGATGTTTGTGCACAATACATGGTACAAAGGGCTGATCCCTCTAAGTACGAGTTAAGGTCCATAGTCTTATTGACTATTAAAGGTTTAAATAGAAATATTTATAACCTAGGACAAGAGTTCAAAGGTCGTATGACCCTCAGTAAAATTCTATATTCGAATTTTAATGTTGATAGAGAATTATTATTCAATTCTTTATTGTTGAAGTAAGTTAAGTTATTCAGATCTTTTTGAAGATATCCTTTCATGTATTTATTATTGTTAAACTCTAGTGAGCTGTTGTTTGCTCACTCTTGCATTAAATAATAATTTCAGTTAAGGTTGATAACGCTGATGCTCCGTCTACAAGTAAGGGCAAGGGAAAGCAAAGCAAGTGAAGGCTTGTTTTTATTTATTTGAAATGATTGTAATAAGACTTTTATGTCATGTTTTTATTCCGCACTTTATTGTTTATGTCAAGGTTAGAATAACCCTGGGATTGATTTTTTAGAGGGTTGTAACCCTTGTTTTAAGGGAGATTTTATTATTTTGAATAAAGATTGTAATTTACTTTGAGATATATTGGATAGATGTTTGTTATAGTTAGAAAGTGAACACCAAATCATGTGAAAACGAAGTACCCGAATTTGGGGTTGTCACAGGTTAGTATCAAAGCTGTAGGTTATGAAACCTTAGGTGGGGGAAAACCTTAGGTAGTAGCCTTATAGGTAAGATCGAAAAGATATGTGTGATAGGTAAAAGATAATAAACTACCTTATGTGCTATGTGTTTACATTATAGTATTCGAAGAGTGACGACTCGATATCACGTAATAATAAACTTTAAAATCCTTTTGTCAGGATGTCGAACGTTGGAGAACCTAGTCAGGCCAGAGAGGATGTACCTCAGGTGCCTAGAGAGGAGGAGCCCCGTGACATACATGTTGTCTGGGAGCAGCTAGTTCGGAGAAAGCCATCTCCAGTGATCACCGTAGCTGGTCGGGAGCGTGAGCTGACACCTATTCTAGAGGATGAGGACGACGAGTCTGAAGAGGAGGAAGAGGATCCAGAAGAGGAATTCCCACCTCACTCTACTAGTGCTGAGATGTACGAGGCAGTCTACGATAGCAACGTGGAGCTTCATGGATGAGTAGGAGATCTCGAGGAAACTATCTAGCAACGAGACGAGACGATCGAGGAAATGGCAAGTGACTTAGGAGATGCAAAGTGGAACCTGATACATATGGAGGTTGATAGAGATGCTGCTCGATTTGAACTGGCAAAGCTGAAGCAAGACATCCAGGAGGAGTCGAGGAAGCGTGCCAGAGCTGAAGAGTCAAGATTGAGGGCTAATCAATGAGCCGATCGAGCTGAAGGTGAAGCTGAAGCCAAGAGGGCCAAGCTGAGGGAAACAGGAATATGCTTTTCATACAGCGAATAGAGAGAGCTCAGGGCCATATTTTCTACTACCCAGCTCAGTTCCAAGGTTTACCGTGGTATGTGGTGGACCAAAGCACGGCATTTTGGGTATTGGAAGAGGAACGCAGAGAGGCTGTGCGATGTATTAATATGCCTAGGCAGTAGCAGTAATGGCAGTAGTAGAGTTTTGTTTATGTGTTGCTTTTTGTAGTAAATAATGCAAATCCCATAATTTGAGATAAGAATGGGATAAGTTAATAATGTAATCCTGTAACTTTTCCTGTTCAGGAAGGATGATAGAAATAGCAGAAGTGCTATCTGTTTGATGTTTTTAAACTACGAGTAATGAATAAAAGAAGTTTATTGACGTGCTATGTGTTCTATGTGAACTGAGCCATTTAAACGTTTAAGTATGAACTTAAATACTTAATAGTTGAATAAAGGGTCTAATAATAATATTCTCTTAACAGAAAATGCCTTCTAGAAGAAGACCAACACGTCAAAACCCCGAGGGTTCGACGAACAACAATAACAAAAACGATGGGACGAATCCTAACTCGGTTCAGCAGTTGGTGAACCTGTTGACCGGAGCTCTTATGAATTAGCCGCAAGTGCAGGGAACAACGTTCAAGGAATTCAAGGAAGTAGGACCGCCTGAGTTCAAAGGGTCGACTAACCCTATCGAAGCTCAGACATGGGTTATGGAAATGGAGAACGTATTTGACGTAGCCAGAGTAGGTGAAGACCAGAAGACAGTGTTCACGGCTTTCATGTTGAATTCGGATGCTAGCTTTTGGTGGCAGGCTAACAAGACCCGTTAGGGAGAGGGAGTCATCATGTGGGAACGTTTCAAGGAAATGTTCTATGAGATGTACTTTCCAGTGAGTTCGCAGGACCAGATGGAGGTCCAGTTCCTAGAACTTAAGCAAGGAGGGATGACGGTGTTCGAGTATGCCGCTAAGTTTAACGAGTTGGCCAGGTTTGCTACTTACCAGGTCAGCACTGAAGCTAGGAAAGCGAGGAGGTATGAGCGGGGACTGAAGCACTGGCTCTACAGTAAGGTTTCCATGTTCCAGCTGAACACATTTACAGCTGTGCTGGAGAAAGCCATACTCGCTGAAGGAGGAAGCGACGAGGTAACAAAGTTTAACCAAGAGAAGAAGAAGAAGAACGAGGTAGAAACCAAGACTGGGGGTAGCAGCGTTGTGAATCCGAAGAGGAAGTGGACTGACAATACCTCTGCTGTGAGTCAGTAGGGAGGCCATCAAAAAAGGAAGTTTGAAGTTTGTGCTATATGCAGTAAGAATCACACTAGTGTGTGCATGAAGGGGAAGCGGGTGTGCTTCAACTGTGGCTAGGAAGGCCACATTGGGCCTAATTTCCTAAACCCGAAGAAGGGAGCTTGCTTTACATGTGGATCCAAAGATCACATTGCTCGCAACTGCCTGAAGAAGCTGACGGCAGGGTCAACAGGGAGCGGAGGGAATGGAAGCGGCAGTACCGTTACTATTGCTGCACCATTGCAAGTTGTTCGACCCACTGCACGGACATTCAATATGACGGGTGCAGGATGCTGTGCAATCAAAAAATGTGGTGTCAGGTATTATTTCGGTCAATAGTATAAATGCATATGTATTATTTGATTCGGGTGCTACTTGCTCATTCATATCTGATGATTTTGCTAAAACCCTAGACTTACCTGTAGAGGAGTTGGTTTACCCTTTGAACATAGAGATTGCGAATAGGGAGGTTATTCCTATTAGGAGCGTTTATAAGAACTGTAGATTGGACATTAAGGGTCAGAAGCTTAGAGTGGATTTGATTCTGATAAAACTTGGAGAATTCGACGTCATACTTGGTATGGATTGGTTGTTCAACCATGGGGCGGTAATTGACTATCAGAAGAAGTCGGTGAACCTTACGACTCCGTTAAAGTAAGTGTTCTACGGTATCAAATCGCCTAGACAAGCGAGTTGTCTGATGATTATGCAAGCCAAGAAACTGCTGACGCAAGGTTGTGTAGGATATTGAGCCTACATAGTAGATACGCGTAAGGAAAGCCCGAAGGTGGAGGAGATATCGGTAGTTAAGGAGTTTGTGGACGTTTTTCCGAGCGATTTGCCAGGACTTCCGCTAGATAGGGAGACAGTGTTCGTGATCGATTTAGCACCGTGAACTGCTCCGATTTCGAAGGCTCCATACCGAATGGCTCCAGTTGAGATGAAGGAACTTATGGTTCAACTACAAGAACTGTTAGACAAGAAGTATATCCAACCGAGCGTTTTCCCATGGGGAGCGCCTGTTTTGTTTGTTAAGAAGAAAGATGGATCGATGCGTCTTTGCATTGATTATAGGGAGTTGAATAAAGTTACGATCAAGAATAGGTATCCTTTACCTAGGATCGATGACTTGTTTGATCAACTGAAGAGGTACTTCTCGAAAATCGATTTGAGAGGCGGGTATCATCAGTTGAAGGTGAGGAAGGAAGATATACCGAAAACGGCTTTTAGAACTCGATATGGTCATTACGAGTTCTTGGTAATGTCATTTGGTCTCACGAATGCCCCAGCTGCATTTATGGACCTAATGAACAGGGTGTTCAAGCCATTTCTAGACAAGTTCGTGGTAGTGTTCATAGATGATATCCTGGTTTATTCCAAGACCGAGGAGGAACATGCTGAACACTTACGACTAACCTTAGAAGCGCTGAGACAAGAGAAGCTTTACGCTAAATTCTCGAAATGCAAATTCTGGTTGGAACGTGTGCAATTTCTTTGCCACGTGATCGACAAGGATGGTATTTCAGTAGATCCGTCGAAGGTTGAAGCTGTTATGAGTTGGGAACAGCCGAAGACGCCGTCCGAAGGGAGGAGTTTCTTGGGATTGGCTGGTTATTACCGAAGATTTATCCAAGACTTTTCTAGAATCGCAACTCCGTTGACGAATTGAACTCGTAAAATGGTTAAATTTATTTGGACGAAAAAGTGTGAGGAAAGTTTTCAGGAGTTGAAGAAGAGGCTGAGTACTGCGCCTGTATTATCTTTACCGGATAGTTCGGGGAATTTCGTGGTATGTAGCGATGCCTCACATAAAGGGTTAGGCTGTGTGTTGATGCAGAGCGGCAAAGTCATTGCCTATGCGTCACGTCAGCTGAAGGATTACGAGAAGGGATATCCGACCCATGATCTAGAATTGGCAGCAGTAGTGTTTTCCCTAAAGATTTGGAGGCACTACTTATATGGAAAGAAGTGTGAAATATACACAGATCACAAGAGTCTAAAGTATATATTTACCCAGAAGGAATTGATAATGCGCTAAAGAAATTGGTTGGAACTGATTAAAGACTATGATTGCGAGATACTTTACCATTCGGGTAAAGCTAACGTTGTTGGCGACGCTTTGAGCATGAAAGGTCGGGAGAAGCTGAACATGTTAACTGATCAAGATCGGTTGATAGAACAGATGGCTAGATTGGAGTTGGAAGTGAAGTTTTCGAAGGAATCAGATGAGATGTTGTTTCAAGTAACCACTGGTTCTACTCTAGTAAACATGGTGAAAGAAGCACAACTTCACGATGAAGAATGCAAGAAAGTACGAAAGAGGATAACCGATGGCGAAGAGTTAAAGTTCAAGATTGATAATGAAGGTCTGTTACGATTTGAAGGTAGATTATGGGTACCGCCAGTACCAGAGGTCAAAGAGGAGATTCTAAGCGAAGCTCATAGTTCTAGATATTCTATTCAACCCGGGAGTACGAAGATGTACCAGGATCTCAGGCATCATTTTTGGTGGCCGAATATGAAGAGAGACGTTGTAGAATGTGTTGCGAAGTGTTTAACGTGCCAGAAAGTTAAGGCAGAACACTAGAGACCAAGTGGTTTGCTGCAACCGTTAGAAATTCCAGAGTGGAAGTGGGAGCACATCACGATGGTTTTCGTGGTAGGTCTTCCAGCGACTCAGAAACCTGGATAAGTTAGCGAAGCTATACGTCAAGGAAATTATTTCTCGACATGGTGTTCCAGTGTCGATTGTGTCCGACAGAGATCCGCGTTTCACGTCTAATTTCTGGAAGCGTTTGCAAGATTGTCTGGGAACGCAATTACGAATGAGTACAACGTATTATCCTCAGACCGATGGCCAGAGCGAAAGAATGATTCAAACACTTGAGGATATGCTGAGAGCTTGTGTGATGGATTTCAAGGGAAGCTGGGAGGATCATCTACCATTGGTGGAGTTCGCCTACAACAATAGTCACCATGCCAGTATAGGCATGCCGCCTTACGAAGCATTATACGGCAGAAAATGCCTAACTTTTTTATGCTGGGATGAAGTCGGTGAACGTCAGTTGTTGGGACCAAAATTGGTACAACAAACCGCCAAAATTGTGAAGCTGATCAGAACGAGATTAGTTGCTGCTCAAGACAGACAGAAGAAGTATGCCGATTTACATCGACAAAACCGAGAATTCTTACCAGGAAGTTTTGTTTTCCTGAAGGTATCTCCCTAGAAGGGGAAAATTCGATTCGGTAAGAAGGGGAAGCTGAGTCCCCGATTTATTGAACCTTTTGAGGTACTACGAAAGGTGGGCGAGGTTGCTTACGAGATTGCATTACCTCCGGAGCTCGAGAATATACATAATGTCTTTCATATTTCTGTGTTAAGACCTTACAAGCACGATTATAAACATGTGATAGAATATGAACCTTTGCTATTTGATAAAGACTTAACATATGAAGAAGTGCCTGTTCAAATAGTTGATAGAAAGGAACAAGTACTTAGGAATAAAGTGATACCTTCTGTTAAGGTAATCTGGAGGAACCACAGTGCTGAAGAAGCTACGTGGGAACTCGAAGATGTTATGATGAAATTTTTTCCGCATTTACTTACTTAGTTGTGTGTAACCCCATATATACTGATTCTGGGGACAGAATCCTTTTAAGGAGGGAAGAATGTAATAGACGAAATTTTTTTTATGTGTGATTCTAGGGACAGAATCCTTTTAAGGATGGAAGATTGTAACGATTGAGATTTTATAATTTATGACACCCCCAAATTTAATGAATGTAATTAGTAGTAGTTAGTGTATATAATTATTATATGGGAGTTACATATTCTATTATATGTATATTGTACATACACTTAGTACGTTAGTTTTATAATCCAAAGTTAGTCTAAAGCTAAGAAAGAAAAGAGAAGAGGAAAAAGAAGAACCGTGAAGAAAGTGAGAAAAATAGAGAAGAGACTCTCTGTGAGTTTGAAATTGAGACAACAAGAACAGAGCAAAGGATTGTCAAGCTTTTAACAAGGAATTAAGGTGTGTTACTTAGTTTATATTCCTAGTTCTCTTTTGTTCTTGAGTTTCATAGATAATTGAAATTTATAATTGACAAATTAGTTAATTACATGTTATATGAATTGATAAATGTTGTAATCCATTTTATGTATGTTATAAAGGATTTTCAGAAATCAAATGGTTGTTAAAATATGTTTTAATGGAAAATTGATGTTCTTGAGAGTTCATATGTTTTGGTTGAGTTTTAGAATGAAAATTAATGAAAATTTTATGTAGTAATATGTATGTTTAGAATTGTTTATGATGCTATCTTCAATCATGAATATAATGCATGTGTTATAAGTTTAATTGGTGGAGAATTGTTTTTACAGTAAATTATTTTGGAAAATATATGACTTTAAAGAAAATGTAAAAATTAACTTTTTAAAACCTTTGATTTTCGTTAGACAAAATTATGTGATTAGTATCATATATATAGCATGAGTATTACTGCATATGTATGCTTTACGTTGTCTGTGTTGCTGTGTGTTGCCGGTTGTTGGCTTGTATGGGTTGTTCGGTAAAGCAGAGAGCCGTGGTTGTCTGCGTCTGGCCGAGTTGCTGCGCAGCTGCTCCAGCAGCAAGGCCAGGGGTCAGCTCAGCTGCGCCGCTTGCCCTTCCCAGATTCGACCCCTGCGCAGCTGTGCCGGTGCCAAGGCTGCTTGCTGGGCAGCTGCGCCGTGCCCAGTACTGAGGCAGTAAAGTTTAAGTGTTGTGCAGTTTATTTTTTAGCCATAGTTTAATTGTTGCTAGAATAATAACCATGTATTAAGTGGCATTACCATATCATTAGCATGAAATTGAGAATTTCATAATTTGAGAAAAAGATGTTTTGAAAACCTTAATGTAATATTTAAATTATAAGTTTTAATTGTTTAATTGGAATTTCGTTAATATAAATTACTTAATTATAATTTCAATAATTATAATTTAAGAGTAAATGTTTAATTTAAATTATAATTTTGTTAGATTATAATGAATATTAATTGATTTATTTTAATCAATTAGATGTTAATTTAAATTATAATTTATGTAATTATAATTTAATAAATGCATGCTTAATTATAGATTATATTTGATAATTGCATGATTAATTATAATTTGTGTAATTATAATGCATGATATAGTTTAATTGAGTATAAATTATAATTTGTTTATAATTTAAAAAGTAATTATAATTTGATTAAGTATTTGAATTAGAATTGTGTAATTATAATTTAGCTTAATACATAATTAATTTAATTATGTGTCTACGAATGTGATGTAATTAACTATGGGATAGTTGATTATTATTATTTAATTAGAGTGAGTTAACCATGAGGGTTAACCACTTATGTGAATTAGTTATGTGTTAACTGATTTAGATTATTATAATTTAATGTGTCTAGGAAGTGTTTAAGTATTCATTGTTGAGAATGTCCTTTCCATTTCTGTATTGGACAATTATTTATTTAATTGAAATGATCTTAACTTATTGTTCAAGTAAGATTCAGTTATTATTTTAAATGCTTTAAGTTGATTCTAAAGCATATGTTAGTTCATAATTCTGTTATTTATGAGTTATTGAAAGTAAATTCAACTAATCCTTAGTTGATGAACGTGAATTCTAAATTATCCTTGTAAGCTTATCCAAACCAAACTTTCGCTGGTGCGGACTTGAATTCAAATTACTGAGTTGAACAACCCTATTTACTAGGGAAGGTTACTACGCATAGTGTTAAGATGTTTGTGCACAATACATGGTACAAAGGGCTGATCACCCTAAGTACGAGTTAAGGTCCATAGTCTTATTGACTGTTAAAGGTTTAAATAGAAATATTTATAACCTAGGACAAGAGTTCAAAGGTCTTATGACCCTCAGATAAATTCTATATTCGAATTTTAATGTTGATAGAGAATTATTATTCAATTCTTTATTGTTGAAGTAAGCTAAGTTGTTCAGATCTTTTTAAAGATATCCTTTCATGTATTTATTATTGTTAAACTCTAGTGAGTTGTTGTTTGCTCAATCTTGCATTAAATAACAATTTCAGTTAAGGTTGATAACGCTGATGCTCCGTCTACAATTAAGGGCAAGGGAAAACAAAGCAAGTGAAGGCTTGTTTTTATTTATTTGAAATGATTGTAATAAGACTTTTATGTCATGTTTTTATTCCGCACTTTATTGTTTATGTCAAGGTTAGAATAACCCTGGGATTAATTTTTGAGAGGGTTGTAACCCTTGTTTTAAGGGAGATTTTATTATTTTGAATAAAGATTGTAATTTCCTTTGAGATATATTGGGTAGATGTTTGTTATAGTTAGAAAGTGAACACCAAATCATGTGGAAACGAAGTACCCGAATTTGGGGGTGTCACAGGTTGGTATCAAAGCTGTAGGTTATGAAACCTTAGGTGGGGGAAAACCTCAGGTAGTAGCCTTATAGGTAAGTTCAAAAAGATAGATGTGATAGGTAAAAGATAATAAACTACCTTATGTGCTATGTGTTTACATTATAGTATTCGAAGAGTGACGACTCGATATCACGTAATAATGAACTTTAAAATTCTTTTGTCAGGATGTCGAACGTTGGAGAACCTAGTCAGGCTAGAAAGGATGTACCTCAGGTGCCCAGAGAGGAGGAGCCCCGTGACATACATGTTATCTGGGAGTAGCTGGTTAGGAGAGAGCCATCTCTAGTGATCACCGTAGCTGGTCGGGAGCGTGAGATGACACCTATTCCAGAAGATAAGGACGACGAGTCTGAAGAGAAGGAAGAGGAGGAAGAGGATCCCGAAGAGGAATTCCCACCTCACTCTACTAGTTCTAAGATGTACGAGGCAGTCTACGATAGCAACGTGGAGCTTCATGGACGAGTAGGAGATCTCGAGCAAACTATCCTGCAACGAGACGAGACGATCGAGGAAATGGCAAGTGACCTAGGAGATGCACAGTGGAACCTGATTCATATGGAGGTTGATAAAGATGCTGCTCGATTTGAACTGGCAAAGCTGAAGCAAGACATCCAGGAGGAGTCGAGGAAGAGTGCCAAAGCTGAAGAGTCAAGCTTGAGGGCTAATCAACGAGCCGATCAAGCTGAAGGTGAAGCTGAAGCCAAGAGGGCCAAGCTGAGGGAAACAGAAAATGCTTTTCATACAGCGATACAGAGAGCTCAGGACCGTATTTTCTACTACCCAGCTCAGTTCCAAGGTTTACCGTGGTATGTAGTGGGCCGAAGCACGGCATTTCGGGTATTAGAAGAGGAACGCAGAGAGGCTGTGCGACATATTAATATGCCTAGGCAGTAGCAGTAGTGGCAGTAGTAGAGTTTTGTTTATGTGTTGCTTTTTGTAGTAAATAATGTAAATCCCATAATTTGAGATAAGAATGGGATAAGTTAATAATGTAATCCTGTAAGAACCCGAATTTTCAGATATTATTAAACAAGGATTTAATAAATAAAATTCTTAAACCATGAGATGGGTTCGAATAAAAATATATATATGTGATATGAGGTATGTGTTATTTTGTTACATAGGGTTATATGAACTATGTAATAAGTAATTTTTGTGATTAATAAATATATTATTAATATATATTTGTTATTTAGCGTAGAGACGATTCAGTGGAGATAAAGGAAGTGGATAAATTCCTATCGATATTAAATAATTTATATAGTTATTTTATCATAGTAAGTTGGTGACATTAAATATCCTTAATGTATAAATTACCATATTCTTGTGTATGTGTATTAATAACTAGTATGTTTATTATATAGGTTATTAATAGCACTTAAGCTATCCGTGAATAGGTTTGGATGGTGAAGCATGAGTTAGTTAAGGAATTAACTAATAAGAATAAATATTAGTTAATTTAAGTTGGGAGTTATATTAGGGAATAACATAATATGAATATTGAACTTTAATTAACTATGGTGATATAGTATAGGGTTTAATTTACTTAAATAAAGGATTGAATTAATATGTGTGTTGAATATGTAATTATAGTTGATACTTTTATATATATTACTTAGAATAGTAATATGTGAGAAAGTCTAATATACGAATAACGTTAAATATATATATACGTTATTAAAGGGAGATGGAAATCATTATATCTTTAAATGAATATTTGAAGAAATTGTTTTGGGAATAATTTATAGAAAAGAAAGATAACTAATTATTATATATTTCTAATAAAGGGTATTAAAATAATTTGTAATATTAAATTATTTTAATAAAAGGAGGAAATGTTATTTTTGAATAATAATATTACCTTATATGTTTTTGTATGAGGTGTGATTGGTTAATATAGTAAATATATTAAAACGTATTTGCTATATGTAATTAAATTGATGGAAACAATTTATTATAATAGATAATAAACTTATTATCTATTTTTTATATATAATATATGTACATGTGTCGTACATATAGTTATTTGATATTATATTAAGAATATTGTCTTGAGACAATAAGTAAATTATTTTATTATAATGAATGTCTTTATTCGGAGAAAACATAATATTTATGTTATGGCAAAATACATAATTTCTAATGTATTTTTCTAGGGAGTTTAATTTATAGAAGGAAACTAAGTTATTTTAATAACTTGAGTCATTATATTACCGTAAAGGTTATATAGAATATTTAAATATTTCTATTCGTAATATATATATATATATATATATATATATATATATATATATATATATATGTGTGTGTGTGTGTGTGTGTGAACCTTGTGGCTTAATAGTCCTAAGTATATTGAACATGTGGTGGGTGAGTGATGTGGTGGAAATAAATAAGTGTCGAGAATGAGAATAAGCTTAGTGTAAGCTTGTGAGATATGCGTTGTGTGGCACGATAATAGATTCGGTAATGAATTGATTAATTCAAGAACGGAAGAATCATTAATTAAACAATTAATCTATATTAATTGTTATTATAATAATATGTTGGTTTATTATTATAACTAGTGATAGTATAATAATAAGAAAATTGATTATAGATATAATCGGAATTGTACTGATGAGGAATGAGATATATTGTCTTATAATATGATTTATTATTATGGACAGTATACTAGTACCTAGTAATTATTTGATGGTATGTTGAATTATTATTATTGCGAGTGATAGCATGATAATAAGTATTTTTGTTATAAATATAATAAGATTTATATTTATTTAATGTGATAATTAACCATATAATTGTTAATTAATTGTTATAAAGATTAATAATTACATTGATTGATGAGGGATGAATTAATTAATATTTTATTAATTAATTAACTGTCATTGAGTATAATAATATATAAGCAAGTAAATTATTAATATGATTATAATTGCTCAACTAGTTGATATATGCAAAGGATGTGATTATTAAGAGTATAACATATAGTAATGACACATGTGTTATATAAAGTGTAGTGCAACACTTAAGTGTGACCATACAGTTATATATAAACTATATTATAGAATGCAAGGTGACGCATTAATGTGGCTATGTATAGACTATATCGTAAGATTAATTTCATTACGTGAGTTACATAATATTATCGCTTATGTAACATGATAAGGATTTCAATAATTAAATTTAATAGAATACATCATGAGGTATGTGAAAATATGAGTTGGGTGGATACATTAGGGTGTACATATGTGTTTGTGTATATGTACATATGACTTATATTAATGTGTCTATATTAAGTAAGCCTAATGTGAATTATAATGTCCAAAGGGATATAACCTAAGTGTGCCATTATACATTAATGTAGGAATATATGTAATATACATATGTATGTTGCACAAAGGAATACAATGCTGAGTTTATTAAACCTTGTCCCTAATTGAGAGTCTCATTCTCTACACGTGATGTACTCCAAGCTATCCTATTCCCTACATCCTCAAACTCAGCAAAATAGATGGCAATGATCAATGGGGAGTGGTTTTCATGATTGATTTCAACTACCATCTACCAACTCCTTCTTAACTACCATGCAATTCATTCTCCCGTTGGTTCAATTTGATGGATTATGGCATTAACTGTATACTCATTCTTCTATAAATAAGCTTCTATTCTTCTATAACTCATTGCTGAGATTTTTGCTTAAGTGATATTGAGAGCATATTAAAGTAAGATTGCATTAGTAATATAGCAACATTTTGAGTTGAAGATTTCAGCAAGCTTGATACACATTAGCAGAGGTATAACACCTCATGTTCTTCAATTCATGTTTTTTGCAATTTCTAAGATTTCTAAATTCTTGAATTGTGTATGAAATTCATGATAATGTGATCAAGAATTGTTTGTTAGTTGATTTGTGGGCAGATATATATGTTAGTATGGCTAGTAGCTTGTCTGGAATCAAATTCGATAGTAATTTGGTGATATGGGTTGGAACCTGCCGAAGCAAGAAGACTTTAGAGAGGAACTGCACACGGCGCAGCTGCGCCGGGTTTACTCCCAGGCACTGCGCAGCTGCGCCAGCAGCCTGTTCTGATTTTATTTTCCTGCTTCAATGCTGTTAAGTGCGAACGCATAGTACTACCTTAGAACAAGTATAATAGCATGAATAAATTATATATATGGATATGTAGACATAATATGAGTATGTTCTACTATGATTATATGCATAATTAACGGACGGTTATAATTTCCAAAAGTAAAGTTTTGTAAACGAAATTGACTTATCCGAACCATGTCGACATTCTGATTTTTCAAGCATGACTATATGATTTAGGAATGCATGAGAAGCGTATTAACTTACGAATATATGTTTCATAGTATAACATGAGCATGCCGGACCTCGTTAGTAAACAATTCTAACGAAATTGTTAGTTTCAAAGGTGAACCTTGGCACGTAAATGTCATGAATACATTCTGATTTTGCGAGCATGTTTAGATGACTTAGAAATGCGTGTTGAACATATTAACACATGAATCTAGATAGCATGGACATATTAGACCCTATTAGTGAGGTTTACTAGTGAAAGTGTACGTTTTGCACGTGAGTCTTGACATGTATATTGAGATTTGAATTCTGATATTTGTAAACATGTTTGATAGTGCTCGTAGACTCGATCATGTATCCTACATGTATATATACCATGATTAGGTGTTGTGATTCAAATGAAGCATAAACGAAGCATGTTTTCAAAACAAAATGGTGTTAGTTGCATAAATGTGATATAATTATTCATGAGTATGCCTAATACAAAGCATATGAATACCCCATGTGTTTAAAAAGCGAGCATGTTAGACTTTATGACTTTATAGCCTTGAATGGACTTAAGTTTTTTTTCGGGTATTGACTTAGAACCTATATCATGTAAATTGAACGTGAAAAGGTTAATCGAGCATGAAAGTATCCTTTAATATGTATACATGCTATGTAGGACCATATGTTAATACTTGAATCCGACTTCGACGGTTAATAGCGTATATTTGCTTTGTTATGGTCTTATGTGTTAGTAATGATATATGAGAATGATTAACGCAAAAGATGGACTACACTAGCTATATGTAAAGAGATTAGTGGTAGACGGGCATGTGTATGTAGAGAATGGTAGTAAGTACGTATGGTTAAAGTATACGTATACGTACATAGTTATTCTAAGAATACGATAAGAAAGTGAGACGAAGGTTCTAAGAACCAAGTTAGACAACAATGTAACCTTTATTATTACATTGACAATGTGTGGATACATATAACTAATGAGTGTGATCTCTATGGTTAATATAACTGTGTAGGATACACGAAGTGCAGATAAGCTTTAAGCAGTTAAGTCGTAGTTGTTAAACTACGAATCAGGCAAGTCTTTCAGTTCCTATTTGATATATGAATTCAATAACTGTTAGTTGAATTATATTATGCTGTGATAATGTGAACTTATATATGAACAGTATATGAGATGTAAATGAGATTGAAAGTTGATCTTTGATGATATACTTATTATGTGAAAAGTAACATGCGTAGTAAATATAAATTGTTTATAAATGCATGAACTGAGTATGATGTTGTATGCTATGTGATGCATGAAAACTGTTAAAATTGCTGAGCTGTCGAGCTCACTCTTGCAAATAACCACTTTTGCAGGTTAAGGACTTACGATAAAGATTTCGTGCTTCTTGATTGATAAAGATAGATAGTATCGCATTGCAGAATATTACCTAGATTATTGTCTGGACCATATTTAGGTTCTAGATGATGTACTCGATAGTTGCTTACACTGTTTAATACTTGTTGTATTATAAGAATGTATTATTTAATACATAGAGGATATCGAGTTGAGTTGTAAATATTTATACGATAACTCAAATAAGAAGGAATCATATTATATAGTTGATTCAAGATTTGTAATTGTTTCAAGTTATGAAATCAATAAAAGATTTTATTTAAAGGATATTGAAAAGTTTAAATTATTTCGCATTTTAGTAACATCGAATATGATGTAAAGCCGAGATCTTGGATATAAATAGAATTTATATTCTAAATTGTAATAAACAAAGTTGTATTCTTTTACTAATGATTAAAAGATGTAATAGTTCGATGATAGTAGTATCGTGACTGCACCGAATCAGAGGTTTCGAAGGAACGCGGATTTGGGGGCGTCACAAATCCTGTAACTTTTCCAGTTCAGGAAGGATGATAGAAATAGCAGAAGTGCTATCTGTTTGATGTTTTTAAACTACGAGTAATGAATAAAAGAAGTTTATTGACATGCTATGTGTTCTATGTGAACTGAGCCATTTAAACGTTTAAGTATGAACTTGAATACTTAATAGTTAAATAAAGGGTCTAATAATAATATTCTCTTAACATAAAATGCCTCCTAGAAGAAGAGCAACGCGTCAAAACCCCGAGGGTTCGACGAACAACAACAACAATAATGATGGGACGAATCCTAACTCGGTTCAGCAGTTGGTGAACCTGTTGACCAGAGCTCTTGCAAATCAGCTGCAAGTGCAGGGAACAACGTTCAAGGAATTCAAGGAAGTAGGACCGCCTGAGTTCAAAGGATCGACTAACCCTATCGAAGCTCAGACATGGGTTATGGAAATGGAGAAGGTATTTGACGTAGCCAGAGTAGGTGAAGACCAGAAGACAGTGTTCGCGGCTTTCATGTTGAAGTCAGATGCTAGCTTTTGGTGGCAGGCTAACAAGACCCATGAGGGAGAGGGAGTCATCATGTGGGAATGTTTCTAGGAAATGTTCTACGAGATGTACTTTCCAGTGAGTTCGCAGGACTAGATGGAGGTCCAGTTCCTAGAACTTAAGCAAGGAGGGATGACAGTGTTCGAGTATGCATCTAAGTTTAACGAGTTGGCCAGGTTCACTACTTACAAGGTCAGCACTAACGCTAGGAAAGAGAGGAGGTTTGAGCGGGGACTGAAGCCCTGGCTCTACAGTAAGGTTTCCATGTTCCAGCTGGACACATTTGCAGCTGTGCTGGAGAAATCCATACTCGCTGAAGGAGGAAGCGACGCGATAACAAAGTTCAACCAAGAGAAGAAGAAGAAGAATGAGGTAGAAACCAAGACTGGGGGTAGCAACACTATAAATCAGAAGGGGAAGTGGACTGACAATACCTCTGCTGTGAGTCGGTAGGGAGGCCATCAGAAGAGGAAGTTTGTAGCATGTGCTACATGCGGTAAGAATCACACTGGCGTGTGCATGAAGGGGAAGCGGGTGTGCTTCAACTGTGGTCAGGAAGGCCACATTGTGCCTAATTGCCCAAACCCGAAGAAGGGAGCTTGCTTTACATGTGGATCCAAAGATCATATGGCTCGCAACTGCCCGAAGAAGCTGACGGTAGGGTCAACAAGGAGCGGAGGGAATGGAAGCAGCAGTACCGTTACTATTGCTGCACCATTACAAGCTGTTCGACCCACTGCACAGACATTCAATATGACTGTGCAGGATGCTGTGCAATCAAAAGACGTGGTGTCAGGTATTATTTCGGTCAATAGTATAAATGCATATGTATTATTTGATTCGGGTGCTACTTGCTCATTCATATCTGATGATTTTGCTCAAACCCTAGACTTACCTGTAGTGGAGTTAGTTTACCCTTTGAATATAGAGATTGTGAATAGGGAGGTTATTCTTGTTAAGAGCATTTATAAGAACTGTAGATTAGACATTAAGGATCAGGAGCTTAGAGTGGATTTGATTCCGATAAAACTTGGAGAATTCGACGTCATACTAGGTATGGATTGGTTGTTCAACCATGGGGCGGTAATCGACTGTCAGAAGAAGTTGGTGAGCCTTATAACTCCGTCGAAGTTAGTGTTCTAGGGTAACAAATCGCCTAGACAAGCGAGTTGTCTGACGGTTATGCAAGCCAAGAAACTGCTTACGCAAGGTTGTGTATGATATTTAGCCTACATAGTAGATACGCGTAAGGAAAGCCCGAAGGTGGAGGAGATATCGGTAGTTAAAGAGTTTGTGGACGTTTTTTCGAGCGATTTGCCAGGACTTCCGCCAGATAGGGAGACAGAGTTCATGATCTATTTAGCGCCGGGAACTGCTCCGATTTCGAAGGCTCCGTACCGAATGGCTCCAGTTGAGATGAAGGAACTGATGGTTCAACTACAAGAACTGTTAGACAAGAAGTATATCCAACCGAGCGTTTCGCCTTGGGGAGCGCCTGTTTTGTTTGTTAAGAAGAAAGATGGATCGATGCATCTTTGCATTGATTATAGGGAGTTGAATAAAGTTACGATCAAGAAAAAGTATCCTTTACCTAGGATCGATGACTTGTTTGATCAACTGAATGGTGTGAGGTACTTCTCAAAAATTGATTTGAGAAGCGGGTATCATCAGTTGAAGGTGAGGAAGGAAGATATACTAAAAACGGCTTTTAGAACTCGATATGGTAATTACGAGTTCTTGGTAATGTCATTTGGTCTCACGAATGCCCCAGCTGCATTTATGGACCTAATGAACAGGGTGTTCAAGCCATTTCTAGACAAGTTCGTGGTAGTGTTCATAGATGATATCCTGGTTTATTCCAAGACCGAGGAGGAACATGCTGAACACTTACGACTAACCTTAGAAGCGCTGAGACGAGAAAAGCTTTACGCTAAATTCTTGAAATGAGAATTCTGGTTGGAATGTGTGCAATTTCTTGGCCACGTGATCGACGAGGATGGTATTTCAGTAGATCCGTCGAAGGTTGAAGCTGTTATGAGTTGGGAACAGCCGAAGACGCCGTCCGAAGTGAGGAGTTTCTTGGGATTGGCTAGTTATTACCGAAGATTTATCCAAGACTTTTCTAGAATCGTAACTCCGTTGACGAATTTAACTCGTAAAACGGTTAAATTTGTTTGAAAGGAGAAGTGTGAGGAAAGTTTTTAGGAGTTAAAGAAGAGGCTGAGTACTGCGCCTGTATTGTCTTTACCGGATAGTTCGGGGAATTTTGTGGTATATAGCAATGCCTCACATAAAGGGTTAGGCTGTATGTTGATGCAGAGCGGCAAAGTCATTGCCTATGCGTCACATCAGCTGAAGGATTACGAGAAGGGATATCTGACCCATGATCTAGAATTGGCGGCAGTAGTGTTTGCCCTAAAGATTTGGAGGCACTACTTATATGGAGAAAAGTGTGAAATATACACAGATCACAAGAGTCTGAAGTATATATTTAACTAGAAGAATTTGAACATGCGCCAAAGAAGATGGTTGGAACTGATTAAAGACTATGATTGCAAGATACTTTACCATCCAGGTAATGCTAACGTTGTTGCCGACGCTTTGAGCAGGAAAGGTCGGGAGAAGCTGAACGTGTTAACTGATCAAGATCGGTTGATAGAACAGATGGCTAGATTGGAGTTGGAAGTGAAGTTTCCAAAGGAATCGGATGAGATGTTGTTTCAAGTAACCACTTGTTCTACTCAAGTAGACAAGGTGAAAGAAGCACAACTTCACGATGAAGAATGCGGGAAAGTACGGAAGAGGATAACCGATGGCGAAGAGTTCAAGTTCAAGATTGATAATGAAGGTCTGTTACGATTTGAAGGTAGAATATGGGTACCGCCAGTACCAGAGGTCAAAGAGGAGATTCTGAGCGAAGCTCATAGTTCTAGATATTCTATTCACCCCGGAAGTACGAAGATGTACCAGGATCTCAGGCATCATTTTTGGTGGCCGAATATGAAGAGGGACGTTGCAGAATGTGTTGCGAAGTGTTTAACGTGCCAGAAAGTTAAGGCAGAACACCAAAGACCAAGTGGTTTGCTGCAACCGTTAGAAATTCCAGAGTGGAAGTGGGAGCACATCACGATGGATTTCGTGGTAGGTCTTCCAGCGACTCAGAAGGGATTTGATGCGATATGGGTTATAGTGGATCGACTGACGAAGTCAGCCCACTTTCTGCCGATCAGGGTTAAGTACAACCTGGATAAGTTAGCAAAGCTATACGTCAAGGAAATTATTTCTCGACATGGTGTTCCGGTGTCGATTGTGTCCGACAGAGATCCGCGTTTCACGTCTAATTTTTGGAAGCATTTGCAAGATTGTCTGGGAACGCAATTACGAATGAGTACAACGTATCATCCTCAGACCGATGGCCAGAGCGAAAGAAAGATTCAAACACTTGAGGATATGCTGAGAGCTTGTGTGATGGATTTCAAGGGAAGCTGGGAGGATCATCTACCATTGGTGGAGTTCGCCTACAACAATAGTCACCATGCCAGTATAGGCATGCCGCCTTACGAAGCATTATACGGCAGAAAATGCCTAACTTTTTTATGCTGGGATGAAGTCGGTGAACGTCAGTTGTTGGGACCAGAATTGGTACAACAAACCGTCGAAATTGTGAAGCTGATCAGAACGAGATTAGTTGCTGCTCAAGACAGACAGAAGAAGTATGCCGATTTACATCGACAAAACCGAGAATTCTTACCAAGAAGTTTCGTTTTCCTAAAGGTATCTCCCTAGAAGGGGAAAATTCGATTCGGTAAGAAGGGGAAGCTGAGTCCCCGATTTATTGAACCTTTTGAGGTACTACGAAAGGTGGGCGAGGTTGCTTACGAGATTGCATTACCTCCGGAGCTAGAGAATATACATAATGTCTTCCATATTTCTATGTTAAGACCTTACAAGCACGATTATAAACATGTGATAGAATATGAACCTTTGCTATTTGATAAAGACTTAACATATGAAGAAGTGCCTGTTCAAATAGTTGATAGAAAAGAACAAGTACTTAGGAATAAAGTGATACCTTCTGTTAAGGTAATCTGGAGGAACCACAGTGCTGAAGAAGCTACGTGGGAACTCGAAGATGCTATGATGAAATCTTATCCTCATTTATTTGCTTAGTTGTGTGTAACCCCTTATATAATGATTCTGGGGACAGAATCCTTTTAAGGGAGGAAGAATGTAATAGACATAATTTTTTTTATGTGTGATTCTGGGGACAGAATCCTTTTAAAGAGGGAAGATTGTAACGATTGAGATTTTATATTTAATTTTAAATATTTATTGAGTTAAATAAATATTTTATGTGATTTATTTATTGAGTTAAATAAATAAATTACGTGAATTATGAGAATGATTTAATTAAGTGTTAGATATTAATTTAATGAATGTTATTTAATTAATGTTTATATATTAATTTTATATTATAGTTCTAATTTAATTGAGAGAATTAAATTAGATGAATTATGTGGTAAGTGTTACGTGGATTATAATTAGCGAGTGATTATAATTATGTGGTAAAATTTTATGTGATTTATTAATGTTAGATTTTAATTGATTAAATTAGTTGTTTAATATTTAATTGATTAAAATATGATATTAAGATGTGAGTTAAAATGAATTATTAAAATAAAAAAAAGGATTTTAAATTGTTTTGCCAAACAAGGCCCTTGTAATTGTTTTAAACCTATTTCTACCAAACGGGGCCTTAGTTACAAAAAAATCTGGTTTTTTAAAAATAAACGGTTTTACCCAAACATGACCTTATGGCTATTCAAATTCAACTTTTGTAACTTACGTAATTATTAGTAGTTAGTGTATATAATTATTATATGGGAGTTACATATTCTATTATATGTATATTGTATACACACTTAGTACGTTAGTTTTATAATCCAAAGTTAGTCTAAAGCTAAGAAAGAAAAGAGCAGAGGAAAAAGAAGAACAGTGAAGAAAGTGAGAAAAAACAAAGAAGAGATTTTCTGTGAGTTTGAAATTGAGACAACAAGAACAGAGCAAAGGATTGTTAAGCTTTTAACAAGGAATTAAGGTGTGTTACTTAGTTTATATTTCTAGTTCTCTTTTGTTCTTGAGTTTCATAGATAATTGAAATTTGTAATTGACAAATTGGATAATTACATGTTATATGAATTGATAAATGTTGTAATCCATTTTATGTATGTTATAAAGGATTTTCAGAAATCAAATGGTTGTTAAAATATGTTTTAATGGAAAATTGATGTTCTTGAGAGTTCATATGTTTTGGTTGAGTTTTAGAATGAAAAATTATGAAAATTTTATGTAGTAATATGCATGTTTAGAATTGTTTATGATGCTATCTTCAATCATGAATATAATGCATGTGTTATAAGTTTAATTGGTGGAGAAATTTTTTACAGTAAATTATTTTGGAAAATATATGAGTTTTTGTGAAAATATAAAAATTAACTTTTTTAAAACCTTTGATTTTCGTTAGACAAAATTCTGTGATTAGTATCATATATATAGCATGAGTATTACTGCATATGTATGCTTTATGTTGTCTATATTGCTGTGTGTTGCCGATTGTTGACTTGTAAGGGTTGTTCGGTAAAACAGTGAGCCGTGGCTGTCTGCGTCTGGCCGAGTTGCTGCACAGCTGCGCCGGCAGCAAGGCCAGGAGCAGCACAGCTGCGCCGCTTGCACTTCTCAGATTCTACCCCTGCGCAGCTGCGTTGTGCCCAGTACTGAGGCAGTAAAGTTTAAGTGTTGTGCAGTTTATTTTTTAGCCATAGTTTAATTGTTGCTAGAATAATAACCATGTATTAAGTGGCATTACCATATCATTAGCATGAAATTGAGAATTTCATAATTTGAGAAAAAGATGTTTTGAAAACCTTAATGTAATATTTAAATTATAAGTTTTAATTGTTTAATTGGAATTTCGTTAATATGAATTACTAATTATAATTTCAATAATTATAATTTAAGAGTAAATGTTTAATTTAAATTAGAATTTTGTTAGATTATAATGAATATTAATTGATTTATTTTAATCAATTAGATGTTAATTTAAATTATAATTTATGTAATTATAATTTAATAAATGCATGCTTAATTATAGATTATATTTGATAATTGCATGATTAATTATAATTTGTGTAATTATAATGCATGATATAGTTTAATTGATTATAAATTATAATTTGTTTATAATTTAAAAAGTAATTATAATTTAAGTAATTATAATTTGATTAAGTGTTTGAATTATAATTGTGTAATTATAATTTAGCTAAATACATAATTTATTTAATTATGTGACTACGGATGTGATGTAATTAACTATGGGATAGTTGATTAATATTATTTAATTAGAGTGAGTTAACCATGAGGGTTAACCACTTATGTGAATTAGTTATGTGTTAACTGATTTAGATTATTATAATTTAATATGTATAGGAAGTGTTTAAGTACGTGGTTGAGTTAAATAGTTTGCGCGTAAGACAAGTCTTCTAACCCTAAACTTGTTAATTATATACAATTTCTTGAGTTCATATATTCAATGTTGAGAATGTCCTTTTCATTTCTGTATTGGACAATTATTTATTTAATTGAAATGATCTTAACTTATTGTTCAAGTAAGATTCAGTTATTATTTTAAATGTTTTAAGTTGATTCTAAAGCATATGTTAGTTCATAATTCTGTTATTTATGAGTTATTGAAAGTCGATTCAACTAATCCTTAGTTGATGAAGTTGAATTCTAAATTATCATTGTAAGCTTATCCAAACCAAACTTTCGTTGGTGCGGACTTGAATTCAAATTACTGAGTTGAACAACCCTATTTAATAGGGGAGGTTACTACGCATAGTGTTAAGATGTTTGTGCACAATACATGGTACAAAGGGCTGATCCCCCTAAGTACGAGTTAGGGTCCATAGTCTTATTGGCTGTTAAAGGTTTAAATAGAAATATTTATAACCTAGGACAAGAGTTCAAAGGTCCTATGACCCTCAGATAAATTCTATATTCGAATTTTAATGTTGATAGAGAATTATTATTCAATTCTTTATTGTTGAAGTAAGCTAAGTTGTTCAGATCTTTTTAAAGATATACTTTCATGTATTTATTATTGTTAAACTCCAGTGAGCTGTTGTTTGCTCACTCTTGCATTAAATAACAATTTCAGTTAAGGTTGATAACGCTGATGCTCCGTCTACAAGTAAGGGCAAGGGAAAGCAAAGCAAGTGAATGCTTGTTTTTATTTATTTGAAATGATTGTAATAAGACTTTTATTTCATGTTTTTATTCTGCACTTTATTGTTTATGTCAAGGTTAGAATAACCCTAAGATTGATTTTTGAGAGGGTTGTAACCCTTGTTTTAAGCGAGATTTTATTATTTTGAATAAAGATTGTAATTTACTTTGAGATATATTGGGTAGATGTTTGTTATAGTTAGAAAGTGAACACCAAATCATGTGGAAACGAAGTACCTGAATTTGGAAGAAATAAGAATTTAATGAATGAAATTCTTATTATGACGTGTTTTGCGTGTAAGTAAATATATATATATATATATATATATATATATTGGAATGATGAGGTTTAATAGTTAATTTAACTATTGAAGAAGTTAAATGAAATTATTACGAAAAGAAAATTAACTGAATAAGATTAGTTAATTTAATTAAGTTGATATTATATTATGAAATATTATAATTTGATTATTATGCCTTGTTGGCACTATAATTGTTATGAATTAAATTTCATAAATGATGTGAGTAATTCACTTAATGAAATAATAAAGTAATGTGAATATATTTGTTTTAATAAAATGCGAGAGGAAGGTATGCTACCTATAAACGTAATATGTTAGTGTAATACGATTGTGAATCTCGTAAATAATTAAAATATTTATCAAATAAAATAAATATTTTAGTTAAAATATTTATGGAGTAAAATAAATATTCAATGGAAATATTTATTCTAATAAGAGATGTTTATTTTAGTTACAAATGTAATTTCATAATTTATAGTGTAGTAATTATACATGTTATAATTGCATAATTACTTAATGTGGCTAAATAGTTTAACAATAAAATGAAGTGTGACATATGTATCATATAGTAAGGGAGTTGTTAGAATAAATGGATAAAGAGTTCTAGCCAAACATGGCCTTGTGACCCTTTGCCTTTGTAACAGATGGGAGCCCTTGGGTTTTTTTAACTGATAGACTAAATAAAAAATACGTTAGTTGTGCTAAGTCTAAGAAAGAAGAATAGAGCAGAGAAGAGAGAAAATTGAGAAGAGGGAGTTTAGAGAAGAAATTCTTTGTAATTGAAGAGGAGTTTCAGAATCAAAGAAAGGAGAAACAAGAAATTGTTCAAGCTTTATAGCAAATCAAAGGTAAAATTTTTAGGTTTCTAGTTTATGATTTTGTTTGCTAAATTCTCTGTAACTGAGTTTTGTTGATTGAATTTGTTAAGGTATGGTTTATATATGTTTTTAGATAGATACAATCTGTTAATAGTCATCTAGAAATAATTTTGGAGTGTTCAAATTCATGAAAATCATGTTAAGGATGAAGAGTGTGAGTTTTGTTTAATATATATATTTTGGGTCTGTTTTGAGACTAAAATTGGTTAGGAGTTTATGTCATAATTATAAAATTGGTGATGGATTGTGTTAATATGATAAGAAAAGAAAAGAACCCAAGTTGAATGAGTCAAAATGGATGTAAAACGAATTCGTAGTGAATGAATTCACTAAATGTGTAAAACATGAAAAATTAGCATGAACACTGAATTGTTACCCTTAAAAAGAATTGTTAATATTTTTGAAGTGTTATAATTGTTATGTAGATAAGTAGTTCAGTGTTTCACGAATTCATAGAGTCAAAAACGGACTCAATCGGATGTGTATAGCTTGATTTATGAAGATTGAAAGGAGAAAATGGTTAGAAAATTCGCCAGAACAACAAACCGGAGAAAAAAAATCATAAAGCACGCTGCCAGTGGCACAGCTGCGCTGCCCCCAAGGCTATTTGGGGCGCAGCTGCATTGGGAGAAAAGTCAGTCCGGGACTGTTTTGACCTCCTGTGATAAAACAGCCATAACTTTTTCATACGAACTCCGATTGAGGCGATTCAAGATAATCCGGAACGAGCACGAGTAGACCTACAACTTTTGTTCTTTACGTTTTTTAATTTGAGGTCAGTAGCAGGGGTAATAGTTATTTTTAGGACTGATTTATTTTTGGAGGCAATCGGGGGGCGTCGGGCATGCACATATGCACATGTAATGCTCCCGACCATGTAAAATGATGTTCTAACTTCCATAACATAACTATTAGGTATTATAATGATACTTAGAATTAACCCTTGAGTATTAGACAATTTGGTTGGGCGTGCTAAGGGTGCACAAATGCGTGTCGTTTGGGCGTTCGAATAGGCAAGTTTGGCGTACGGACGTGCAAGCGTCTCAATGCCGTAACGAGTGTGTATGACCTTGTTTAATATTATGTTTTTAATAAGAATGAAATATTATAGAGTAATGTAACCCAATATAGGAGCATGCAAAGCACATGCAAAAGAGGCGAGTTAGGCGTGTGACGTATAAACGTCGAAACGCCGTGTAATGTGGTAATACACTTAAATAGTGTTTCGATTCTAATGAAACGAATATTATAATATATGAAATGTGGTTAATATAAAACCAATAGGTAGTCCTAGCAAGACTTAAACACTTGAATGAATTTTGAATATTACGAAAAAGAATTATAGTGAAATATAAGTCGATAGTTAACACAATCAAATTGAACATTGTGTATTGATAATAAGAAAGGTTATGAGATGTAGAGTAAAGTTTACGTTATAAATAATATGCATTGCTATGTGACTGATAATTGATGTGCATGATTATACAATTGTGTAGGGCACGTGAAGTGCAGATACCTGTAAGCTATTAAACTGTTATTGGTAAACAACGATCAAGGCAAGTCTTTCAGTTCCTATTTTCTACGTGCACATGATGATGAACTGTTTTAAATTATTTTGCAAAGAGCATGATATGTTGTATATATGTTGTAAGCATGAAACGTTGAAGTCAATTTATGACTACATTGATTGATTAAAAATTGTTGATTGAGTAAGGAACTCAATCTTTATATTTGTTATAGGATGTAAAGCATGTATGCCATGTTACTTTAATTATTATGAGATGTATGTTGAGCATGTATTTATGTGCTATGTGATGCATGAAAGTTGTTAGATCTTGCTGAGCTGTCGAGCTCATTCTTGCAAATAATCACTTTTGCAGGTTAAGGATTCAAGGTAACGCTATGTGCTACTTGAAAGAAATGAATCAGATATAATGCATGAAGACTGATATACTTTGGCTAAATTGTTATTATTTTGGACTCTGTTTAAGGTTTTAGTTAATGTATTTGATAATGTATGATGGTTAACAGATGTTGAGTTGTAAAGTTTAAGTTTTACCCGATGTATAAGGGTTATTGAACGTGGTTGTAAGTTTTAGTTTATAATAACTCTGACGAAGCGATTCATGAAATAAAGTTGAATCAAAGTTATGTAATGATAAAGGTTGAGATTTAGGGAAATAAAGAAGGAATAATATAAAAGCTTTACATATTCCGTATTTTTAGTGATTGTATCATTGATTAATGATGTAAAGTTTGAATAAGGATGTATTGTTAACGACCGATGTCGAGAGTTGTATTGTATGAATTTTGGGGTCGTTACAATAATTGTTTATAATTTAAGATGTGATTTAAGTAATTATAATTAGATTAAGTGTTTAAATTATAATTGTTTAATTATAATTTAGTTAGATGCATAAGTGATTTAATTATGTGAGCATGTCTATGTGATGTAATTAACTATGTGATGGTTGATTATTATTTATTTAATTAGAATGAGTTAACCATGAGGGTTAACCAATTATGTGAATTAGTTATATGGTAACTAATTTAGGTTATTGTGATTAAATGTATATGTGTGTAGAAAGTGTTAGAACGTGAATTGTGTTAGTAGTTTGCGCTTGAAGCAAGTCTTCTAAACCCTAAACTCGCTACTTCTACGCAAGTTCTTTGAGTTCATATATTCATTGTTGAGAATGTCCTTTTCATTTTTGTACTAAACAATTATTTACTTAACTGAAGTGATCTTGACTTATTGTTCAAGTAAGATCCAGTTTATTATTTTAAATGCTTTAAGTTTACTTCTAAAGCATATGTTAATTCATCATTCTTTTATTTATGAATTATTGAAAGTCGATTCAACTAATCTTTAGTTGATGAACGTGAATTCTAAATTACCCTTGTAAGCTTATCCAAACCAAACTTTCTTTGGTGCGGACTTGTATTCAAATACTGAGTTGAACAACCCTATTTATTAGGGGAGGTTATCACGCGGAAGCGTTAAGATGTTTGTGCACAATACATGGTACGAAGGGCTGATCCCCCTAAGTACGAGCTAAGGTCCATAGTCTTAGTGACTGTTAAATATTTTAAATAGAAATGTTTATAACCTAGGACAAAAGTTCAAAGGTCTTACGACCCTCAGATGAATTCTATATTCGAATTTAAATGTTGATAGAGAATTATTATTCAATTCTTTATTGTTGAAGTAAGTAAAGCTATTCAGATCTTTTTAAAAATATCCTTTCATGTCTTTATTATTGTTGAATTCTAGTGAGCTGTTGTTTGCTCACTCTTGCATATTAAATAACAATTGCAGCTAAAGTTGATAATGTTGATGCCCCGTCTACAAGTAAAGGCAAGGGAAAGCTAAACAAGTGAAGACTTATTTCATTATTTTGAAATAATTGTAATAAGACTTTTATGTTATGTCTTTATTTCCGCACTTTATTTATGTCAAGGTTAGATAAAACCCTGGGATTATTATGAGAAGGTTGTAACACTTATTTTATAGGAGATTTTATTATTTCGAATAAAGGTTGTATTTTACTTCGAAGTTTTATTGGGTAGATGTATGTTATATTAAAAAGTGAACACCAAATCATGTGAAAATGAAGTACCCGGATTTGGGGTGTCACAGGTTGGTATCAAAGTCGTAGGTTATGAAACCTTAGGTGGGGAAACCTTAGGTCATAGCCTTATAGTAAAGTCAAAAAGATAGATGTGATAGATAAAGATAATAAACTACCTTATGTGCTATGTGTTTACATTTAAGTATTCGAAGAGTGACGATTCGATATCACGTAATAATGAACTTTAAAAAATTCTTTTGTCAGGATGACGAACATTGGAGGACCTAGTCAGGCTAGAGAGGATGTACCTCAGGTGCCTAGAGAGGAGGATCCCCGTGACATACATGTTGTCTGGGAGCAGCTGGTTAGGAGAGAGCCATCTTCAGTGATCAACGCAGCTGGTCGGGAGCGTGAGCTGACACCTATTCCAGAAGAAGAGGATGAGGACGAGTCTGAAGAGGAGGAAGAGGATCCCGATGAGGAATTCCCACCTCACTCTACTAGTGCTGAGATCTACGAGGCAGTCTACGACAGTAACGTGGAGCTTCATGGTCGAGTCAGAGAGCTCGAAGAAACTATCCAGCAGCGAGACGAGACTATCGAGGATATGGCTAGTGACCTAGGAGAAGCACAGTGGAACCTAATACAAGTGGGGAATGATAGAGACACGGCTCGAGTCGAGATAGCAAAGCTGAAGCAAGACATTCAGGAAGAGTCAACGAAGCGTGCCAGAGCTGAGAAGTTAAGCTTAAGGGCTACTCAACGAGCTGATCGAGCTAAAGATGAAGCTGAAGCCAAGAGGGCCAAGCTGAGGGAGACAGAGTATGCTTTCCACATAGCGATAGAAAGAGCCTAGGACCGTATTTTCTATTACCCAGCTCAGTTCGAAGGTTTACCATGGTATGTGGTGGACAGAAGAACGGTGTTTCAGGTGATGGAAGAGGAACGCAGAGAGGCTGTGCGACGTCTTAATATGCCTAGACAGTAGAGCTTTTATTTATGTGTTGCTTTTTGTAGTAAATAATGTAAATCCCGTAATTTGAGATAAGAATGGGATAAGTTAATAATGTAATCCTGTAACTTTTCCAGTTCAGGAAGGATGATGTAAATAGCAGAAATGCTATCTAATTGATGTTTTTAAACGACGTGTAATGAATAAAAGAAGTTTATGGACGTGCTATGTGTTCTATATGAATTGAGTTATTCAGACATTTAAGTATGAACTTAAATATTTAAAAATTGAATAAAGGATCTAATAATAATATTTTCTTAATAGAAAATGCCTCCTAGAAGAAGGTCAACACGTCAAAATCCTCAGGGTTCAACGAACAACAACAACAATAACAATGGGACGAATCCCAACTCGGTTCAGCAGTTGGTGAATCTGTTGACAGGAACTCTTGCGAATCAGTCTCAAGTGCAGGGTACTACGTTTAAGGAATTCAAGGCAGTAGGACCGCCTGAGTTCAAGGGATCGACCAACCCTATCGAGGCCCAGACGTGGGTGATGGAAATGGAGAACGTCTTCGATATAGCCAGAGTAGGTGAAGACCAGAAGACAGCGTTCGCGGCTTTCATGTTGAAATTGAATGCTAGCTTTTGGTGGCAGGCTAATAAGACCCGAGAGGGAGAGGGAGTCATAGCGTGGGAACGTTTCAAGGAAATGTTCTATGAGATGTACTTCCCAGTGAGTTCGCAGGATCAGATGGAGGTCTAATTCCTAGAGCTTAAGCAGGGAGGGACGACAGTGTTCGAGTATGCCGCTAAGTTCAACAAACTGGCCAGGTTCGCTACTTACCAGGTCAGTACTGATGCTAGAAAGGCGAGTAGAAGATCGTATGCGGGAACGAGTGTATGCTGTCAACACAAATGCCTATTTTCTATGACGTACGAAGGATAGAGATCGAGTTAAAGACTCTAGGGACCCACGTGATGATGTCAAGTATACGTGTAGAACCAGCTTTAATTGATAAAATTGGAGTTGCTCAAGCTACAGACCCGGAGCTGATGAATATGAAGAAGAAGATGTTATTCCAGAAATAATTATCGATGAAGAAGGAATACTTCGAGTTACCTCCAGAATTTGTGTTCATAACGATCCTGATTTAAAGTATAGAATCATAATGGAGGCACACAACACACCATTTTCAATCCATCCTGGAAGTACCAAAATGTATCGAGATCTTTGACATACATTTTGGTGGAGCAATATAAAGAGATAGATCGCGGAGTTTATCTTGAGGTGTTTAACGTGTCAACATATCAAGGCAGAGCATCAAGTGCCAAAGGGTCCATTGCAACCACTTGAGATTCCAAAATGAAAGTGGGAACACATTACCATGGATTTCGTTACGGGTCTTCCCAAGGTTTCTTAGGGCATAAATGCGATTTGGGTTATTATCGATAGATTAACCAAGTCTGCTCATTTCTTGCCTATATGCTAGAAAGGAGTTAGTTACCACTTGAACATAGAGATTGCGAATAGGAAAGTTATTCCTGTTAGGTGTGTTTACAAGAATTGTAGATTGGACATTAAGGGTCAGGAGCTGAGAGTAGATTTAATTCCGATTAAACTTGGGAAATTCAATGTCATACTGGGTATGGACTGGTTGTTCAACCATAGGGCGGTAATCGACTGTCAGAAGAAGTCGGTAAACCTTATGACTCCGTCGAAGTTAGTGTTCTATGGTAGCAAATCGCCTAGACAAGCGAGTTGTCTGACGGTTATGCAAGCCAAAAAACTTTAATTGCAAGGCTGTATAGGATAGCTAGCCTACATAAAAGATATGCATAAGGAAAGCCCAAAGGTGGAGAAGATATCGGTGGTTAAGGAGTTTGTGGACGTGTTTTCGAGTGATTTGCTAGGACTCCAGCCAGATAGGAAGACAGAGTTCGTGATCGATTTAGCACCGGGAACTACTCCAATTTTGAAGGCTCCGTACCGAATGGCTCCAGTCGAGATGAAGGAACTGATGGTTCAACTACAAGAATTGTTGGACAAGAAGTATATCCAACCGAGCATTTCGCCGCGGGGAGCGCCAATTTTGTTTGTTAAGAAGAAGGATGGATCGATACGTCTTTGCATTGATTATAGGGAATTGAACAAGGTTACGATCAAGAATAGTTATCCTTTACCTAGGATTGATGACTTGTTTGATCAATTGAAGGGTGCTAGATACTTCTCGAAAAATCGATTTGTGAAGCGGGTGTCATCAGTTGAAGGTAATAAGAGAAGATATACCGAAGACGGCTTTTAGGACTTGATATGGTCATTATGAGTTCTTGGTGATGTCATTTGGTCTACGAATGCCCCAGCTGTATTTATGGACTTAATGAACAGGGTGTTTAAGCCATTCCTAGATAAGTTCGTGGTGGTGTTCATTGATGACATCCTGGTTTATTCCAAGACCGAGGAGGAACACGTTGAACACTAACGACTAACCTTAGAATCGCTGAGACGAGAGAAGCTTTACGCTAAATTCTCAAAGTGCGAATTTTGGTTGGAACGTGTGCAATTTCTTGGCCACGTGATCGACAAGGATGGTATTTCGGTGGATCCATAGAAGGTCGAAGCTGTAATGAATTGGGAACAGCCAAAGACGCCGTCTGAAGTGAGGAGTTTCTTGGGATTGGAAGGTTATTACCAGAGATTTATCCAAGACTTTTCTAGAATCGCAACCCCGTTGACGAATTTGACTCGTAAAATAGTTAAGTTTGTTTGGACAGAGAAGTGTGAGGAAAGTTTTCAGGAGCTGAAGAAGAGGTTGAGTACTACGCTTATGTTGTCTTTATCAGATAGTACGAGGAATTTCGTAGTATATAGAGATGCCTCACATAAAGAATTAGGTTGTGTGTTGATGTAGAGCGGCAAAGTCATTGCCTACGCGTCACGTCAGCTGAAGGATTATGAGAAGGGGTATCCCACTCATAATTTAGAATTGGCGGCAGTAGTGTTTGCTCTAAAGATATGGAGACACTACTTATATAGAGAAACGTGTGAAATATACACAGATCACAAGAGTCTGAAATATATTTTCACCTAGAAGGATTTGAACATGCTCCAAAGAAGATGGTTGGAACTGATCAAGGACTACGATTGCGAGATACTTTACCATCCGGGTAAAGCCAACGTCGTTGCCGATGCTTTGAGCAGAAAAGGTCGGGAGAAGCTGAACGTGTTAACTGATCAGGATCAGTTAATAGAGCAGATGGCTAGATTGGAGTTGAAAGTGAAGTTTTCGAAGGAATCGGATGAGAAGTTGTTTCAAGTAACCATTGGTTCTACTCTAGTAGACAAGGTGAAAGAAGCACGACTTCACGATGTGGAATGTGAGAAGATTCAGAAGAGGATAACCGATGGCGAAGAGTTCAAGTTTAGGATCGATAATGAAGGACTGTTACGGTTTGAAAGTAGAATCTGGGTACCGCCAGTACCAGAGGTCAAAGAAGAGATTTTGAACGAATCTCACAGTTTTAGATATTCTATTCACCCTGGGAGTACGAAGATGTACCAGGATCTCAGGTAAAATTTCTGGTGGCCGAATATAAAGAAGGACGTGGCTGAATGCGTTGCAAAATGCTTAACGTGCCAGAAAGTTAAGGCGGAACACCAGAGACCAAGTGATTTGCTACAACCGTTAGAAATTCCAGAGTGGAAGTGGGAACACATTACGATGGACTTTGTAGTGGGTCTTCCAGCAACTCATAAGGGATTTGATTCGATATGGGTTATAGTGGATCGACTGACGAAGTCAGCCCACTTTCTACTGATCAGGGTGAAGTACAACTTGGATCAGCTAGTAAAGATGTATGTGAAGGAAATTATTTCTCGACATGGCATTCCGGTGTCGATTGTGTTTGACAGAGATCCGCGTTTTACGTCTAATTTCTGGAAGCGTTTGCAAGAGTGTCTGGGAACGCAGTTACGAATGAGTACGGCGTACCATCCTCAGACTGATGGCCAGTGAAAAAGAACGATTCAGACGCTTGTGGATATGCTCAGAGCTTGTGTGATGGACTTCAAGGGAAGCTGGGAGGATCCTCTACCGTTGATGGAGTTCGCCTACAATAATAGTCACCATGCAAGTATTGGCATGCCGCCTTACGAAGCATTATACGACAGAAAATGCAGAACTCCCTTGTGTTGGGATGAAGTCGGTGAACGTCAACTGTTGGGACCGGAGCTGGTACAACAAACCGCCGAAATTATGAAGCAGATCCGAACAAGATTAGTTGCTGCTCAAGACAGACAGAAGAAGTATGCCGATCTACGTCGACAGAACCGAGAATTCTTACCAGGGAGTTTCATTTTCCTGAAGGTATCTCCCTGGAAAGGAAAGATTCGATTTAGTAAGAAGGGAAAGCTGAGTCCCCGATTTATTGGACCTTTCGAGGTATTACGAAAGGTGGGCGAGGTTGCTTACGAGGTTGCATTACCTCCGGAGCTCGAGAATATACATAACGTCATTCATATTTCTATGTTAAGACCTTACAAGCACGATTATAAACATGTAATAGAATATGAGCCTTTACAATTTGATAAAGACTTAACATATGAAGAAGTGTCTGTTCAAATAGTTGATAGAAAGGAATAAGTACTTAGAAACAAAGTGATACCTTCTGTTAAGGTAATCTGGAGGAACCACAGTGCTGAAAAAGCCGCGTGGGAACTCGAAGATGTTATGATGAAATATTATCCACAGTTATTTGCTTAATTTTGTGTGTAACCTCTTATATACTGATTTTGGGGACAGAATCCTTTTAAGGGATGAAGAATGTAATATACGAGAATGAATTTTTGAATTTTTTTTGTTTTTTTTATGTGTGATTCTGGGGACAGAATCCTTTTAAGGAGGGAAGATTGTAACGATTGAGATTTTATATAATAATTTTAAATATTTATTGAGTTAAATAAATATTTTATGTGATTTATTTATTGAGTTAAATGAATAAATTATGTGATTTGTGGAAGTGATTTAATTAGGTGTTATATATTAATTAAATGAATGTTTAATATTTATTTAATTGATGTATATTAATTTTATGGTATAGTTCTAATTTAATTGAGAGAATTAAATTAGATGAATTATGTGTTAAGTGTTACATGAATTATAATTAGCTAGTAATTATAATTATGTGGCAATTTTATGTGATTAATTGATGTTAGATTTTAATTGATTAAATAAGAATGTTAAATTTTTAATTAATTAATATGTGACATTAAAGTATGTGTTAAAATGATTTAATAAAATAAAGAAAAGGGTTTTAAATGATTTTAACCAAACAAGGCCCTTACATTTATTTTTAAACCCGTTTTACCAAACAATGTCTTAATACTAAAATCTGTTTTTATAAAGTACTCTTGCCAAACAAGCCCTAGTGGCTTTTGATTTTTAAAATTCTGTAACTGATGAATGTTTATTAGGGGAGTTAATTGTCAGTTATATATTATATGTATATTCTATATCTATTAGTATACGTTTACATGATACGTTAGTCTAAACTACGTTAGAGAGAATATCAGTGTAAGAGAGAAAAGAAAGAACAGAGAAAGAATTAGAAGAGAAAGCAAGAAAAAGGCTTAAGGAATAATCATCATCTTCTTCAAACATCTAAGCTAAAGGGTATGTCTTAATTCCCTTATATTTTTATGTTTTCCCTATGTTCTCCTTGAGTATGAGTTCTCTGTGTATGGTTTAGCATGGGAGTTATATATATAGAATGTACATATATATATATATTGTGTTTATAATGGTTTATATATGAAGTGTATACCATAAACAATGATTTTCAGAAATCAAATTGATTGTATAAACATGTTCTAATGGAGGATATGTATTCTTATGAAATTTATATATTTGGTTGAGTTATAGAGTAAAAGTTATGATTCAATTATGTGTCAATATGCCTATTTGGAATATTTTCGTAATGCTATCTTCAGTCATGATAATAATGCATGTATTGTAATTTAAATTGGTGGAGAATTTGAATTACAGAGAATTGTTTTGAGGAAATATGAGTTTTATGAAAAATATCAAATTTGATTTCTAAAACTTTTGATTATTGTTGTTTAGATGGTTTTTGAGTTTGGAAACATGTTATATGTGTGTATTGTCTCAAGTATGTGTTATACATTGTTCCAGTAGCTTGTAATTATCGGTTGTTGGCTTGTATAGGTTAATCAGTGAAGCAGGGTGCCATTGCAGTCTGTCTCTGTCCGTGTTGCTGCGCAGCTGCGCCGGTAACATAGCTAGAAGCAGCGCTGCTGCGCCGGCTGCCTTTCACAGACTTAACATCTGCACAGCTGTGCCGGTGCCAAGGTCTGTGGCTGCGCAGCTGCGCCGCTGGCCGTGCAGAAGCAGTGAATTGGTTCGATTGGATTGTGCAGTCTTATTTGATAGCCTAAATTAAGTTGGTTCTGATGATGAGCATGTATTTAGTTACTATAACATGTGTTAACATGAAGTTAACAATTTCATAATTTGAGAAAAAGAAGTTTTGAAAACCTTAATGTAATATTTAAATTATAAGTTATAATTGTTTAATTGTAACTTATAATTTATATTCGTGGCCATGATAGTAGAAAAAGCGAGTTGGAGGGAGATTTCAAAAAGAGAAGGTACAACAATGACAATGTGAAGACGTCAGCACCAGCATCAACTATTTCTAGGGGAGGAGAACGACCACCGGTCGTATGCTATTTGATAAGTGCATATTATTCATTTATTTCAATTCCATTATATTTAGTTTATTACATATTTTGTGATGTAAATAGGCTTATTACTGTGTTTATTGATTTCAGGATTATTTGGGGCTAAAGTACTTTTCAAGCATTCATGTGCGCCTTTTAAGTATTCTAAAATGCAGCAATTATCAAGTGGGCTAGAGAGTTATTTAACAAGCACCTCAAATGCCCAAGCACCTCACAAGTCAAGTGACCCACAGATTAAGCAGCATCATTTGCAATTAGAAATTCAGCAGCTTGAATGGAATTAGAGGAGCTTGCAATGGATAATTCCAATTTGTGAAAGGAAGGAAACAAGCACATCACGTGGGATCATGCAAGCAATTAGAAAACGGAAAAATACATTCCAAATTAGAAAAGGAAATGGAAGCAACACACGGATTTGTTAGTGGGTCCAAGATTTAGTAGCTAGCAAGGAATGTTGCACGGATTCCTAGCATGTTAAGGAATGACCAGCTTGACAATGAGAGTATATTATATATTAAGAAAGCAAGCAGCTCACGGGTTCATACAATTACCAAATTAAAGCAAAGCAATTCTTAGTGGGTCACGAATTGCTGGATGCCTAGTGGGTCGCGGGTTCCTAGTTGGTGGGCATCATTACATTAAAGCATGAGGGCGGCAACCCTATAAATTTTGTAATAAAGTGGGCTTTGATTAGTCACCACTCACCAAGTAGCATGCAAGGAAGATTGAAGAGCAGGTCACGGATTTGTAAGGTAGCATGGCAACTAAGTATTCAGCATATATATTTAGCAAGTGGGCCGGGGGTTTAGTGAATATTGGGCCACGAAATCAGCAGACAAAATAATTAATTGCACGGACATGCAATTTAATTGAGGAGCCGGCTGGAGTGGGAAGCAACAAAGGCTGGACAGTAGTATATTCCGCCCCAGCGGGTAGGCGGAAAAATAATGAGCAGCTTGTCCTTTTTCGAAGTGGATTTGCTGCAATACTAGGGCATGTTTAGGGTTGCATTTTAATAGTTATAAATAGGGATTTATAGGAACATATTTAAGGATCCATTCTCTTGTATTTCATCTTCTTATCTCTTTCATATTAGATCTAGGCTTATTTGGAGTCATGAACTAATTCTTTCAATTCAGTTCGGAAGGGATGTTAAACCTTATTCATAATTAACGGTTTGATCAAGTTTATTTTATTTATTCCTTCTTGCATGAGATTTATTTTGAAAATCTACTTTAACTTCTTGTATACTATTCAATTTATTAACGTGATTTTGTAGGATTAAATTAGTGAATTGGTGGCATATGCTAGATCAAGGAATAGTATTACGTGTAATTAATATTGTTCCTAATCACAAGTAGCAATTAGTAATACCTAATTGTGGACAAGCTTTTGAGTATTGCTATGATTATCAGAAGATAAGTTAAAAAAATCCGAGCTTATGTGTTTGTTGCTTGAAATAGTCTAATTCCCTAGTTCTTAATGCTGCTGTTATATTAAATCTAGAGAGCTTGTTCTAGGTTATATAATGGTTAGAATCTTGTGAAGAGCTTGTTTCATTGAGTGACAATCTAAGGGGAGTTTCGGGTAGCAGAGCTTGTTGTTACCTAGGGCTATTAGTTTCATTGAAGGGTAAATATTGTACAACTTGATTAATCTATAATTGTGAGAAGGTGATACTGAACTGAAGAACTGAAGCTTTTTATTCATTGTTAATTCTTATTACTTTATTTTTGATAATTTAGTTTAACCAATTCAAAAACCCCTTTTAATTAGAAATCATAGGATAAATATAAAATAAATCACTCTCTGTGGGATCAATCCTTGCTTACTACTGTGCTAATTGTTTGAATTCGTAAAGAGAAAGTGAGGTAAATTTAGGAGTGTAAACGACAGCTCTCACTATAAATGCGGGAAAGAGGGACACATCAGCCCAAATTGCCCATAATAATTCAATATGTGCTATAACTGTGGAAAGGAAGGTCATATAGCTCGAGAGTGTCCTGTAGCAAAAGCAAGTCCAGCGGGGTTGGTGATTCCAAAGGCGGTTCCGGGTAAGTCAAAGTCGGTGGTTCCTGGAAGAGCGTTTGTCGTGACTGCCCAAAACGCGAGGAACCCGAACGAGGTGATCACGGGTAAGTTAGTCATAAACTTTTGCGAAGTTTACACTTTGTTAGATACCGGTGCTACCCATTCTTTTATATCACCTGCTTGTGCTCAACGTTTGAACTTGACTCCTGAGAAATTAGACTTTGACTTATCTGTTGAAACTCCGTTGGGTGAAACTTTCGTTACATCTACAGTTTACAAATCTTGGTTACCCTCACCCTACCTGTTGATCTTATATCTTTGAAAATACTTGCATTTGATGTGATTTTAGGGATTGATTGGTTAACCACTTATCATGCCAAAATTAATTATTTTCGTAAGGTTGTTAGTTTTTATATTCCTAACCAACCTGTTTTGCTAATTCAAACCACCAAACCACAAAAATCAGTCAATGTTATTTCAAGTCATAAAGCTATTCGTTTATTGAAAAACGGATGTCAAGCTTTCTTAGCCCATGTCACTGATCTAAACCAGAATACGTCAGGTTTGAATGATATTTCTGTTGTTAATGAGTTTCCCAAAGAACTTCCCGGTCTATCCCCAGAATGTGAAGTTGAATTCTTTATTGACCTTGAACTCGATACAAAACCCCCATATCGAATGACTCCTATTAAACTTCAGGAGTTAAAGGTCCAACTACAGGAGTTATTAGACATCGATTTTATTCGTCCTAGTACGTCTCCTTGGGGTGCTCCTATTTTATTCGTAAAGAAGAAAGACGGGAATATGCGACTTTGTATTGACTATCGAGAGTTGAACCATGTCACCATTAAGAATAGGTATCCGCTACCTCGTATTGATGACCTGTTCGACCAATTGCAAAGAGCACAATTCTTTTCAAAGATCGATCTTCGTTCTGGACATCATCAGCTGAAGATTAAAACTGAGGATATTCCAAAGACTGCCTTCAGAACTCGATACGGGCATTATGAATTCCTAGTCATGTCTTTTGGATTGACTGATGCTGTAACGACCCCAAAATTCATACAATAATATTCTCCTTCTCGATCGTTAACAATACAACTTTAATCTCTCATTACATCATTATTCAATATTAAAAAATCACTAAAAATGCAGAATATTTAAAACTTTTATACAATCTTTCTTTATTGCCCTGAATCGCAACCTTCACATTACAAATATTTGATTCAATTCTATTACATGAATCGCTACAACGAAAGGACTATACAAAGTCTTACATCACAAAGCAATATCTATTATATGTCGGATAGCTTAACTTATAACTTAACAATTGAGTTACAATCAAAACATCAACTACAATTTGAAATTTAACATAACTAATATTCTTGAACATTGATCTCTATAAATCACTTAACACGTATCTTTACCTTGCATCCTTGACCTGTAAAAATGGTTATTTGCAAGAGTGAGCTCGACATCTCAACAAGAACTAAAATTTTTCATGCATCACGTAGCACATAATTAACATGCTCAACATACATCTCTTAAACATTAAAGTAACATGGCATGCATGCTTTAATCACATAACATATATAAAAATTGAGTTCCTTACTCAATCAACATTCTTAAATCAATCAATGTAGTCATAAATTGACTTTCACATTTCATGCTTGCACCATATATAACATAACATGCTCTTTGCAATACAATTTAAAACAGTTCATCATCAAGTTCACATAGAAAATAGGAACTAAAAGACTTGCCTTGATCGCTGTTTACCAATAACAGATTAACTGCTTACAGCTATCTGCACTTCACGTGCCCTACACAATTATATAATCATGCACATCAACTATTAGTCACGTAACAATACATAGTAGTTATGATATAAACTCTACTCTACATCTCATAACTCTTCCTACTATCAATACACAATATTCAATTAGATTGTGCTAACTTTCGACTTATATCTCACTATATTTTTTTTAGTAATATTCGAAATCATTCAAGTGTTTAAGTCTTGTTAGGACTACTTATTGGTTTTATATTAACCCCATTCAATATCTTATAATGTTCATTTCATTTGACTTAAAACACTTTTTACGTTCGTTAACACTTGTCACGGCGTTTCGACGTTCATTCGTCACACGCCCGATTCGTCTCTCTTGTGTATGTTTAGTGTGCTTATATAACTTATTTAATACATCATTTATTATTGTTAATCATCATTATATTTACTAACATTCTTGTTTTATAACTTAGAACAACATCTATTATCGTCGACAACACTATACTTGCGTATGTACATGTCTGACGCCTTCTGATTGCCTCCGAATACGCATCAGTCATAAAGATGACCATTTTGACCCCTTCTAATGACCTCAAATCAAAATTGTTAAAAAACAAAAGTTGTAAGTCTACTCGTTCTCGTTCCGGATCATCTTGAATCGTCTTAATCGAAGTTCGTATGAAAACGTTATGACCATTTTACTAACGGAGGTCAAAATAATTTTGCATTACAACAATTAAACCACTCCGGACAGCAAGGGTACCCTCTAGGGCAGGTCCCCCAAGCCTAATACACCTGCTGGGGCGGGTCACCCCCCTGTTGAGGGTGCTGGTTCGCGAACTGGTGGAGAAATAAGCCAATTTGGCTTATTTCTTCACACCGAATTCGATTTTCCCCAACATGATAAACATGAAACTTGATAAAAACTATATTTTAAACTCTTAAACATGATCATAACATATAAAATCCATATAACACATAATCAAAACCAAGATTTTATGATTTCAAAGAAGACTACAATATTAAGCGTTCTTGACGAAAATTGCTACTACGAATTCATTTTTAACCCAATTCAAGTAATTTCAATCGCAATAATTCATATTCTTAACATACTAACATAATACATGATTAATTTTAACATTAACTCATAATCAAACACCAATTTGATAGTTTAAAAAAACCATTTTTCATAAATTAGTTTTCGGAAAATCGTTATGAACACAATCCTTCTTGTTTATCAAAAATACATGGATTGAATTTCTACAACCATAATATAAATCATATTATATCATAATATAACTCATATTACACATAACTCATGCTCACATCAAAGATTTAAGAATAATTTTCAAAATAACTTCATGATAGAACACTATGAACATAATTTCTCCATGTTCATCATATCTACATGAAATTAATAACATAAACTATCAAATAACTCATATATAATAGTTTTTATACATAATCTAACATATATTGATCATCAATTTATAGTTTATTATGAAAATCAATTTACAGAGAATAAAAATACTGAAGAACAACAATAAAACATATGTTATACCTTTGCTTCTAGAGGAAGAAGATGAAGATGATGGTGATTATCTTCTCTTTTGATTTTTCAAAGTTTTCCTCTTTCTTCTTTCTCTCTTTTCTCTCTAGTTTACTCTGTTCTTTCTTCTTTGTTTTTAACAGACTAACTCTAACTTTTTGTTCTTCTACAAACATAATAGACATATAATATATTTAACATATATTATATATATAATACATAAATATATGATATATAACTTATAATACATAATAACCCTAATAAGTATAAAAATTGTACTTAATACATAGGTTACAACATTTGGAATTTAAAAAGCCCTAAGGCTTGTTTGGCAAAAACAACTTTATTTTAAAAAAACAGGTTTTAATAATTAAGGCATTGTTTGGGTAAAACAGGTTTAAAATAAAAGTAAGGGCCTTGTTTGAAAAAATCGTTTTAAAAACTTATTTAACTCTTTTAATAAATTCTTTAACACATATTCTTAATGTTATCCTTTAATTAATTAAATCTTAACATTAATTTAATTAATTAAAAGTCTAACATCAATTAATCTCATAAAATTGTCACATAATTATAATTACTCGCTAATTATAATTTCGTGTAACAATCATCACATAACTTATCTAATTTAATTATCCCAATTAAAATCAGAACTATAACATAAAATCATTATATATTAATTAAATTAAATACTAAATATTCATTTAATTAACATATAACATTTAATTAAATTACTCCATAATAATCACATAATTATTTATTTAACTCAATAAATAATTCAATTAATATATTTATTTAGTTCAATAAATATATAAATTCTCTTCACACCAAATCACATATTTCACAATATATAACACATATACACATACTCGTACTTAAACATCTTAAAATAAGAATTTTATTTATTAAATTCTCATTTATAAATTTTTAAAAATCCGGGATGTCACATTTTTCCCTCCTTATAAGGATTCCGTCATTGGAATCAACGAAACCTCCCTTACTCGGTTTTCACAAAATTCCTTCATAATTATCGTTGAATAACTTCAACACGTTAACTTAGCCAAAAGTTTTACATATATATATATATATACTTCATTCATTTCTTCAACAACTTTTAGGTTTTATTACATAACCTTCAATCAAATATAATCACATATCAAATATTATATATCTTCTTTAACTCATTCATTCCTTTCTAAGGATCATTACCGAATACTCTACTCGTCGAATTATTGTACTACATAATTCACCATTTATAATTGTTCGAGTTATCACATTCACCCCTTCTTCTAAGAATTTCGTCCTCAAAATTTAAGTCTATCAACATATATATATCATTCTATCAAAATAGATTTTACGTTAATCTCTATTCACTAGAATAAAGCGTTCTACAACTACTTCTTTCTAAGGGCTATTCTTTTTGCCACATTCTTCTTCAGAATAATAAGAATCTTCCACAATTGCTCAATAATTGGGAAGCGATATAAATAACTCAAGAATTTAAAAGATTCTAATAATGCTGAGTGGTCACAAGACCTTGAACTTATTTCTGGGTTTAATAGTGCTTCACCCCCGGTACTTCAGACTATAAGCCGCATCGGTACTCTAGGTGGCCAGCCTATTGTACCCCTACGTCGGGCCCAAACGTAGTACATCGTAACGACTATATGTGTTACACTCGGAACTATTGTCTCCAATAACATGTCCCTTTTTATAGGGTTGTTCACCTCAGCTTCTTAACATCTGAATCCGCACCAAAACAATTTGGTTTGGCATAGTTTAACCAAAAATGCTCGAATTTCATAAACATCTTTCAATATTTGTCTAGTTGAATCAAGTAGCATAGACTTCTAGCAACAATTCGGACATCAATCAATATATATATATATATATATATATATATATATATATATTTTCAACCAACTCAAAAATATAATTTTTTTTTTCGTTTAAGGAAACCAAAAATAAATAAATAAATCTTTTCATAATATCCTGATACCGTACCGTAGTAATGGTACTTTGAGAATTTCTTCATTACATGACGTCGTCATACTATATCATACCATAGTGGGCTAACGATCATACGATCACATCCAACACTAAGTTTAACTACATTGATAACTTCCTCGATTATTATTTCTACACTATATCAAATGATGCATATATAAAATATATTTTGAAAATTTAAAATTATTTTTGTCTAGCTGAAGTAATTAGCATAGACATGTGAATAATAACACTATTTTAAAATTTCATTGGTTCCATCATTTGATCCAATTTCAAGAAAAAAAATAGAAATGCACATCAGCACGAAGTCAATAAATTTTAAAAATCTAGCAAAGCTAGGAGATTTAGAATATCAAAGTTTTCTCCATCAATATAACTCTTTACTCCACCATTACTTAATCATTCTATCAATCTTAAACAACCTCAATGCTTTCTATACTATAAACTTTCTATACACAGTATAGTTTATTGAACTTACCACACTTTGGAAGTTCAAGAACTTGCCACAATAATATGAGTTTAAGAACTTGTCCTAGCAATACGTAGTCAAAGAACTGATCAAAGACTGTCCATATGCTTAGGGGTTCAAAAATATACATACGATTATGAGTCACGAACTCATCATAAGTATGAGTTTTAAGAACTAGCCTAATCTTAAGATCATCTAATGTAATCTTAATATCATCTAATCTATCCTCTATTGACTCTAACTATCAAATATAAACATGGGACAAGAATCACCTTCTCACCATATATGTACTGATAGCGCAACACCAATATTCCATTGATTATCAATATGATAAACCAAGTGCAAGCACAAAACCCTGCCCATACAAGATTTGTACAACTCAGCCACCACATGAGTCCTCAGTTGAAATCCTACTTAACTCTATCTTACTCATAAATTCTTGCTCTATACTCGATACAGACTTCTGTATCTCATCATTTATAACTCCTTGTGAGTTAATCTCGTACTATATCATAGTACATTCTCGTTATAGTCTCAAACTATAACCATTCAATCATTACAGACCATCTGTCTTTTACAACTTTAAAAGATCACGTCGTGATCTTATTCTATAATCATCTTCTTATGATTCTTTTCTTATCTTATTATCATTTTGTTTTAAAAACTTCTTATCTTACCTTTCATCATCTCATATCATGATTTCATTTATGCTTTTAATCTTATAGACTTCGTGTATTCATCGGTATTCTTCATCTAGATTATTGGAGTTAGGCAACTCCTGGTTTTTATCTCTACATCTCTTCAAGATTCTTCTTTGAATCTTTTTGTTTATTAATCAATTCTCGTTCTTTAAGAATTTCTAATTCCATTCATGTAACTTAATATTTTATTCGAGTTTTATTCCTCGCCATTCTAATCTTCTTCTTATAACATTTCTAGGACTTAACTCATCCTATACATCTACGTATGTGAAAAGAATCACCTTTTCATTATACATAACTTAAACATAACTTCTTATTCTCTAAGGTCATAGCCTAAGGTGCTCTTACCTAAGGTGTATAACCTATCAGCTTTGATTCCAATTGTAACGACCCCAAAATTCATACAATAATATTTTTCTTCTCGATCGTTAACAATACAACTTTAATCTCTCATTACATCATTATTCAATATTAAAAACTCACTAAAAATGCAGAATATTTAAAAATTTTATACAATCTTTCTTTATTACCCTGAATCGCAACCTTAACATTACAAATATTTGATTCAATTCTATTACATGAATAGTTATAACGAAAGGACTATACAAGGTCTTACATCACTAAGCAATATCCATTATACGTCGGATAGCTCAACTTATAACTTAACAATTGAGTTGCAATCAAAACATTAACTACAATTTGAAATTTAACATAACTAATATTCTTGAACATTGATCTCTATAAATCACTTAACACGTATCTTTACCTTGCATCCTTGACCTGCAAAAATGGTTATTTGCAAGAGTGAGCTCGACAGCTCAGCAAGAACTAACAGTTTTCATGCATCACGTAGCACATAATTAACATGCTCAACATACATCTCTTAAACATTAAAGTAACATGGCATGCATGCTTTAATCACATAACAAATATAAAGATTGAGTTCCTTACTCAATCAACATTCTTAAATCAATCAATGTAGTCATAAATTGACTTTCACATTTCATGCTTGCAACATATATAACATAACATACTCTTTGCAATACAATTTAAAATAGTTCATCATCCAGTTCACATAGAAAATAGGAACTAAAAGACTTGCCTTGATCGCTGTTTACCAATAATAGATTAACTGCTTACAGCTATCTGCACTTCACGTGCCCTACACAATTATATAATCATGCACATCAACTATTAGTCACATAGCAATACATAGTAGTTGTAATATAAATTCTACTCTACATCTCATAACTCGTCCTATTATCAATACACAATGTTCAATTAGATTGTGTTAACTTTCGACATATATCTCACTATATTTCTTTTTAGTAATATTCAAAATCATTCAAGTGCTTAAGTCTTGCTAGGACTACTTATTAGCTTTATATTAACCCCATTTAATATTTTATAATGTTCATTTCATTTGACTTAAAACACTTTTTACGTTCGTTAACACTTGTCACGGCGTTTCGACGTTCATTCGTCACACGCCCGATTCGTCTCTCTAGTGTATGCTTAGTGTGCTTATATAACTTATCTAATACATTATTTATTAATGTTAATCATCATTATATTTACTAACATTCTTGTTTTATAACTTAGAACAATATCTATTATCGTCGACAACACTATACTTGCGTATGTGCATGTCTGACGCCTTCCGATTGCATCCGAATACGCATCAGTCACAAAGATGACCATTTTGACCCTTCTAACGACCTCAAATCAATAAAGTTAAAAAACAAAAGTTGTAGATCTACTCGTTCTCGTTCCGGATCATCTTGAATCGCCTCAATCAGAGTTCGTATGAAAACGTTGTGGCCATTTTACTAATGGAGGTCAAAACAGTTTTGCATTACAACAATTAAACCACTCCGGACAGCAAGGGTACCCCCTAGGGCAGGTCCCCCAAGCCTAATACACCTGCTGGGGTGGGTCACCCCCTGGTGAGGGTGCTGGTTCACGAACTGGTGGAGAAATAAGCCAATTTGGCTTATTCCTTCATACTGAATTTAATTTTCCCCAACATGATAAACATGATAAACTCTTAAACATGATCATAACATATAAAATCCATATAACACATAATCAAAATCAAGATTTCATGATTTTAAAGAAAGCTACAATATTAAGCGTTCTTGACGAAAATTGTTACTACGAATTCGTTTTTATCCCAATTCAAGTAATTCCAATCGCAATAACTCATATTATTAACATACTAACATAATACATGATCAATTTTAACATTAACTCATAATCAAACACCAATTTGATAATTTAAAAAAAAACCATTTTTTAGAAATTAGTTTTCGAAAAATCGTTATGAATACAATCTTTCTTGTTTATCAAAAATACATGGATTGAATTTCTACAACCATAATATAACTCATATTATATCCTAATATAACCCATATTACACATAACTCATGCTCACATCAAAGATTTAAGAACAATTTTCAAAATAACTTAATGATAGAATACTGTGAACACAATTTCTCCACGTTCATCATAACTACATGAAATTAATAACATAAACTATCATATAACTCATATATAATAGTTTTTATACATAATCTAACACATATTGATCATCAATTTATAGTTTATTATGAAAATCATTTTACATAAGATAAAAACAATGAAGAACAACAATAAAACATAGGTTATACCTTTGCTTCTAGAGGAAGAAGATGAAGATGATGGTGATTATCTTCTCTTTTGATTTCTCAAAGTTTTCCTCTTTCATCTTTTTATCTTCTTCTTCTCTCTTTTCTCTCTAGTTTACTCTGTTCTTTCTTCTTTGTTTCTAACAGACTAACTCGAACTCTTTGTTCTTCTACTAACGTAATAGACATATAATATATTTAACATATATTATATATATAATACATAAATATAAGATATATAACTTATAATATATAATGACCCTAATAAGTATAATAATTGTACTTAATACATAGGTTACAACATTTGAAATTTAAGAAGCCCTAAGGCTTGTTTGGCAAAAACAACTTTATTTTAAAAAAATAGGTTTTAATAATTAAAGCCTTGTTTGGGTAAAACAAATTTAAAACAAAATTAAGGGCCTTGTTTGGGAAAACGGTTTAAAAACTCTTTTAACTCTTTTAATAAATTCTTTAACACATATTCTTAATGTTATCCTTTAATTAATTAAATCTTAACATTAATTTAATTAATTAAAAGTCTAACATCAATTAATCTCATAAAATTGTCACATAATTATAATTACTCGCTAATTATAATTTCGTGTAACAATCATCACATAACTCATCTAATTTAATTATCCCAATTAAAATCAGAACTATAACATAAAATTATTATATATTAATTAAATTAAATACTAAATATTCATTTAATTAACATATAACACTTAATTAAATTACTCCATAATAATCACATAATTATTTATTTAACTCAATAAATAATTTAATTAATATATTTATTTAATTCAATAAATATATAAATTCTCTTCACACCAAATCACATATTTCACAATATATAATATATATACACATACTCGTACTTCAACATCTTAAAATAAGAATTTTATTTATTAAATTCTCATTTATAAATTCTTAAAAATCCGGGATGTCACAAATGCTGCTGCTGCTTTCATAGATATGATGAACCGTGTATTCAAGGAGTATTTGGATCAGTTCGTGGTTGTCTTTATTGATGACATCCTCATATATTCCAAAAGATGTGAAGACTATGAGCACCACTTGAAGCTGGTACTTCAAAGGCTTCGTGATAATAAGCTGTATGCCAAGCTGAAGAAACACCTTTTCGAAACACCAGGTACACACGTCCATTTCGAGGACGAAATTTCATAAGGAGAGAAGGTTATAAGACCCCAACTTTTATGAATAAAAAATTAAATTTCCTCTATTTATTATTTTTAAATAGTCAGGGGTTAATTTGATAATGTGGAATGTTATGGGTAATATGCGTAAATATTTTAAAATAAGCAAGTGGTTATAAAATATTCATTGTTGTCGGGGAATATTCGTTTGGTCGTGGAATATTCTTGCTGTCAGGGAATATTCGTACCACGGTGCAGCCATTTGTGGGCCCCATAACGGAAAACTGTAGGATGAAAAAAATGACAAGAATGAGTTTTCTATAAATAACGGCGTAGTTGTTACCGTTAACACTGTGGTTAAAAATGAAGTAATACGGATTGTTGCACAGTAGCACACGATATTACACAATATTTTTATATTATTGTTAATTCAATAATTGCTACTGCACAGTATTTCCCATTATCAGATCAATAATTCATATTATTTGAATAATATTATTAGATAGCATTATTGGTAATGTCTAAGGAAGTTCTGTCTAGGAGGGGTTATTTAATTGCCCGCCAGGAAGGAGATATCCTTATCGGAAGGCCCCCTCTTTCTTGGGAACGACCTGGTAGTCAATATTGTAGTTCTATAATATTATTTGTGAATAATTAATTATTAATTTATATGATAAAGAAATATTTATTTTTATGGATATAAAAGAAGGAATTAGTGCTGAGGTATTTTTATCAGTATTTTGGTGTGAAAAATCATCTGTTTGTGAATTTCGGCTATTTTTCGTTTGGAATTTGGAAAAACTTCCTTCTACAAAGTTGTAGAGAATTAAATTTTCTATGGAAAGAATATAGAATTCGTATTTACCAGATAAAAGGGCTATTTATTATGAATTATTGAAATTCTGGAATTTTGGGTCAGAATTGATTTTTGGGGTTATAAGTATTTTTATTAATAAAAATGTTTTTTAAATGTTGGTGGGCCCCACTTATGTGGGCTAATGAATTTGGTCAAGGGTGGGCGTGAAAATGTTTTAAATAAAATATTATTTTATTAAATTTTCTACTTTGGCATTTTAAGCATTTTCCTATAAATAGGGTGCTGAATTAGAATTTGAAAATCACACCAGAATCAAAAGTTTCTCTCTATATAATATCGAGCGTATTTTTGTGAGTATTTAGATACTTTGAGTGTTACTATTCAGCGCAAGTTTCCTTCAGTTGTATATCCGATAATCTAGTCAGAAGTACTGTTCTTTTGAGGTAAGGGATGTTATTTTCTTCATAAATGATGTTATTTCTTTTAATATCATTATACCGAAATGTTTATATGAATTTTATTGTGAAATATTTACCTTTTTATGTTAGGGTTACTATTCACGTATACGACACTATTCATGAATACGACACTATTTACAAAAAAATTAAATTTTCTTTTCTTTGTCCGAGTTTGCTATTATGGTTCATATCTTTGATTGGATCCAAGTTTTGATCTTCATTCTTGAATTTTGCTCCACAAATGATTATTATGGAGTATTCTCGAATTTGGATAAACTAAATTACAAATCCCTAATTTTTGTCCTTTATCTCACTAGATTCGTTCTTTAAAATATTTTTCATCATCTTCAGTCTTAAATGGTGATGCAAAATAATATCTTTGGCCTGTAGTGTAAAGATGAATGATTACTTGATGAATATCTTTGGCCTGTAGTACAAAGATGAATAATTACCTGATGAATATCTTTGGCCAGTAGTGCAAAGATGGACATGTGTTGAGATGATCATGACCAACTGGTGATACAAATGAATATCTTTGGCCCGTAGTGTAAAGATGATTATTTGATTTGAGATATATATTGATTGACAGGGATAAAATATTAATGATGGACTTTTAAATTATAGAATATAGTAGACATCATTTTCTACTTAATTCTTCTGATATATTGTTATTTCCGCTGCAGTTGTTGATCTAAAACTTGTTGTCCATCATATTTTATCTGATTTGTTGAATATTAACGATAATTTATTTTCCATTATCTTAGTCATAATATTCTTTACTAGGCTAGTTGAGTTCACTCTTTTATTCTATTATCCTCTTCAGGAAATGAGAATGTGGCAGGGACTAGTCGAGGGACAGAGTGATGGTCCGAGTTAGAGCAGTAGTAGTCCTCACTATTTTTATAAAATAGCGTGATAATAATTGTAATGAGGACTTAGTTTGAATGTTAATATTTTCTATGTATTTGTATTGACATTCACAGTTGTGTGATCGTATTTTGCACGACCGTGTGATATAAAAGATTGTATTTGGATTCTATACCATGTATTTGGTGACTCAGAATGGGTTGGGTTGACTGGACCTATTTTGTGGGCGTCACATTAACGTTATAAATTCTTTAGTTCATCCTTATGTCATCGATGAGTTCATATAACTCATCCGAATCGTCCATTAACATCAAAAAATTCATAGTTCATATGAAATTTCTGAGAAAAAAAGAAGATGAAATAAATCTTCAAATTTTCTTATTACTTACGTATTCCTATGATTCAACCATAGGAATATCGTTTCTAACAATATTATACTTCCATTTTCGTTAAGCTATATGATTTCATATTGAAACTTAAACAAAATTAGATTGAGGCAATGTTTTGGATTACATTTCTTTATTAATCTTCTTCGTTAGGGACAAAGCTTGCAAGATTGCTAGCTTTTCCTCTTCCTTTTCTTCCTTTCCCCATCCAAATTCTCTCTTCTCTCTCTCTCTCTCTCAAGTGTTGGTTGAATTTTTCTAACCAAACAAATGAGCTTAAGGGTTGGTTTTATAAGCTTTGCAAGGTTAAGGGCGTTTTGGTCATTTGGTCAAACTGCCTTACTATTCACACCTCCTTAACGAAGCTTCTCTTGGAAGCTTTGTTGTTCCGTCTTTTGAAATTCGTCTGACAGTTTAAAAAACTGCGTTTCTCGGAATCCAAATATTTTTGGATATTCCGTCTTTTTGCTACAGTTTAACTTTTACGCGTTCTTCGAAACTTCAAAAAATTGTAAAACACTTTTTGATGAATAGTGTTTTTTGTCACGTTTCCCCACAATGTACTTAAGCAAATTAAAAGTATATAACAGTACTTTTCATCATTTTTATTTCATCCGATTTCTACACGTTTTTCAAGAAAACTTTTATCGGCTAACATAACTTTTCACGGCATATTACCGTCAAATCTTTAGATAGAATGTCATTCTGACATCTCGATCTCTCAGAAAGGCCTAGGTTATTCAAACCCTAACCCTTAGGTTTAGTAAGGTGAATAGTGCCTTTTTCGTCTTTTTTTCAGAAATATTTTTGTTCTCCGGAATTTTTTATTTTCGTATTGAAAATTCTTACTCGTTCATTCTAGCTCATAGCCAGAATACTCCCACTTTCTAATCATCCTACGTCATAGAACGATTAATAAACACATAACACATAATATAATTAATAAAAATCTATTTTATTAATTAAAAATTCTTTAAACTAAATTTTCTGGACAATTCGATTTTCCAAGTTGTCACATTCTTCCCCCCTTATAAAAATTCCGTCCTCAGAATTTCTAAAATCCCATCCATACCCAGATGCTCTATCCTTATAACCTTTATCAAAGGTTTTAATCTTACTTTTTCTCCTTCTAGTTGAATAACCTCAACATCTTATTTCTTCCGACATGATCGTCAATAGTTAAACTTATTGCTTAACTATTCTTTCAATCATTCGAGATATCACATTCACCCCTTTTTCACAGAATTTCGTCCTCAAAATTTTAGTATACTATTCTCTCAACTCCTCTTCAAAGAAGTTCTCATCCTTCAAATATTCCAGAGTCTCCACAATTTATCAAGAATTATGAAGTAGAATGAATAACGAGGAATATAAAGATTCCTTTAAAATAATTCATACTTTGCTGAGGGGTCATATGGACCATGAACACTTACTAAGTTTAACAGCATTTCACCGTAAACCATTATGTCATGGCCAGTTTACAATCACTAAGAAAGTAAACTACCTCTTTTGGTACATTAGGTGAACAACCTATTGTACAACCCCAAATCCAGGGGTTTGTTCTCCTCAGACTTATTCATCAGATTCTGCACCAAAATAATTTGGTTTAGCACAACTTTTCAAAGAAAGCTTGATTTTCTTTTAACATGACCTACCATTTGTCTAACCAAATCAAATAGCTTAGACCATAACAATAAATTGGACATCAACTGAAACATTCATCTAGTCAAATCAATTGACATCGACTACTTCTTTAAATTCTTTCACAATACTTCAAAATATTTTATGACGTCATGATACCGCACTGCTTCATAGTACGTTGAGAACTTCGTCAGTTTATGACTTTATCATTCTACATCATACCATAGCGGGTTGTTGATCTGAAGATCACATCCAACACTAGGTTTAAATGCATTAATAACTCCATCTTTTTACCATTTATGCATCAAATGTACTGATGATATAAAATTCATTTTGATATTTTAAATCAATTTATGTCTAGCCGAAATGAAGCATAAACATACAAAGAATAGTTCTTTTACAATCCATTGATTCCAAAAATTTGAACCAATATTATTTTCTTAAACATGTACACTTTAGCACGATGTCACTAAATTTTGAAATCTAGCATATCTAGAAGACTTAGAATTTTCTACTTTCTTCATCTTCCTTCATTGTCTTTCCTGCGACAATTCTAACTTCTTCTAGCATCTTCAATGCTACTTATACTGAAAATAACTTATTTTTAGTCTAAACATTCCTATACCTTAGTATAGTTCATCCACAAACCACACTTTATGTGTCCAGGAACTTTCCACAACCATATGTGTTTAAGAACTTATCTTCGCAATATGTAATCCAAGAATAAATCAAGGAATTTCCATACGCTTAGAGGCTCAGAAACATAGTATATAACTATGAGTCACAAACTTTTCATAAGTATGAGTTTCAAGAACTCTCACCTATCTTAATATATTCTACTACCCAATATACACATGAGAAAAGATTCACCTTCTCAACATATAAATATTGATAGCACGACCTTACTATTCCAATGATTATCACTGTAATAAACTAAGTGGTTGTTATACCAAGCAAAAAACCATGCCCATAGCAAAGTTTTGTACAACTCAGTTATCACATGAGTCCTCAATTGAAATTTTATAATTTCTAACTTTCTACTTACCTAATACGAATTTTCTTTAATTCATATTTCATCCTCTACAACTCTTCTAAGTTTTTTTTTCTCGTACTACTTCATAGTACCATTCATTTATAGCGTTTAGCTATAAATCATTCATCGTTTAACAGAATATATGTTATTCATGATTTAATGAGATCACGTAGTGATCTTCTTCCTTAATCGTTTTAACAAAATGATTTTCTTACTCTATGATAGCCTCATCCGTACGATATTCCTACTCTCAGGTTATAGCCCAAGGTACTCATACCTAAGGTTTATAACCTATCAGCTTTGAACTAACCCGTAACGCCCCGAAATCCGTCTATCTTCATAGTTTTAAAACATAGAATAGATAGCATCTCTGCTATTTACATTATCTTTCCTGAACTGAAAAAGTTACAGGATTACATTCTTATCTTATCCCATTATTATCTCAAATTCTGTGATTACATTTATTTATAACATAAGGAAACACATAATTAATGACTTTACTATCTAGGCATGTTAAGACGTCGCATAGCCTCTCTATGTTCTTCTTCCATCACCTGGAACACTATCCTGAGATCCACCATGTACCACGGTAAATCTTTAAATTGAGATGGGTAATAAAAGACACGATCCTGGGCCCTATCTATAGCCGTATGGAAAGCATAGTCTTTCTCCCTTAGCTTGGCCTTCTTCACTTGAACCTCGTCTTCAGCTTGATCTGCACGTTGAGTAGCCCTCAAGCTCGTTTCCTTCGCTCTGGTACACTTCGCTGACTCCTCTTGGATGTCGTTCTTCAGCTTCTCTAGCTCGGCCAGTGCATCATCTCTTTCACTCTCCACGTGGACTAGATCCCACTTCGTGTTTCCAAGCTCATCGTCCAGCTCTTGTATTGTCTCATCTCTCTGTTGTATGATAGTTCGACTCTCGTCTACCAGTTCCTCAAGCTCTTCGACTCGACCATGTACCTCCACGTTACGGTCGTAGATCTCCTTGTACATCTCAGCACTAGTCGAGTGAGGTGGAAATTCCTCTTCAGGATCCTCCTCCTCTTCCTCTGACTCATCCTCATCATCTCGGTCAGATACTGGCTCATGCTCCTGACTAGCTACGGTGATCAATGGAGATGGCTCTCTCTGAATCAACTGCTCCCAGACAACCTGGATGTCTTGGGGCTCCTCGTCCCTAGGCATCTGGGGTAACTTCTCCCTAGCTTGACTGGACTCTTCAACGTTCGTCATCCTGACAACAAAATTTTAAAGTTTAATTATTACGTGATATCGATCGATACTCTTCGTGTACATAAACGTAAACACATAACACATAAGGTAGTTTATTATCTTTATCTATCAACACTATCTTTTCATTTTCCTATAAGGCTACTTCCTAAGGTTTCCCACCTAAGGTTCATAACCTAAACACTGCTTTGATACGAACCTGTGACACCCCCAAATCCGGGTACTACAATTCCACGGGATTTGGTGCTCACTATCTAAATAAAATACAACTAATGTCCAATATAAGGAATGCAAAATAAATTACAACCTTAAATAAATAATAAAATCTTGCTTATCAAAAGGATTACAACCTTGTTCAAAATATCCCAGGGTTATCTAACCTTAACATAAATAATTTACGAAAAATAAACATCACATAACAAAATCAAAGTTTTATTACACATCATAATCAGAATATAAACAAGTTTTCACTTGTTCATCCTGCTCTTGCCCTTACTAGTCGATGGTGCATCAACGCTTTCGACTTTAGCTACAATGGTTATTTAATTGCAAGAGTGAGCAAACAAAAGCTCATTAGGAATAACAACAATAATAGTGATGACATATACTGAATAGCTTCAAATAATTTGAATAACATTTCTTTTATCGATAACAAATAATTGAATATGAAATATAGAATTCATCTGAGGGTCATAAGACCTTGAACTATGTCCTAGGTTGTAAACATTTCTATTTAAAACCTTTAACTGCCGTTAGACTATATGGACTCTTTACTCGTACTTAGGGGGATCAGCCCTTCGTACCATGTATTGTGCACAAACATCTTAACGCTTTCGCATGGTAATCCCCTATTAAATAGGGTTATTCATCTCAGTATTTAATAACAAGTCCGCACCAAAGAAAGTTTGGTTTGGATAAGCTTTAAGAGAAATTTAGAGTTCAACTATCATCAACTAAGGAGTAGTTGAATCGACTTACAATAATAATTCAACAATAAAGGATTACGAAATAACTTATGCTCTAGAATTAAACTTAAAGCAATTGAAAGATAAGATAGACCTTGCTTGAATAATTAAGTTAAGGTCACATTAACTCAATAATGAACTTTGATAAGATATTTATTCAATATATAATTTATAGAGAATACAATAACTTGCATATGAATAACAAGTTAGAAATAAGAAACTTGCTCAAGTAAAGTTTGAGTTTAGAAAACTTGTTCAATGAAAGAGTATAGTTAGAAGACTTGCCTTAAACGTAAGCTACAATTACAATCACGTTCCACAATTATCGTACATATTACATTGCGTTTACAATATCAATTAGTTTCATAACCACTACGTTTAACCATTGAACTTTTTACTTAAGTTCAACTTAACAACGTGATTTGTAAACTTAACTCACTAGCTAACTACATACGTGAGTCTCACTCACAACATGCATATCATACGTGTATAACACTTTAAACTATCATAATCATACCCTATGATAACAATATCTAAGTTCACACATAACATGTTAATATGAGACTTCAAATTATCTTATACATGTCAAAAATATGTTATCTTATTATTTAATACACTTAACGTGTCATCACATTAAGTTAGCTAATCATGTACTGCATAAAAACTACTCGGAACCCAAATAAATTTCTCGGACAGCCTACACACCTGCTGGGGCGGGTGTTTTTCCCTTGATAGACCCGCTGGGGAGGGTCCCCCTGCTGGTGGGATTCCCGGCTCGCGAACTGTGCAGAGAATTAGCCAATTTGGCTTATTTCTTTGCACCAAATTCTGATTTTAACTAACATAATGCATATAAAACTTTATGAAAACTTAATCATAAACTTCTAACATATTTTTAACATACATAAACACCACAACACATAATCAAAACACTTAATTTCATGATTTTGAAGAAAACACCATTTTTAAGCATTCTTGAAGAAAATTAACATTGTGACTTTGTTTTTAAACCAAATCAAACAATTCAAAACATGTTAATTTTTTTTCTTGATATATTATCATAATCTATGATCAATTTACATAATATATCACAATCAACCATAAATTTTGATAATTTAAAGACTATTTTTCAAAACTAGTTCACTATAAATTGCTATGAACATGATTTCTTCATGTTCATCATATTTACGTGAATTGAACAACATAAACAATCATATATCATATATATAAGCATGTTATAACACAAATTATATATAAACTTTATGTTTACATCAATTTCATAAAAACTCAAATACAGAGAACTAAAATATAAAGAGCATAAAACAAAATTTTAAAACTATAAAGTTAGAATTATACCCTTTGATAATTGATTGGAAGAAGAAGATAATGATGGTTTGATTTCTCTAAGCTTTCCCCTTCCTCTCTCTTTCTTCTTCTCTCTAACTTTCTCTGTTCTTTCTTTTTAACACTGACTAACTCTCTATCTTAACTAACGTAATATAAAACTGATATATACGTATAATATAAAACATAATAATAAAACATATAACTGACAAAATATTAAATCTCTACTTAATACATATCAGTTATATTTTTTTGAAAATCAAAAGCCACTAGGGTTTGTTTGGCAATACACTCATTATTTTTAAAAATAGCTTTTTAGTAGTTATGGCCATGTTTGGTAAAAACTCTTTAAAATAGGTGTAAGGGCCTTGTTTGGTAAAACTCTTTAAAATTCATTTAATTTATTTTGATAAATCATTTTAACACCTAGTTTAAATGTTACACTTTATTTAATTAAATCTCAATCTTCTAATTTAATTAAATACAAGCTAACATTCATAAATTAATTAAAATTGCCACAGAATACTAAATTGTCACACAATTATAATTACTCGCTAATCATAATCTCATGTAACAAACACCACATAATATCATCTAATTTAATTATATCAATTAAATTTTAACTATACCACAAAATTACTTACACCTCAATTTAATATTAAATATTCATTTAATTAACATATTGCACTTAATTAAATTACTCCACAACAATCATATAAATTATTTATTTAACTCAATAAATAAATCAATTAAAATATTTATTTAATTCAATAAATATTTATAATTAAATATACAAAATCTCATTAGTTACACGAACTATCGGGCTTAGCTGAAATAAATGTCATGATATAGCAAGAATAAGCAACTAATTTGCTTAGCAATTTTAAATATGAAGGAGATATATCATGATTAGAAAAGAATTTAACTTTCGAAGTTCAATCAGATAAATGGATAGTGAAAGAACATGAATTAAATCTCAATAACTGAATATTCGAATAATTGAATATTAGAGGCTGAGTAGTTTGAAATAACCATGAACATATACTAAGGTTGTCAGTATTTAAACTGGTCCTTTTAATAAGTTTTGGTAATAAGAGGGATTAACCTTTCATACCTTGTGAAATATGCATAATCACTCAATATACTAGTAATAATTATTTTCCAATGATGCTTTAATAAAGTTGTTCTTTTTCTCAGTCAAGAATCCTAACCATTTCAATTGGTTAGGCACCGCTTTCAAAACATATTTGATTTAACAAATTTAAACATGCTTGATCTAGCTGATACAACTAGCATAGATCTATATCATAAATAGTTCATGAATTAAAGAACTTTAACTAATTCACAGTTCAATAATATTAGAACAGGAATTCAATTGTACGAAGTGCGAATACCAATAATCAGTATAGATGTGAATAAGCATCAAGAACTATTCACTAACATGCTTTGAAATATAACTCAAGTTTGAGTTAGAGAACTTGCCTCAATCGTAGTCTACTGCTATGCAATTTACTTTAACTTCTTAAAAAAAAGACCTATAATTGATCTTTCAATTAGTCATAACATAACTCACTTATAATCTCATCATCTTATATTAAATTGTTTAACATTCAATCATATAGTTAAGTATTAGACATTACATTAAAGTCTTAGTACTACGATTATACTTTGATAATATTTTAATCACGTCATAACTTTTACTTTAAATTTTTCCTTTATATGTCATCTTAGTAAACTAGATAGTATTTTATTAAATTGAAAATACTATTTCAGTAAACCAGATAACATTTCAGTATCCTGAAATCATAATTTTAGTAGACCAAAATCAAACTCAATAAATCGAAATCATTTCAGCAACCCAAAATCCAATTCAGCACCCTGAATTCTCTTTTCAATCTACTATATACATAATATAGTTCCTTGAATACCAAATTCAACAACTATATTTAAAATAACTTAATTCTCTATTTTAATTTCTCGTTTAATATTATTAATTAGGTAATAATATTTTAAGCTAATATTATTAACTTTTTAATAACATTTAAGTCTAATATTACTCATAATATTTCAATCTAATATCATTAGTCATGTAAAAATATTTTAAATCATTTATTAAATTAATGAACAATTTATTTTAATTGTTTATCTTTCATTAATTAATTCATTTATACATTCTAAACTGCCATAAACATCATAACTCTTCATAACCGACCCAAAACCTTCATCAAAAATATGTATAAACTATGCTTAAGGGTCTCAAGTTATAAAACCTTATTTTCCATATTTTCACATCCTATATTTAATTTAATTCTTTTATCAATATACCATCATTTCTATGAAAAATAGCAAAACATCTCTAAAATCATTTCTTTTCTGAAAAGAAACTATATATAATCCTCTTATGAAAATATATATTTTTGGAAATTTTTAAAATCCATTTACTATATTTAAATAGTCCAAAATAGCCAAATATTGTCATATTTTTCATAAATCGATTATCTCCAAAACTTCTAAAAATTGCAGGATACGCTTCTATTATATACATGTAATTCCAATAAAAATTTCATAATTTTTGGACTTACACACAGAGAGTTATTCGAGTAGATTTCTAAAAGTAGTCCTTGGCCGTAAAATCCATAACTCTCATTTTGTATGGCCAAAAATTCTCAAATTTTTACAGGATCTACATAACCTCTGATATTAACCCTCCAAAATTTCACCAAATTTTTAAAGAACAAAAGGATCACAAAAATGCCCTTGTGACAGACTGATGAGAAAACTTTTCACCTCTTTCGTTCATTACATGGACTGTTTTGACTAAAACCACCCCACGACTTTTCAACACGTGATTTTTGAGTGTTACCACTTGGGTTTATTAGTAAACACATATATCTAGCACCCCTCTTTGACAGATCCTGAAAATAAGGTGTAGATTTAAAATACTAGTTAATCAAAGGGAGAGAAAGTTAGGATTTTCTAGCTTTCTAGAAACCTAGTTTTATTTCTTTTCTTTTGATTCACTTTCTAACACTTAAATTAGTTAGATCCATACTTGAATCCATAGAAAATATATAGATTAAAGAGTTTTAAACTTTCAAATCATAAAACCCCCTTTTCCATTAAATCATTAAAAGAAAAGAGAATAAAGCTTAAAGATTAGTTTTATACCTTGATTTTCTAGCTTTTCTTCTTCTCCAACCGTAGTAAGTTATGAACCTAGGGTGCATTTAGGATCAAACTTTCTTCCTTTTTCTCCTTGCTCCCACCGAACTCTCTCTCTATTTTCTTTGTTCTCTCTTTCTTTAGCTTAGGAAATAAAATAAAATAAAATGAAATATTAAGTTTACTAGTAAAACAAATGAATAGATATATTATATCTATCTATCCTTATCTTTTCAAATCTTTATCCTTTATCTCTCTCATTATTACAAGTGTTTCTTGCAAGTAATCCCAAAAGTTTTGGCCAAATAGAAAAACAACACCTAATAAAGTAAATTACCTACTAAAGTAAAGGAAATCATTACATTCACCTCCCTTGTTCCTCCTCTCCAATTTTTGGCCACATGGCCCCTTATTCACCCAAATTTTGCTTTATTTTATACTTATCCAATGACCAAAATACCATTCCTTAAGTGATCTAAGCTTGGGCCTATAGTTAATTTCTTTTGGGCTTGCGCTTTCTTAGTTTTGCTTACTAACTAAAATGAACTTGGGCCTCCACTACTAATTAAATTGTGTCATTATTATACTTTCCCTTTACATGATGTATTTGGCTAGTTTAATAATTTAGTTGCTCTTAAATCAATTTACCTACAAGTTCAATGCTTAAATAATTATTTGGGCTTGTTTAAATTACTCACACTTCTTAGTCCATTAAATTTATTATCTCTTGCACTAATGCTCATCATTATTAATATTTACATATTCTTATTAATCAATAATATTATTTCACTTACATAACCCAATTAGACTTGCTGTATTCAAGTATATTGAGTATGTAATTAGGGTTTAACACCTTAAATTAATTTTCTAGATTATTAAAATACTTAGGTTAGTTTACTAACTTAATTAATTCATTAGTGAGACTTCCTTTAAATACTCATAGTATACTATTCACATAATCACTTAATTCTTAGTCATCCACACTATATCACATATTAATTAATATATTTATTTATAATGTAACACAGAAATTCTTGGTTATTACATTCTCCCCTCCTTATAAGAATTTCGTCCCTGGAATTTTACTAAAGTTACTCAAAAAGATTCGGATAGTTCTTCCTCATCTTTTTCTCATGTTCCCATGTAGCTTCCTCAGCTTTGTGGTTTCTCCATAGATCTTTGACAGAATGTATAACCTTATTTCTCAATTTTTGCTTTTTCATATCCAAAATTTTCACAGGAATTTCTTCGTACGATAAGTCCTTCTCGACTTGAATCGGCTCGTAGGATGTCACATGCTTATAATCCGGCTTGTACGAACGCAACACTGACACATGAAACACATTGTGAATATGTTCCAGTTCAGGTGGTAGAGCTACCTCGTACGCCACTTCGCCTATCTTCTTTAGTATCTCAAATGGTCCAATAAATCTCGGACTCAATTTACTTTTCTTTCCAAATCTTATTTTCCCATTTCAGGGAGATACTTTTAGAAATGCATAGCTTCCCACTGCAAAGTCTCTTTTCTTGCGATGAAGATTTGCATATTTCTTTTGTCGATCCTGAACTGCTACTAGACGAGCTCTTATCACTTTGATGATCTCTATGGTCTGCTACATCAATTCTGACCCCAACAGTCTTCATTCACCTACCTCGTCCCAACATAAGGGCATTCTGCATTTCCTCCCATACAGGGCTTCATACGCCGGCATTCCAATGCTTGCGTGATAACTATTGTTATAGGCAAACTCCACCAATGGAAGATGATCTTCCCAGCTTCCTTTGAAGTCCATCACAAAGGCTCTGAGCATGTCTTCTAGTGTTTGAATCATTCTCTCACTTTGCCCATCTGTTTGTGGATGATACCCGGTACTTAACCTTAGCTGTGTCCCCATTCTTTCTTGAAGACTCCTCCAAAAGTTCAACGTGAAGCGCGGATCTCTATCAGATACAATTGATACTTGCACTCTATGTCTCAAAATTATTTCCTTAATATACAATTTGGCTAACTGATCCAAATTATACCTGATCTTGATCGACAAAAAGTATGCTGACTTTGTAAGACGATCAACAATTACCCATATGGTGTCATAACCTTTTTGTGTCGCCGAAAGTCCTACTACAAAATCCATCGTGACGTGCTCCCATTTCCATTCTGGAATTTCCAACGGCTATAATAGTCCACTTGGTCGTTGATGCTCTGCCTTGACTCTTTGTCAAGTTAAACATCTGCTGACGCATTCAGCAACCTCTCTCTTCATGTTAGGCCACCAATAATGTTGACACAAATCTTGATACATCTTCATGGTTCCTGGGTGTATTAAATATCTCGTATTTTGTGCTTCTTGAAAAATCTCTTCTTTTAACTTTGGTACTGCTGGTACCCAAATTCTTCCTTCAAACCTCATCAATCTAGTGCCGTCAATCATATACTTCAACTCTTCACCTTCATCTAATCGCTTCTTGATGTTACCTCATTCTTCATCATTCTCTTGTGATTCTTTCACCTTGTCTAATAAGGTCGGACTTGCTTCCATTTCTATTACTCTATCCGAATTCTTCGAATTTTTCACCTCCAACTCTATTGTCTCCATTTCTCTTACTAATTCTTCTTGTTCTGTCAATACAAATAACTTTTCTCAGCTCTTCCTGCTTAAAGCATCTGCCACTACATTGGCCTTCCCTGGATGATATAGAATATCACAATCATAATCTTTGATCAATTCTAACCATCTCCTTTGCCTCATGTTCAACTCCTTTTGCGTAAAGATATACTTCAGACTTTTGTGGTCTGCATATATCTCACACTTTTCTCCATATAGGTAATGTCTCCAAATTTTAAGGGCAAACACTACCACAGCCAATTCTAGGTCATGGGTAGGGTATCCCTTCACATAGTATTTTAATTGTCGTGATGCGTATGCAATGACTTTACCATTCTGCATTAACACGCAACCCAATCCCTTGTGTAACGCATCACTATTGTATGACCCCAACTTTTTATGAATAAAATTAAATTTCCTCTATATATTATTTTATAGTAAGGGTTAATTGATAAATGTGATAAGTTATGGGTAATATGCGCAAAGTTTACAAAATAAGCAAGTGGTTATAAAATATTCATTGTTGTCGGAGAATATTAGTACGACGGCGCAGCCATTTGTGGGCCCGTAACGAAAAACTGTAGGATGAAGAAAACAACAAGAATAAGTTTTCTAAAAATAACGGTAAATCTTTTACCGTTAAAACTGTTGAAATACCCGGTAATAAAAGAACAGTAATACGCGTTGTAGCACAGTAGCACACAGTATTGCACAATATTTATATTATTGATTCTTACGTAAGAAGTCACTTACTCAATAATTGTTACAGTAATTACTGTTCAATATTTTATATTATTGATTCAATAATTGCTACATTGATATTTTATATTATTGATGCAATAATTATCACAGTAACCACTGCACAGTATTTCACATTATTATATCAATAATTGTCACACATATTATTGAAATGATATTATTAGATAAAATTATTGATAATGTCTAGGAAGTTCTGTTGAGAAAAGTGGTTAGGTTATATAATTGCGTACCAATAAAGAGAAATCTTTATCGGAAAGCCCACTCTTTCCTAGGAACGACCTGGTTGTCAATATTGTAATTCTATAATATTATTGTGAATAATAATTGATTGTCGATAAATTTGATAAGTAAATATTTATTCAAGTATGATATAAAGGGAATAATTTTTAGTATGAGACATTTGTTGAAAGTCGGCATTTTATCTTCTCTAATAAAATATTTATTCAAATATATTATTATAATATTATATTATAATAGTATAATGTGATAATATAATAGTATAATTTTATATTTTAGACAATGACATTATTTTTATGGTATAAAAATAAAATAAGGTGGAAGAGAGAAAATAGAATTGGAATTATTTTAATAATTATAAATGTTTTAATATATATATATATATAAACAAAGTGGCTTTGAATTCCTTTTTCAAAAAAGGTGGCTGAAGAAATTTCAAAGGGTAGTGTGCTGAGAAGCCACTGGTGACAGGTTAGTCAATCCTGGGGTGCTAGCACTTTCTTATAAATAGGGTGCTTAGTTACGAAATAAAAATCACACCAGAATTCGAAAATTTTCTCTCTATAATATTGAGCGTATTTCTTGTGAGTATTTAGATACTTTGAGTGTTGATAACAGTGCAAGTTTTCTTCATTATAATATCAGATTATCCAGTCAGATCAAGTATTATACTGAGATAAGGGATATTATTTTTCTCGTAAATGATGTTATTTCCTTTCAATAATCATAAAGAATATTATTTTCTTTCATATTCCATATTATGAAAGTGATAATATTTCATTTCAAATTCCCAAATTTGAACTTACTACGGTAAGTATTGCTTCTATAATTTCTGAAATGATCAGAAATTCTTCGAATTTAGCGTTTCAGTTAATATCATTTCATTGAAATGTTGGTATGAATTTTATTATAAAATTTTTACCTTTTCATGACGGGGTTACTATTCACACATACGACACTATTCACGAGTACGGTACTATTCACAGAAAAATTAAAATTTCTATTTTTTTGTCTAAGTTGTTTGTTATGGTCCTATTTTTGATTGGATCCATGTTTTGAACTTCATTTTTGAATTTTGCTCCACAATTGATTATTATAGAGTATTCTTGAACTTGGATAAACTAAATTACGAATCCCTAATCTTTGTCCTTTATCTCACTCGATTCGTTCTTTAAAATATTTTTTCATCATCCTCAGTCTTAAATGGTGATACAAATGAATATCTTTGGCCTGTAGTGCACAGATGAATGATTACTTGATGAATATCTTTGGCCTATAGTGCAAAGATGAATGATTACCTGATGAATATCTTTGGCCTATAGTGCAATGATGGACAGGTGTTAAGATGAACATGACCATTGGTGATACAAATATCTTTGGCCATAGTGCAGAGATGAATATTTGATTTTAGATATATATTGATTGATGTTATAGGGATAAAATATTGATGATGGACTTTTAAATCATAGAAGATAGTAAACATCATTTTTTACTTAACTCTTCTAATGAATTGTTATTTTCGCTGCAGTTGTTGATCTAAAACTTGTTGTCCATAATATTTTATCTGACTTGTTGAAGACTAACGATAAATTATTCTCCATTATCTTAGTCATAATATTCTTTATTGGGCTAGTTGAGCTCACCCTTTTCTTCTATTGTCCTCTTCAGGAAATGAGAATGTCGCAAGGACTAGTCGAGGGACAGAGTGATGGTCCGAGTTAGAGCAGTAGTAGTCCTCACTATTTTTGTAAAATAGTGTGATAATAGTTGTAATGAGAATTTAGTTTGAGTGTTTATATTTTTTACATGTTTGTATTGACACTCACAGTTGTGTGGTCGTATTTTGCACAATAGTATAAAAGATTGTATTTGTATTATGTACTATGTATTTGGCGACTCAGAATGGGTTGAGTATTGAACCTATTTTGGGGGCGTCACAGTTGGTATCAGAGCTTAGTAATATGATCTCTGGCGGAGATCTAAAAATAGAACTAGGAGGGGAGAGACTAATAAATCCTTCACTAGTGTGTCCTACCTAAGCTTATTTGGTATTTAATTGGTCGGTCGGAAAATAGGGTTAATATGTGATATGTTAATTTGTTTAATTAACCTTTGTTTTATGGCAGTATTTAAGAATGGCAGCTGAAAATCTAAACAATGGAGTGAATGAGATCGTTGAGACACCTTTAATCACCAACCAGGAGAACGTGCAACAAGAAGACAATATTCCTCCTGTAAACAACACCACCGATCAAACAATGAACGATGTGATGTTTAGAAGCTTTTTGAAGTTCATGCAAAACCAGATGAGGGAGACTCGTGTTCATAATACAGGTGGAAATAATAACAACTCGCGGCTTGTCACTGCCAAGTAGTTCAAAGAGTTGGGACCACCAGAGTTTTTGGGAAAGCCATATCCAATTAAGGCAGAAACGTGGTTTAAGCAAATCACCAAGATATTTGATGTCTTGGGATGCACGGAGGAGCAAAAGGTTCTATTCGCCACCTTTATGTTCCATGGAGAGGCAGATTACTGGTGGGAATCTGTGAAGCATACCCAGTCTGCCGCACTCAAGATGTCTTGGGAAGAGTTCCAGAAACTGTTCAATGACAAGTACTTTCCAGAAAGTATTCGTCATATGAAGGAGGTAGAGGTTGTTAAACTGGAACAGAATAACATGACTGTGTCCCAGTACGAGGCTAAGTTCGCGGAGTTATCCCGGTTCGCATCTCATTTGGTGGATAATGAGGAACGTATGACGCGGATGTTTCTGAGAGGTTTGAAACCCGAAATTCGTCAATACCTCATTTCTCACAATTTTCTTTTATATTCAGATGTTGTGAACAGGGTTCAATTATTAGAACGAGATAATGAGTCTGTTCAACTAAGGGAAAACAACCAAGGTCATACCGGTGGCAGCAGTCATCGGAACAATGATAACCAGCGGGAAGGAAAGTATCATGACAGAAGCGGTAACCACTCCGGTGGTAATCGTGGTCATGATAATAGAAGAAGTGAGTCGAGGGGAGATTTCAAGAAAAGAAAGTACAATAATGAGAATGTGAAGACGTCGACAGCAGCACCAGCATCAACTATTCCTAGGGGAGGGAACGACCACCTGTCGTATGCTATAAATATGGGCAAGAGGGACACATTATTCCAAACTTCCCACAATAATTCAAGGTGTGTTATAACTGTGGAAAGGAAGGACACATAGCTAGAGAGTGTTCGGTAGCAAAACCAAGTCCAGCGGGGATGGTGACTCCAAAGGCTGTCCCGAACAAGTCAAAGTCAGTGGTTTCTGGAAGAGTTTTTGTCGTGACTGCCCAACAAGCGAGGAACCAGAACAAGGTGATCACGGGTAAGCTAATCATAAACTCTTGCGAAGTCTATACCTTATTAGATATCGGTGCTACCCATTCTTTTATTTCACTTGCTTGTGCTCAACGTTTGAACTTGACTTCTGAGAAATTAGACTTTGACTTATCTGTTGAAATTCCGTTAGAAGAAACCTTCGTTACATTTACAGTTTACAAATCTTTCTTGATTTAAATTGGTACCCTCACCCTAATTATTGATTTTATATCTTTGAAAATACTTGCATTTGATGTGATTTTAGGAATTAACTGGTTAACCACTTATCATGCCAAAATTGATTATTTTCGTAAGGTTATTAGTTTTCATATTCCTAACCAACCTGTTGTGCGAATTCAAACAACCAAACCACTAAAATCAATCATTGTCATTTCAAGTCATAAAGCTATTCGTTTATTGAAAAACGGATGTCAAGCTTTCTTAGCCCATGTCACTGATTTAAACCAAAATACGTCAGATTTGAATGATATTTCTGTTATTAATAAGTTTTCTGATGTATTTCTCGAAGACTTCCCGGTCTACCCCCAGAACGTGAAGTTGAATTCTTTATTGACCTTGAACCTAGTACAAAACCCATTTCTAAAACCCCATATCAAATGGCTCCTATTGAACTTCAGGAGTTAAAGGTCCAACTACAAGAGTTGTTAGACATCGATTTTATTCATCCTAGTACATCTCCTTGGGGTGCTCCTGTTTTATTCGTAAAGAAGAAAGACGGGAGTATGCGACTTTGTATTGACTATCGGGAGTTGAACCATATCACCATCAAGAATAGGTATCCGTTACCTCGCATTGATAACCTGTTCAACCAGTTGCAAGGTTCACAATTCTTTTTAAAGATCGATCTTCGTTCTGGATATCATCAGTTAAAGATTAAAACTGAGGATATTCTGAAGACTGCCTTCAAAACTCGATACGGGCATTATGAATTCTTAGTCATATCTTTTGGATTGACTAATGCTTCTGCTGCTTTCAGTGGATATGATGAACCGTGTATTCAAGGAATATTTGGATCAGTTCGTGATTTTTTTATTGATGACATCCTCATTTACTCCAAAAGCCGTGAAGATCATGAGCACCACTTGAAGCTGGTACTTCAAAAGCTTCGTGAAAACAAGCTATATGCCAAGTTAAAGAAATGCGAGTTCTGGCTTGAGGAATTAGCATTCCTTGGGCACGTGGTATCGAAACATAGAATAGCTGTTGACTCGGCGAAGATTGAAGCAATACAAAGTGAGAGCAACCAAAGTCAGTGATTGAAGTACGTAGCTTTCTGGGCTTAGTTGGTTATTATCGGAGATTGGTGGAAGAATTTTCTTGAATCGCTACTCCATTAACTCAGCTGACTCGAAAAGATACAAAATTTGTATGGAACGAGGAATGCGAGAAGAGCTTCCAAGAGCTCAAGAGGAGACTCATTTCAGCACCAGTTCTGACAATACCATCTAGTTCGGATGGATTTGTCATCTACAGCGATGCTTCGGGCAAAGGGTTAGGATGTGTTCGGAAAGATACAAAATTCGTATGGAACGAGGAATGCGAGAATAGCTTCCAAGAGCTCAAGAGGAGACTCATTTCAGCACCTGTTTTGACAATACCATCTGGTTCAGATGGATTTGTCATCTATAGCGATGCTTCGGGCAAAGGGTTAGGATGTGTTCTCATGCAACATGGGAAAGTCATAGCCTATGCCTCACGACAACTCAAAGAATAGGAGAGGAATTATCCTATTCATGATCTAGAGTTGGTAGTAATCGTTTTCGCGTTGAAGATCTAGAGACACTACCTGTATAAGGAGAAAGTGGAGATCTATACGGATCATAAGAGCCTTAAATATTTCTTCACTTAATAGGAAACTCAACATGCGGCAACGACGTTGGCTTGAGCTGTCGAAAGATTACGACTATACCATCCAATACCATCTTGGAAAAGCAAACGTGGTAGCTGACGCGTTGAGTAGAAAATCATATGCGGGAATGAGTGCGATGCTGTCAACACAAAGACCCATTTTGTGTGACTTATAAAGGATGGAGATAGAGTTCAAGACTCCGGGGACCCACGTGATGATGTCATAAATACGCGTAGAACCAACTTTAATTGATAAAGTTAAAGCTTCTCAAGCTACAGACCCGGAGCTGATGAAGATGAAGAAGAATGTGCAAGAAGGTGCTATTCCAGAAGCAAGAATCGATGAAGAAGGAATACTTAGAGTCAACTCCAGACTTTGTGTTCCTAACGATTCTGATTTGAAGTATAGAATCATGATGGAGGCACACAACACACCGTTTGCAATCCATCCTGGGAGTACCAAAATGTATCATGATTTTCGACATACATTTTGGTGGAGCAATATGAAGAGAGAGATCGCGGAGTTTATCTTTAGGTGTTTAACGTGTCAACGTGTCAAGGCGGAGCATCAAGTGCCAAAGGGTCCATTGCAACCATTTGAGATTCCAAAATGGAAGTGGGAACACATTACCATAGATTTCGTTACTGGTCTTTCCAAGGTTTCTCAAGGCATAGATGCGATTTGGGTTTTTGTATATAGATTAACCAAGTCTGCTCATTTCTTGCCTATACGAGAGACTTATTTACTGGAACGTCTTACTCGTATGTACGTAAATAAGATTGTGAGATTTTATGGCATGCCAGTATCCATAGTTTTGGATTGTGACCCAAGATTCACTTCACGATTTTGGATCAGTTTGCAGAAAGCTATGGGCACAGATTTACGATTCAGTTTGGCATATCATCCTCAAACGGACAGGCAATCGGAAAGGACTATTCAAACTTTTGAAGATCTATTAAGACTCTGTGTTCTAGACTTCAAAGAGAGTTGGGATAAGTACTTACCATTGGTGGAATTCTCCTATAATAACAGTTATCAGGAAAGTATAGGTATGGCTCCATTCGAGGCGTTGTATGGACAAAAGTGTCGTTCTCCAGTATGTTGGGACGAGGTGGGTGCAGCAACATTGTTAGGACTGGATTTAGTATGTATGACTACGGAAAAGATCCAAATGATCCGGCAACGCATACAAACGGCACAAGATCGACAAAAGAGTTATGCGGATCTTCATCATAGAGACGTGGAATTTAATGTTGGGGATCATGTATTATTACATGTTGCTCCATGGAAGGGAGTTACGAGATTCGGGAAGAGAGGAAAGCTCAATCCATGATTCATTAGTCCATTTAAAATCCTTGACCGAGTAGGAACTGTGGCGTATAGACTCGCCTTACCTCCAAGCATGTCTCATGTTCATAACGTTTTTCACATATCCGTGCTACGTAAATATGTGAAAGACCCAAACCTCATTATTGAGTTAGAATCAGACGAGATAGCCGAAGATTTAACCTGCGAGGAGGTACCTGTCAAGATTTTAGATAGGAAGAAGCATGTCATACGCTCAAAGGTTATACCACAAGTTAAAATTTTATGGAGAAACCATGCTATTGAGGAAATGAACTGGGAGTTAGAATCCGAAATGAAAGCGAGGTATCCTCACCTTTTCGAAATACCAGGTACGCACGTCAATTTTGAGGATAAAATTTCATAAGCAGGGGAGGTTGTAAGACCCCAACTTTTTATGAATAAAATTGAATTTTCTCTATATATTATTTTATAGTAAGGGGTTGATTTGATAAATGTGGTACGTTATGGGTAATATGCGTAAAGTTTACAAAATAAGCAAGTGGTTATAAAATATTCATTGTTATCGGGGAATATTCGTTTGGTCGTGGAATATTCTTGTTGTCGAGGAATATTCGTACGACTACGCAGCCATTTGTGGGCCCCGTAACAGAAAATTGTCGGATGAAGAAAACGACAAGAATAAGTTTTCTAAAAATAACGACAAAACTTTTACCGTTAAAACTGTTGAAATACCCGGTGATAAAAGAACAGTAATACGCGTTGTTGCACAGTGGTACACGGTATTGCACAGTATTTATAATTATTAATTCTTACGTAAGAAGTCACTTACTCAATAACTGTTACAGTAAGTACTGTTCAATATTTTATATTATTGATTCAATAATTACTACATTGATATTTTATATTATTGATGCAATAATTGTCACAGTAACCACTGCACAGTATTTCACATTATTATATCAATAATTGTCACACATATTATTGAAATGATATTATTAGATAACATTATTGATAATGTCTAGGAAGTTCTGTTGAGGAAAGGGGTTAGGTTATATAATTGCGCACCAATAAGGAGAAATCTTTATTGGAAAGCCCCTCTTTCTTGGGAACGACTTGGTTGACAATATTATAATTCTATAATATTATTGTGAATAATAATTGATTGTCGATAAATTTGATAAGTAAATATTTATTCAAGTATGATATAAAGGGAAGAATTTTTAGTATGAGACATTTGTTGAAAGTCAGCATTTTATCTTCTCCTATAAAAATTTATTCAAATATATTATTATAATATTATATTATAATAGTATAATGTGATAATATAATAGTATAATTTTATATTTTAGACGATGACATTATTTTTATGGTATAAAAATAAAATAAAGTGGAAGAGAGAAAATAGAATTGAAATTATTTTAATAATTATAAATGTTTTAATATATATATATATAAACAAGGTGGCTTTGAATTCCTTTTTCAAAAAAAGTGGCTGAAGAAATTTCAAACGGTGGTGTGCTGAGAAGCCACCGGTGACAGGTTTGTCAATCCTGGTGTGCTGGCACTTTCATATAAATAGGGTGTTTAGTTAAGAAATAAAAATCACACCAGAATCTGAAAATTTTCTCTCTATAATATTGAGCGTATTTCTTGTGAGTATTTAGATACTTTGAGTGTTGATAACAGTGCAAGTTTTTCTCATTATAATATCGGATTATCCAGTCAGATTAAGTATTATACTGAGGTAATGGATATTATTTTTCTCGTAAATGATGTTATTTCCTTTCAATAATCATAAAGAATATTATTTTCTTTTATATTCCATATTATGAAAGTGATAATATTTCATTTCAAATTCCCAAATTGAACTTACTACGGTAAGTATTGCTTCTATAATTCCTGAAATGATGAGAAATTCTTCGAATTTAGCGTTTCAGTTAATATCATTTCATTGAAATGTTGGTATGAATTTTATTATGAAATTTTTACCTTTTCATGACGGGGTTACTATTCACGTATACGGCACTATTCACGAATACGGTACTATTCACAAAAAATTAAATTTTCTTTTCTTTGTCCAAGTTGTCTGTTATGGTTCCTATCTTTGATTGGATCTATGTTTTGAACTTCATTCTTGAATTTTTCTCCACAATTGATTATTATGGGGTATTCTTGAACTTGGATAAACTAAATTGCGAATCCCTAATCTTTGTGTTTTATCTCACTGGATTCGTTTTTTAAAATATTTTTTCATCATCCTCAGTCTTAAATGGTGATACAAATGAATATCTTTGGCCTGTAGTGCAAAGATGAATGATTACTTGAGAAATATCTTTGGCCTGTAGTGCAAAGATGAATGATTACCTGATGAATATCTTTGACCCGTAGTGCAATGATGGACAGGTGTTGAGATGAACATGACTACTGGTGATACAAATATCTTTGGCCGTAGTGCAAAGATGAATATTTGATTTTAGATATATATTGATTGATGTTACAGGGATAAAATATTGATGATGGACTTTTAAATCATAGAAGATAGTAGACATCATTTTCTACTTAACTCTTCTAATGAATTGTTATTTTCGCTGCAGTTGTTGATCGAAAACTTGTTGTCCATAATATTTTATCTGACTTGTTGAAGAATAACGATAAATTATTCTCCATTATCTTAGCCATAATATTCTTTAATGGGCTAGTTGAGCTCACCCTTTTCTTCTATTGTCCTCTTCAGAAAATGAGAATGTCGCAGGGACTAGTCTGGGGACAGAGTGATGGTCCGAGTTAGAGCAGTAGTAGTCCTCACTATTTTTGTAAAATAGTGTGATAATAATTATAACGAGGACTTAGTTTGAGTGTTTATATTTTTTACATGTTTGTATTGACACTCACAGTTGTGTGGTCGTATTTTGCACGATCGTATAAAAGATTGTATTTGAATTCTGTACCATGTATTTGGCGACTCAGAATGGGTTGAGTATTGAACCTATTTTGGGGGCGTCACAACTATACACTGTAAAACCCCCTGTACTATCTGGTAAAGATAACACAGGTGCTTCACTTAATCTTTTCTTTAGTTTCTGAAAACTCTGTTCACACTTTTTTGTCCTCACATATTTAACAGTCTTACTCGTCAGATTAGTCAATGGTGTCGCTATCTTTGAGAAATCTTGAATAAACCTTCGGTAATATCCTGCCAATCCCAAGAAACTTCTAACTTCTGTCAGTGTCTTAGGTTGTCCCCAATTTTTCACAGCTTCTACTTTCGTTGGATTAACAAAAATTCCCTCGTTGTCGATGACATGTCCTAAAAATTGAACTCTCTTCAACCAGAACTCACAATTTGAAAATTTAGCATATAACTTCTCTTTCCTTAATGTTTACAATATAATTCATAGATGTACGACATGCTCCTCTTCAGTCTTCGAATATACCAGAATATTTTCAATGAATACAACAACAAACTTATCCAAGTACGGTTTAAATACTCTGTTCATCAAGTCCATAAATGCAGCTGGTGCATTCGTCAGTCGAAATGACATAACTAAGAACTCATAATGGCCATAACGAGTTCTAAATGCTGTCTTTGGTACATCCTCCGTCCTCACCTTCAACTGATGATAACCAGTACTTAAGTCAATCTTCGAAAAATATCTCTTTCCCTTAAGTTGATCAAACAGATCATCTGTTCTCGGTAACAGATATTTGTTCTTGATTGTCACTTTATTCAACTCTCTATAATCCATACACAACCTCATCGAACCGTCTTTCTTCTTTACAAACAACACTGGTGCTCCCCACGGAGACACACTAGGTTGAATGTACTTCTTGTCCAACAACTCTTGTAGCTGGATCATCAACTCTTTCATTTCTACCGGAGCCATCCTATACCGTGCTTTCGATATTGGCACTGTCCCCGGTACTAAATCAATCACAAACTCTATCTCTCTGTTTGGCAGAAGTCCCGAAAGTTCTTCTGGAAAGACATCCCCAAACTCATTAACTATAGGTATCTGTCCCATGTCCGAATTCTCAACCCGTGTATCCACCACATGAGCCAAATAACCTTCACATCCTTTTCGTAACATCCTCCTGGCCTGCATCATCTTCAGACAACTTATTTGTCTTGGCAACTTTCTACCATGAAATACAACCTTAGACTTATTTGGTGTCTTAAGGCATATACTCTTCTGACAATTTATAACTGCTTCATGGTTAAACAACCAATCCATCCCTAAGATAACATCAAATTCTCCTAAGCATATCGGAATTAAATTCACGCTGAACTTATGTCCCCTTATTTCCACACCACAGTTTTTATGGATAAACTCTACCGGAATCACTTCTTTTTTTTTTGCAACTTCTATATTCATTGGGTTCTTTAACTTTTCACAGGGTAAGTTTAATCTTTTAGCAAATTCATCAGACACAAATGAACAGGTAGCTCCCACATCAAATAATACATATGCATTTATATTATTGTTCAGAATTATACCTGATACCACATCCTTTGATTCCACTGCGTCTTGCACAGTTATGTTGAAAGTTTGGGCTGTCGGCTTGCTCTGCTGCGTTGGCCCTCCAATTATTAACTTTGTGGTACTGCTCTTGTTTCCACTTCCCCCATCAGTATTCTTCTTGATTGGACAATCCTTAAATCAATGCCCCATTCCCCCACATGAAAAGCAACCTCCCTTCTTTGGTTTAGGACAATTTGGTGAAATCTGTTCTTCTTGACCGCAATTATAACATACATTTAGAGTGATTCTTCCCATACTTTACACATGCTGGCTTCTTTTGTGGTGTACTTCCTTGTTGAGTTCCCAATTCGTTGCCACTGTTCAACTTGCGTTTCTTACTGTTACTGCCACCACTACTGGCACCCTGATTTCAACCTTCAATCTTCTTCTTATTCTTCTCTCGATTGTATTTAGACACTGCTTCGCTATGACCTATGGCAATGATAGCTTTCTCCAACAACGCTAAAAATGTAGTAATTTGTAACACTGCAACCTTTCTGTATATCCACGACTTCAGCCCATTCTCAAACCTACGCGCCTTCCATACTTCTATATCCATCTGGTGAGGTGCGAATCTGGCTAACTCATTGAACTTCGCTGCATATTCGGCCACTGTCATGTTTTCTTGCTTCAATTCAAGAAACTTCACTTCCATCCTGGCTTGCATGCCCTGCGAGAAATAGTTTTCAAAGAACAACTCCTTAAATCTTGTCCAGGCTACTATTTTTGTTCCGGCTCTATCTTGGTTCGACTCCCACCAGTAATTAGTCTCACCTTTCATCAAGTAGGTAGCAAAAGCCGTCTTTTGCTCTTCGACTACCCTAGCAATGACAAAGGCCTTTTCCATCTCTTTCACCCACGTCTGAGCTTTTATGGGATCCGTGGTTCCGCTTAATTCTGGCAGTCCTACAGCCTTAAAATCTTTAAAATTTGCTAATTTATTATTCACTTGATTCCTTGCTGCAGGTGCACGAGTCTTCATAGCTTGAGCTATCATATTTGCGAAGTTCTGCATTGGGTCAGCTTGATCTCTTTCATTGTTCACAGAACATTCCTCCCTCTAGTTACGGTTTTGCCGTCTTGGCGGCATTATCTGGTTGGACAAAATCTTATATTATTACTTCGAGTTTCATTATATGTCATATATTATAGGTATTTAAAATACAACATGTAATTTAAACTCTAATAATCACATTATTATAATGTTCAACTTGCTGAACTATCCATTTCAGCTTGCTGAATTAACACATTCAGTTTAATAAACTTTCAAATTATTACAGGGATAACTTACTATCTTCATTCTCAAGACTTATCTACTCAATCAAACATTTACTCATAATAGCGCATTTATATTCATATACCAAATTTTAGTGTCATACACATATATGCCTGGGATATTTCTATAAATGCTAACTATCCCATTTTAAACATCCAAAATTGGGATTAACCAAAAGATATACTCCCATACACAACTAAGATGGGGATACATCATATTTACATACAACCTCACACAGCTAGAGGTTTACATCATACATAATCTAACCTTGCTTAAACAAAAAGGGTACTATTGCATCTATATACATCATCATCCACCAACATCTCACTGGCTATCAGGTAGATGCACTTCCACTTGGACATGCTCCTGCTCCTGCGATACATCTCCAACCAAACGACGTCGCATTGACCGGCTGTAGACACTAGAAATTTCCTGTCCCGATACTAACACTGTAGAAGGGTAAAACTGTCTTTTTAAATCAACTCCGATCTCCAATCGGACCGTTAGATCAACCTTGATCTCAATATCGGGCCATCAAATCAACTCCAATCTCCAATTGGACCGTCAGATCAACCCCAATCTCAATATCGGGCCATCAAATCAACTTTGATCTCCAATCAGACCGTCAGATCAACCACGATCTTAATATCGGGCCATCAAATCAACTCTGATCTCCAATCGGACCGTGAGATCAACCTCGATCTCAATATAAGGCCATCAAATCAACTCTGATCTCCAATCAGATCGTCAAGATCAAGCCCGATCTCAATATCGGGCCATCAAATCAACTCCGATCTCCAATCGAATAGTCAAATCAACCCCGATCTCAATATCGGGCCATCAAATCAACTCCAATCTCCAATCGAATCGTCATATCAACCCTGATCTCAATATCGGGCCTTCAAATCAACTCCGATCACCAATCGGGCCGTCAGATCAACCCCGATCTCAATATCGGGCCATCAAATCAACTCCGATCTCCAATCGGACTGTCAGATTAACCTCGATCTCAATATCGGGCCATCAAATCAACTCTAATCGGACAGTCAAATCAACCTCGATCTCAATATCGGGCCATCAAATAAACTCCGATCTCCAATCAAACTTCAGATCAACCCCGATATATCGGGCCATCAATTCAACTCTGATCTCTAATCGGCCCTTCAGATCAACCCCAATCTCAATATCGGGCCATCAAATCAACTCCGGTCACCAATACCGGGACAACTACAGTCTCGAACACCAGTCTTAGGATGTCAACTCAGTCCCGGTCTCAACCCGGGAGGTACAGGTTAGCCCCGGTCACAACCCGGGAAGTCAAGTCAACTTCGGGAACGAACCTGAAGCTCCACAACATCTCCAGAAGACAACATGGAATGACCAAGTCAACTTCAAAGATTATACTGAGGACAGACAGACTCGAATGAGATCCAAGTCTTGGAAACAACTCCTGGAAGTCAACCAAAGGCCATCCAGACACTGAAGGCAACCCTGGGAGGGGAAAAAAGGTCATTTTACTAACCTCAAGTCGATTCGGTCAAACTTAAGCTAAATTGATGCCACCAAGGTTAGAACAAACCATAACGACGATCCCTAGTGCAAACAGCGCAAGACAGCTCAACGGATAAACTGCGGAGAATCGAAGACCTGGTTATGAACCCATCTTCTTGGACCCAAAAAATGTTTTATCCCATATCATTGTGACACTCTCGGCGAGGGCATTCCAAAAAGGTATCGCACGCCTCAAACGGACGCTCCGATCAAAAGTTAGAAAGTTTCTACTTCGACCTCGTGTTGCTCGGAGTGCACGTACTTCGAGATGACTCAACCGAACATGCAGACCCACCAAAGGAGCCGCACCTCTACCTGTGGAAGTAGAAGGTAGAGCTGAGGCTCCCTGGCCTATAAATAAACGTGCACCCCCCTCATTTAAAAAAAAGTAACGCAGCGAACCTCTGTCTGTTTGATTTTTTGATTTTTTCACCTCTTCTAAACCCAAATTTTTTTCACTCTAACACGTAGATATACCCACATACTACCACATATCAGAAAATAACCGGTAGATTCTGATGTTTAGAGCCTACAATTTGGCAAAAAGCCGGTGTAGCAGTCCATTGTAAGTATTTTTACGATCAGAAAGTGATTCCTACTTCTTTGCACTGTTTTGCACTTGTATATCAAATTTCATTTGCTAAATATGCCTAGAACTGAGTTCCGTGGCAGTTTTTGTCAAAATTTGGTACATATTTGTACATAAACTCAATTTCTGGCATTTATACAACTCGGATTGACGATCCGGCAGCTCTAACAGCTTCAGTGCACTAGCACCTTCGTTTTAAGCAACTTCGCCGGACTGGGTTCTCTTCCCAGTCCGGGTTTGGTTTTTTATCGTGTTTATTTAACTATATATATATATACTAACTTTTCAATTTTGTCAAGCCCAGATGTCAAATCTGAGATAGTTTACTGCTTTTATATATATTTATGCATATATAAGCAGCCTTCACCACCACTGGGTTCTCTTTCCCGTCTTGGTTGACTACATTTCTGTCAATATATATATATATATATATATATATTTATATATTTCTGTCCGGCCTAGATTATTCTATGGCCTTTATACTATTTTTGCACACTTCACCATTACTGGGTTATCTTCCCAGTCCTTGGTCGACTACATTTCTGTACATTTACATTTTTGTTCGGCCTGGATTATTTTGTGGCCTTTTTACTGCTTTTATATATAAATATGCATATATAAGCAGCCTTCACCACCACTGGGTTCTCTTCCCAGTCTTGGTTAACTACTTTTCTGTCAATATATATATATATATATATATATATATATATATATATATATTTCAATTTTAGTCCGGGCACCGGTATGAAAACCCATCGCCCTTTACAGCTTTTTTATATACAACTGTGTATATATCTTGGCTTTACTTGCTTTTCCTTAAATTAATGCTTTAAATATTCATTCGATATGAATCTGCATTTTTCAGTCACAAAAGCAACCTCGAGTCCCTTAGATCGCTATCTAGTGGGAACGAGTCGCTTCGGCCAGGTGCAAACCAGGATTTACTAATGAATCCTCGGTTCTAAAAATATTGGGATATATATCTATTTTTGAACAAATTTGAACTGTGTAGGTTTATTGGCTACTCTCATGTGAGCCTAGGAATCGTGGGATTCATGATCAAATCGATCAGAATCTGATTCCCATGATGGACAAACTCCGCTTTACGAATGTACCCTGCCAGTTTTTCTATAAAATGTACATGCAAAGACCTTAAAACGGTTATCTGGATTTAAGGTCTTAATATAGTGAAAAATATGGTTTGTTTTGTCAGAGTTTCTCCGATTGCTATCATGCCTATGAGGAGACCGACACTTATATATATTTTATGGTCGAGGATGCTTTGCAGCCCGACAAATCACCATTCAACTGCAAGCCTTAAGGCTATAAAGATAAAAAATGAAAGTATCAACAGACTTCAATTCCTGTGTTAGCGTAAGGGTTTGATAAACCAGCTTTCAAAATATCATTTCAATTCAATCAAAAGAAAAGTTTTTGCAAATCAAATCAAATACTTTTGTAAATCAAACCAAAGACTTTTGCAAAATCAAATCAAACCCTTCGTATATAGGTTCAACGAAGCAAAGCACTACTTTCAATCAGTCAAAGACAGGCCCAATTTTCAAAATAGCATTCACACACGCATTTCAGTTTTAAGGGAAATATTGAAAAGATTGTGGTACCGTGTTTACACGGGAGTTGTGGCTTGCCTAACACCTTCCCCACACTTAACCAAGCCCCCGAGCTCAAAACTTTGTTTTCAAAGATCAAGTTTCGACAGTGTCTAGCAATTGGGCCTCTTTCAAACAAAACTCGGTTGAGTTGGTACAACCATTTCAAATCTACCAACTGGCGACTCTGTAAAACGTTCAATCGTCGACATGATACATGTTGGCCTTTTTCCTAAAAAACCCTTTAAAACCTTTTTCGCAATAAAAAGAATGAGGGTAGAGATAACTTAGGAAGAGATAAAAGATCCGGGTTGTGACCTGACCCGCGAATTTTTTTTACCCAACGTCGACAGGTGGCGACTCTGCTGGGAACGACAGTAGAGGGCTTAGGCCGCTTTCAAATCTTTTTAAAGCATTTCCCTTTCAAAACTATAAATACGTGAATTCTGCGTCTTTACATTTAATGAATGCGTGAATGCTGCGTCTTTACATTGAATGGATGTGAATGAATGCTTTTTTGCTTTTTAGTGCTTCACACCCATATTAGTGCTTCGCACCAACTGTCATCATATGCATACGGTGAGGGTGATGTATGTGAATGTATGTTGTGTGTTCCTCTCACAAGGAGGCAAAACCCGTCGGTGATAAGTAATGTCTCTGGGGGCGGCTTAGTCTCTGGGGCTCATGAAAATGCACCACCCAGATTCGCTCCTGTTGAAAGATCGTATTAATTTCCCCTTTAGTAGATTGCGATGATATGGGAACCTTCATACCAAAAAAGCTGCGAGAGTAGCCTAAGATAGGTCAGCCTCTGATTAACCAAATCCGATGAGAAGCTTCTTCATGCCTTCCTCTTTCAATTCAATGTCCAGTTTTTAATATTTATTTCTTGTCATCCTGTCATCAAAACAACTGACCTCTGTTTTGCAGGATAAAATTAAAAACCACATCATGCATCCTATCCCTATCTACCTCAGGAAATTGACACGCCTACGTTTTGTTATAGGTGAAAAATTGGTCCTGTCACTAGATCTAAGTCTAAGAAAGCACCAAGTCCATCCACGGACATGGCTTCGAGTGCTCAAATAGAATCCACCCTTGTATCTCGGGAAGAGTTCGAAGGACTGAGAAATCAGATAGCTGAACTAGCCTATTTTCTGAGAGAACAAAGCAAGGCCCTTAAAGGGAAGCAAACCCAAACTCATACAGAACCAGGAGCACCTGGTGGTAGTGGTACTCAAGAGATCGAAAAGGCCGAGACTAAGATTCCTGGACCACGAAACCAAGACACAACTAAAAACCCCCCCGAAATCACCACCCTCAACAAAGAACAGGAAGCTGGTGACCTTCTCAAGAAAGTACAACAAATGGAGGAAACTCTCTGGTCTATCAAAGGGACTGGGGCATTCGGCAGTGTTAATTACTCTGACATCTGTATTTTCCTCGAGGCTCGTTCTCCTGAAAAATTTCAAACTCCTGATTTTGAGAAATATAATGGATTGGGAGATTCATATACACATCTGAAAGTGTTCATTGGAGAACTCGAATCCTATGAAGAGGACGAGAAGCTTTGAGTGCAACTATTCTAGAAACGTTTGACTAGAGAAGCCAGAGCCTGGTATGCCCGCCTAGACAACTCTAAGATTTACAGTTGGGAAGAGTTAGCCCATGCCTTCCTCAGTCAATACAACTTCCAATCTCAACTGGCTCCAGACAAATACCAGATAACTTAAATCAAGAAAAAGAACACTGAATCATTCAGAGAATATGCCCAACGATGGAGGCGGGTGGCAGCACAAGTCACCCCAGCCATGAATGAATCTGAGATAGTCATGACCTTCATCGACATCCAAGAGGCGCCATATTATGAGAGGGTCCTAGCAGGAATAGGAAAACCATTCTTTGAAATGATCAGGCACGGTGAAATGGCAAAAATGGGGCATAAATCTGGGAAGATCAAGGATCTAACCGCCCTCGAAGCTGTTGATGAACATATCCAGTCCAGAAATTACGGGAGTAATCCCCGGAGGGTACACAAGAAGAAAGATGAAGAAGTGTCCTTAGTGTTGCAAGGACAAAATCCAAGGGGCGAGGCAAACAGTATGCCCATTCAAAAGAGGAACTATACCTCTTTCCAAACTCCATCACAGCCTTCAAACCCTCCATTCCAGAAAAATATGGAGGTCAGGCGTCGAAGAACTTTCACCCCTCTAGGGGATTCACTTGAGAACGTATTAAAACTTCTGACTGCTCAGAAGAAGATTGTCCAACTCCTTCCACCCACCAATACCGGTGGACGAAATTTTGATCCAAGTAAGAAATGTGCTTACCATTCCGGATCTCCAGGCCATGACACATAAGACTGTTGGTCTCTCAAGCATAAAATACAAGACTTGATCGACAATAGAGAGATTGTGGTAACAAAACCCGAATAACCGCATGTGCAGGACAATCCTCTCCCACAACATAAAGAGGAGAATGTCAACATGATTAGCACCACAAGTGGAGAAGGATCTAAGTATCTGCCGTTATAGGGGAGAATCAATTCCATCCAACGACAGCACCCCAGACAGTTGGGAAGTCTCCGAAAAGAGGTTCCTGATAGAACAGGAAATGAAGTCTATCAAAGAACAAATCGAACAATTAGCAGAACTGGTCATTTACTAGCATCAGATCACCAGAAAAATGATCAAACAGGCCAACCAGTCTGACATCGATCGTCCTCCCACACCGGAGATCATTTCCCCGAGGAATCAATATCAGCCTCATGAGAATGAACTCTGGACCAACAGGGTGACCAAAGAAGAAAGCGTCCAAATTAGTAAAAAATTCCTATTTCAAAGGAACTTCACCAACTTAAACCAGTCAATGGAAGAAATCCTCCAGATGCTAATCAATGAGGGAATGGTTGTAGATTTGTTACCTCCACTGAACCCTCGGGCCAGAAAGTTCAAACCTGACCAAATATGTCAGTACCATTCCAATTCACCCGACCATGATACCGAGGATTGCTGGGCACTTTGTAACCTGATTCAAGATATGATTGAAAAAGGTGAATTAATGAGGGGAAATCAAGTTCTCGACCTCCCAGATTAAGACACTCTCTAGATCCCCACTGTATAGAACTAGAACACAGTGGCTGTCATATCCTGCGATAAGGAGTCGACCTTCAAACCCTTAGTATTGCCAGGGAAAGGGTTCCAAGAGATACAAAATCCTATAAAGGTGGCCGCACCCGAGCCTTTAATCTTGCCCTTCGGACCCCAGTATCCAATTATCAGTCTGAAGAAGGTCCCATGGAACTATAGGAACGATGAAGGGTCCACCACAAACAACATTACCATTGTGCCAAAGGACAATCCATTATGCCTGCCTCAGCGGGTGATTAAACCAGTCATCAAAGGCAAAGCAAAGGTGAATGATGAGAAGATTGAAGAGTTTCTTAACAAAATGGGGCACAATAAAATCAAGGTGGTGCAAGACCTGAAAGATGCACCAAAACAAATGTCTATCCTAGATTTGGTCTTATCCTTATGGGATCAACGCAACATTCTAGTGAAAGTACAAGAAGAAGCCTATCTGCCACATACCGTAGATGCCGAGAAATTTTGTCATGTGGTGGAACACATTTTCAACAACAATGTGATATCTTTCACTGATGATGATATCCCTGCAGAAGGAACGGGCCATCATAAGTTCCTGCATATAGCTGTGATGTCTTTCGAAAAAGTAATTGGAGGGGTACTCATTGACGGAGGATCATCCCTCAACATATGTCCCTACGATACTTTGGAAAGAATGAAAATTAACCCGAACCGGATCAAAACCAGTCATGTGGTCATCCGAGCTTTCGATGGATTGCGACGCCAAGCTATGGGAGAAATAGAACTACCCTCGGAGATTGGCCCATACACTTTCTATGTATCCTTTCAGGTACTCAATATCGCCACTGGATATAACCTATTGCTGGGTAGGCCCTGGATTCATATAGCAAGAGCAGTGCCATCCACCCTCCATCAACAGCTCAAATACATTATTAACCGCAACCTCATCAAGGTCAATGCTAAACTAGAATACTCTGTCGACATACAGGGAGACATGCCAGTGATCAGCCTGGATGCAAGGATTGAACATGCAAGTTTTCAAACCCTGGAGGTGAGCGATACCCAGTATTTACCTATCGGGGAACCAGCCCTGAAGCCTAAGGTCTCCACCGAAGTAATGATAGTGGGCCAGCAAATGGTATCCCTGGGTTTCCAGCCTGCAGAAGGGTTAGGAAAGAATCAGCAAGGTATTAAGAGCCAGATACAAATCCCTAGTTAGATTGGGAGAGCAGGATTGGGATTTTCATCCCGGGCAAACCACCGGAACCTACATAAGCATCCTAAGGCTCATGCTTCCACCATATTGCTGCCAAACCTCACTAATGTCAGATGGGTAAAACCAATGAGGAGGATCCCTACTGTGGTATCAGCCATGTTATTTCCTCCAATCATACCTGTCGAGGAAAGAAAAGCCCTCAAGCCTGAGGCAGACAGCGAAAAGGGAAAAGAAAAAAATCATGTATGAAGGACGAGACACATTCGCTAACATGCGGGTCATCATAAACTATGAGGGTATGAATGATGAAATCCCTGACAGCGACAATGAGGATCAGATTCAAATTCCTCGCATCAAGAAGGGAAAAGGGGGCAATGCAAAGAAACCCTCCAACCCTGTTGAAAAGGACGTCTTCGTCATCATCCTAGATGAGACAGACAAGCACAAATCCTTGATCCTCCCTGTTCATGAGGATCTGACCCTGGATAACTGGAGCAGTGTCCCTTGCCTTGGTTGAAAAGGGTAAAGGGGCAGAGAGTACATCTGCCCTTTAAGCATGCTTTCATTTACTGCTTACTTTTGATTGCACAGCTATAGCAGTAACTTCTGTAATGCTTTGCCAAATGTTTTGTATATTTAAGAAGTTGTATGTATTAAAATGAAAACATTTTTTGTTTTTCAAGACTCAAACATTGGATATGTTTATCTCTGCTGATGAGATGCCAACCTGTCAAGATGACTACAACTTTGATGTAGAACTGAACTTCGACTTGATGGATATTGATCAAGAGGAGGAAGATGACGATGAGGTGCCCGAGGAGATCAAAGAATGGGTCTAAGATAAACCAAACCAAACCTCGACTAAACCACTACTGTCAACATAGGAACCTACGAAAACATCAAAGAAATCCAGAGAGGTTTAGACCTCGCATCAAACCAAAAGGCCGACCTGATCAAACTCCTAACATAGTTCCAGGATGTATTTGCATGGTCACATGAAGACATGATTGGCCTCTCTACTGACATTGTCATCCATCGAATGCCCATCAAAGACGGGTTCAAGTCAGTCAAACAAAAGCTCAGGTGATTAAAACCTGAATGGAGTCTGAAAGTCAAAGAAGAAGTTGTTAAGTAATTCAAAGCCGGGATTATCATGGTATCAACCTACCTAGAGTGGCTTTCCAACATAGTTCCCATGCCTAAGCCCAGAGGGAAGGTACGAGTATATGTGGATTACCGGGACTTGAACAAGGCCTGCCTTAAGGATAACTTCTCGGTACCTTTCATCCACATCCTGATCAACAATACTGCGCAGTACGACATGTATTCCTTCATAGATTGCTTTGTTGGTTACCATCAAATCATGGTTGCTGAAGAGGGCCGGGAGAAAACAACTTTCATCACTCCTTAGGGAACCTTTTGCTATAGACGACTATCCTTCGGCCTCATCAATGCCAGAGCCATGTATCAGCGAGCCATGATGGCCCTGTTTCATGACATGATGTATAAAGAAATAGAGGTCTATGTGGATGATATCATCATCAAATCCCAGAGGGAGGATGATCACATTGACCATCTCAAGAAGCTGTTCAATAGGTTACGCAAGTACAACCTCAAGCTAAAACCCACCAAATGTGCTTTTGGGATCAAAGCAGGCAAGTTGCTAGGATTCTTAGTGAGTAATCGAGGCATCGAACTAGACCCCGCCAAAATCAAAGCCATCACTGAGATGTCAGTACCTCGAACAGAGAGGGAGATACGTGGGTTTCTGGGGAGGATCAACTTCATAAGCCGCTTTATTTCCCAGATCACAACAACCTGTGAACCCATATTCAAGCTACTAAGGAAGAATTCCTCCACTAAATGGAATGAGGATTGTCAACAAGCCTTCCTTGATATCAAGAAGCAGCTGATCGAAGCACCAGCTTTGGTACCTCCGAGGGATGTAGTTCCCTTGTTCATGTACCTGTCCATCAATGCCAATGCAATGGGCTACATACTAGGACAGAAAGATGATAGTAGCAAAGAAAGAGCCATCTACTACATCAGCAAAAGATTCAGTAGTGGGGAACAGAAATACACCCTGATCGAAAGAACATGCTGTGCATTAGCTTGGGCCACAATGAGGTTACAGCACTACCTCCATAGGCACACAACCTACCTCATATCCCATATGGATCCACTCAAATACATATTCAACAAGCTAATATTGAACTGTCAACTATCCAAATGGCAGTTGATCCTACAACAATTTGACATTGTCTATGTGACTCAAAAATCAATCGAAAGTCAAGGCATTGCAGACCAATTAGCTGAAGCACCTTCAGGAGGGTTCGAGCTCCTGGAGACCTATTTCCCAGATGATGGAATCATGACAATTCAGCAATTCCAACAAGAGAATACAGTCCAACCATGGAAAATATATTTCGACGGAGCAGTAAATATGGAAGGTGCCAGAGCTGGGGCAGTACTTATCTCTGGTATAGGAGAACAATATCATGTGGCTACCAAACTTTAATTTGGCAACATTAACAACAAGGCCGAGTATAAAGGATGTATAATGGGGTTGAAACTAGCCCAATCCATGGGTATCAAACACCTACTGGTCTTTGGAGACTCTGAGTTGGTCATTAGACAATCCACTGGAGCATATCACACCAAAGAACTGCAATTTTTTTCCCTACCATCGGCAGCTCGTCAAAATATCCTTGGAGTTTTAAGACATAACCTTCAACCATATTTCTCGGAGTAGGAATGATTTCGCTGATGCATTGGCCACGTTGGCTTCATTAATCCGCATATTCGATAGGAGTGGGTTTCCCAACATCAAATTCATAGTTCAGAAAGCCCCGACATACGAGAATTACATTGGAGAAGTATCAAATGAAATACCTCATGTCAAGCAGCCTTGGTATCAAGACATCAAGGAATATCTATGAGATGGATCTACACCCGCTGGAGCAAGCCAATCCGCTCGAAAGCGGATTCATAAGATGGCTATGAAGTTTTATCTAAGCGGAGATGCCCCTACAAAAGAGATGCTGGAATAGGCCTGTTAAGATGCCTTGATAAAGAACAAGCCCAGAGACTGATGGATGAAATCCACAGTGATGTCTGTGGTCTACACATGAGCGGTCATCTGCTTGCCAAAAAGATATTAAGAACAGGACATTACTGGATCTCGCTCAAAGATGACTAAGACGATCACGTCAAGAGATGTTTTCAATGCTAAGTACATAGAAACGCCATACATGCTCCTTCGAATGAGCTACACAACATGAGTTTGCCATGGCCTTTCTTCATGTGGGGAATGGATGTGATCGGTCCAGTGGAACCAAAAGCCAGTAATGGTCATCGATTCATCTTCACCATGATCGATTACTTCACCAATGGGTTAAAGCAGCCTCTTTTCCCAAATTCACTAAAGAGGTCATCATTAGTTTCATCAGAAATAATGTCATATGTCGATATTGACAACCGGAGGTGATCATATTGGACAACGCCAAGAACCTGAACAATCAAATGATGAGAGAACTGTGCAACAAGTTCCACATCAAGCATCTCAACTCCGTCATCTATTGGCCCAAGATGAATGGTGCTGTCGAAGCGGCCAACAAGAACATTAAAAAGATCATGCAGAAAATGTTTGCCAATCGCAAAGAATGGTCTGACCTGCTGCCCCTAACCCTGTTAGCATACAGGATGTCAATGCACACCTTTACTGGGTCTACCCCCTATTCATTAGTCTATGGCATGGAAGCAGTCCTCCCCATAGAGATAGAGATAGAATCCTTGCGAGTATTGATCGATGCTCAGTTAGACGAAGATCATTGGTTGCAAGACCGATATCACCAACTGTCCCTGATAGATGAAAATAGGGCTACAACAATTTTCCACGGGCAGTTATATCAGCAAAGGATTGCTCGATCCTACAACAAGAAGGTTCGAATACGGCAATTCAAAGAAAACAACTTGGTACTGAAGAAAGTTTTAGCCAATCAAGATGAAGCTAAAGGAAAGTTTGCCCCAAATTGGGAAGGCCCTTTCATTGTCAAGGAAGTGTTGACGGGAGTGTTGGGTTTGTACGAAATCGTGACGCAATCAAATTGCAAAAATTAGCGGAAGCATGGTATATCAGAGTTTAAAAAAAATTCTACAAAACCATTACCCGGATCATCCTTTATGCAAATTATTAATTTAAAACGATAAATAAGAAGTTATAAAATCATACCCTTGTAGAACGAAGCTTCCACAGGTACGAGTTCAACTCCTTGTTCTTCGAGATCTCCTTGAATTTTCGGGTTAGATTCCTTCCTTTGATCAACGTTAGCCACCCAAGTGTTTGGCCTCTAGAGGTGATCCACCAAGGAAGATGAATTATCAAGAAGGAGGGTGTTTGGCTAAACTTTAGTTTTCTATCCTCTATAGAAAAGGAGTACTCTCCAACAATTAGAATTGCATCAACTGATATCTATTATAAGACTTCTCTTATATAGATATTGGTCAACCCTTCTAATCATATTAGACATGGGATTTCATTTAATTAATTAAACTTCTTTAATTAATTTAGGCTTCCCACCACATGGGAATTAATTAATTAAATTCATTTAATTAATTTGTCTCCTAATCTTATTAGGAATAAATGAGAGTACTAATATTAAATTAATTACTAAACTCCTTTAGAAATTAAAATAATAATAATTATAATAATATTAATAAGACTCCTCTTATTAATTTATATTTAATATTTTCAAAATATTAAATAATAAATATTAAGCTATTTAATTTATTCTATCACCATAGATTAAATTAATTTCACTTAATGCATTATTACGATTATGCCATTACCTTCTTAAATAATTATTTTTCCTTTTATGGTATGACCCTTTAGGTTCTCCATATTAAACCGGTTGTGAATAAATCAATTAGAACAATTCTAATCTTATTTAAATAAATAAATTAAACTAATAATCTATTTAAATAAATAATATTTATTCTACAATAGGGATAAGCCTCCCTAGCGATCAACGACTTTCTAGATAATATAGATTTCAACATTAATCATAAAAGAACCTGTGAGTAAATAGTTACCATACAATTCAATCCTTCCACCATACAATGTCCCAATTAAATATAAGACATGAATTTACTGTCAAGTCCTATTTTATTTAATTATATGTATTTTGATTAGAAAATGCACAACTCCAAATAATGCAAATTAGAAACTCCTTTCTAATTTCATTTTACATTGGCCAAGGATTCCTGGGTTGTCATTTAACGAATCACATAGGACATATCTCCTCTTTTACTAGAGGTGGTAGATTCTTTATTGATCATTCATTATCTCCATATGTAACTCATTATACCCAAGCATACCCTTTTATATACCCTAAAGGGCTTTAAGGAATAAGTCAAGGTATAATTCATTACATACAAGATACTATGATGATCTCAAGTCCAAGGATCACTTGTACTACTATCACATTAGGAATTCCTATTGACAGGCGAGTAAAACTCCATTAGGTATTCCATAGCGAGTCACGTTCAGTGAACTTATTCTCCAATAAGCACCTACATACTTGCTTTAGTGTCTCCACATAAATGATTATGAGATCAATCATTCTCATCCAATGAGCAAGCAACATATGTACTAATCTATCCGGATTTACTGATTCTCTTTTTTAGTAATCCTATGATTAGGAACTATTTTAGTTTTTAAGCTTTCTAAGAATTTAGATCTCATTAGCATGATCAACATCATGATTCTAAAAGCATTTCTTAAAACTATGGGTTATTTACATATTATAAAAAACAGCACCATGTAGATAATTAAATGCCTTTAATAAATGAATATTTTATTAATAAATAAATAAGATTGTTTACAAAGTACGTGCTTTATCATCATACATGATTGGCTTGTATGCACACTACTATCAGGGAGGAGCTATTAGACTACAAGAAATGGACGCGAACAAATTTCCCTAACTCATCAACTCAGACACCATAAAAAGGTACTATATCTGAAGCACATACATACCCGCATCTGGGTCCTACAAATCAAATCAGGTTCGGTTTCACTAGAAAGCTGGAACTACGAATGACCTGATCTCCCTCAACCCGGTAGTACGTAACAGCCATTTTTGGTGCGGTCAAACCAAATAAAAACTCATCAAACCAAACTCAAAACCCAAGACAAAGACTTTTCAAGCCTCTCTCATACAAAGCCAGAACTACGAATGACCTGATCTCCCTCAACCCGGGAGTACGTAGGCAGCCATTTACGGTACGGTTTGACCTTCAAGGAAAAATAAAACCCCCAATAAAAACCAGTTCCAAGACACCGAAACCATATAAAAGCTAAATCCTATCCAGTTTACTTGATCAACAGGCCCATCTGAGATACTTCTTGACATCTCAACTGTCAATCCATCAAGGAGAAGCTCAAGATACTTCAATAACAGCAAGTCATGAAAGAAGTGGTAATCACTCAGCAATGATAATACATCTCCAAACAGGGAAGTGAATCAAAAAATATATTTCTCTGATATAAAACTATTTGATATATACATAGTATCCTGTACATGACAAAAATAGCTGATCTAGTCTGTGCAGGAAAGATAAAGCTAGTCTATGGACAAAAGGATAAGCGGGCCAGCAATGCCACCATTGCATCTCTCTCGGAAGATGGAGGAGCAGCTGCAAGTGCAATACCCTCAGCCTCCATGCGGCTCAAAACCTCCATCGTCATCTACAGTGTGGCACTGTGGTCATTAATATATGCGCTCATCTTGGTAACCAGGTAGTGAGTATAAGATCGAAGGGCACTACTGTCAGCAATGTGGAAATCACGGGAAGCTATAGCCTCATCCCTCTCCACAAAAGCTGTGTCCCTAGTAATCAAAGTCTCCTCTATCTCATCAAAATCTGAATCTCTGGCTGAGCAGATCTCATCCCTCTCCACAACAGCTACATCTCTGGCAGATCGGAGCTCCTCTTTCTCTATCAAGCCATCATCCTGAGCGACTCAAAGTGCGTCCCTCTCAGCTAAAGCTATATCTCTGCCAAATAAGGCGGTCAACATCTGTGCTCTAGCTGAATCTCGCTCAAAGGTCATCCTGAATAGCGAATCCGCCAAAGCCGAATCTGTGCCTATAGGAATAGTCGGTAGGTCGCTAACCAAAGCAGCTGTCAAGCACACAAATAGCTCATCCTCAGTAAGAGACTCAGGATCCTCTACAGGCTCCTCCTCATCAGAATCCAAAATCAGAGATAAATGAACAAGTGCAGCTGCTGCCAAATCTTCCTCCAACCATGTGTAGTACTCTGGAGAACGGTCCGGGTGGCTACTGGAGAACTCAAACCTCTCTCTATGAGTCCAACACTCATATACTCTGATCAAATCGGCCGATGACATAGACGATGCCGACATCCTCTGATCAGCAGACCCCTCGAATTGGTGCAAGCTCTGGATCTGATCAAACTGGCTCATAACAGCCAGGGGATGATAAGTAGTCACTCCCCTCAAACCCGTTAGGGGCAAGTAATCTATGCCAGGCACATGAGTAATGAAGCTATATGGGGAGGCTAACCTTGAGCATGGTAAAATCAAGAACGGATGCTCAATATCCGACAGAAATCCTGACCATGTCTCAGCATCAGTACACTCCATAGGCTAAAAGGTTTATGATGTGGCTACCTCGTAGGTAAAGCAATATCCATGAGGCCTGAAAAATCCGATCGGTCAGATATGGGACACCAGTCATACATACAGCAAAACCAAGCTACCTCGAAAGAACCCCTCTGGGTGGGTAATATAATAAGTGGTTGACCGCAGTGTCTCAGCTAATATTATCGGGATAATGGTGCTACCCTGTCTAAGGGCCACAACAACTACCAATCCCACATCCAGGTGATCCAAGTGCAGCAGCATGTAGACGTATGCCACAATGAACATCAGCAGAATATCTACCTTGGCCAGATGCCACGCCTCTGTTGAAATAATAAAGTCCCCAATATGTCGATCGTAGCTGTCAAGCTCCCCAAAACGATAGATCAAGAAGTCAATAAAGATCACACGCCTAGATACGATCTCGTCTGCGACTACCCTCTGACGAAGATCGAACATCCACAGGAATGGTCTCCGCATATCACTAATAGCAGTCCGGGAGCACGGCAAGTCCAAAGCCAGACCGATAAGCCGCTCGTACTCCTCCAAAGTCGGCGTTAGCTTATGTCGCCCAATGTGAAACACCTGCCTCTCGGGTATCCAGTAGGATAATATGCCATCCACAAACCCATATAGCACTTGAAAATCTACAAGGGCCACCGAATGCCCTAACATCTGGTCAACTGTCCCTCTGGCTGAGAAGGGCAGGCTCTCGTACCATGACCTCAATGATGAAGCCACCTCAGACTATGGCAAATGCCCAATACGGCTCACAGCGGATGATGTTATCTGTGTCACCGTACCACAAGACCATCCAGGGGTCAAATCTGAACTCATCTGTCTAAATGCAGACATATGACATAATACATGTATGATGAAAAATATAAACATGATGCGATATATAGGAAATAGTATGAATATCTACGATAAACTATCTATTGCGGGCATCATCCCTGTCTGATAATACAAAGAAAAATGAAAAAGTACAGGAAAATGGGGCACCACCACTCAACTACCAACAGTGGTCTATCAAAATGATGGCACAACAGCCAAATAGCCAAAACACTGGCTGACCAAAAATATAGCTGCTATAGCTATTCAAAGAGATCCAGATAATCCATGTCCAGGTGATCAACCTACTCCATCTCAGCTGTAGATACAAAGTTACGATCATCAGGCATGTCTGGGCGGTATAAGGGAGGATCTGCCCTTGCAAAACTGCTACTAAATGAACCTGAAGAGGGGCCCGCTCCTGAGCTAGACTGGTCAAAAGAAGATGCCTCTGACAGATCTCGGCCAAGGTGCCTGATAAAGAATAGAGCCCTATCCAACTCCCAGATCAGATCTGCAATCTGCTCTAAATGAGTCGGCTCCCTGAGGCAAGCTATCCAGTCCGTCATCATCACGGACCCTGGCACCATATCTGCCCTGAACTGGGTGGCCCGAGTCTGAGCTCCAATAGTGCGAGGACTCCACCATCTGCTAAATGACTCCTAGCTGAACGGACCCTCTGATAGGGTGAAGCTATCTATGCCCTCCATGGGAATCTCTGTCAGTGGCAGGATCAAAGGCCAATGATGCCAAGCAGGAGGAGCAATGGGAATACGGATCTCACCCATAATACTCCTGATGGCAAGCTCTCCCAAATAGAGCTCGCAGCCTCCCTCTATCAAAATCGGGACTCTGCGGGTCGACAATGCAAACTCTTGACCAGTGAGGAAGCCTCCCTCAAATCCAACCGTCAAGAACTCAAGGGTATACGGCACTCAGGAGATCGATCCAGCAGTCAAAAGCTCCAACTGTAGGTGAGCATGAGTAAATCCCTCAGCAACAGGGACCTCCGTTAAAGTCGAGTGATGCCAACGCCGTCCTCGAGGATAGGTCTCCAGACCTAAAGTAGTGGCGGCCCGTAGGCAAGGAAGCCTCTCAAATGCCCAGAACTGGCCATGTCAATATCAAAAGTCCTCAATGATCAAGACTGACAAATATAAATGCTGAAATCAAAAAGATACAAGAAAGATATACTCACCAGCAGAAACGAGTAGAATCCTAACCAAGCCTCCATCGAACCCTCTGAAAGCATATGCATGCCCCGGAGAAAGTAGGCATCCCAATCAAAATAACTGAGGCGCTCTACATACCGAGTAGCGCTAACCAGGGAGAAGGACACAGTAGATGAGTTGTCTGCCACAAAACAACCCCTGACGATCACTAAAAACAATCACCTCAGAATTCGATCTCTATCCCTCCGATCACATGGAGGAGGCTCCAGCAAAGTCCCATTCTGGGTATCTATACTCAAGGGGCCAAATCGAACCTACCGACCCTTGAGCGTCGTTGCAGGAACTCTCAGTAGGGACCGAACGGTAGTGGGCATAATGTCAGCCATGATAGGCACTGGCTTTCCCTTAAACTCAATGCCAGTGATGAACCTCCAGTCCATAGGGGTCATCATCACCTCACAGTCCAGCAGATGAAGGGACTTAGTCTGGTGGAACCAGCACTCAGACAAAGCCCTCATATACCCCCAGGGGCAACGACGGTGAAGAATGGAGAAGAAGGCCTGGAACTCCCAGCCATCAACAATATCCCTGTAATCCTTGTGCAAAGTATGATACAGGGAATGTACGTTAAACTAGAGAACCTGCATAAAAAACTAATCCATGTCAAAAACCTGTGCCCCGAGAATGGAAAATAGAAGAAAAAGAATCCAAAGAAGAGAAAAACTTCAAGCCACCTCATTGGAGTGGAGATATCTCGAAGGATGGTGACTCAAGTCGCCCAGCAGCTCCTAGGTAGGCACAACAATGCCTGGAACCTCTGCACGTGGAGCCTGAGCTAGAGCTAGAGCAGCAAAAGCAGCCTGCTCATCATCAATGTCAATTGGTGGTTCATCCTAAGCTGGACGAATCATCGACTCTGCCAACCTGCGAGGCGATCTAGCCGGATGTGGCTGAGGAACATCAGAGGCCCTCCTACGTCTGACGCCTGAAATAACTCTGCTAGCACTGCCGGGTCTATCTTTGTCCATTACCTGGACCAAGTCTCTAAATCACCTCAGAAGTGGTGTGGTAAGCCTAAAACCTGTGGCTTATTCATTTAAATCAGTACTCTATGCATTTCTAAGTCTTAAAACATGCATGGGTCAGTCAAAAATACCCAGTAAAGTCAAAATGCATGTTTTTCAAGAGATAAATCATAAAAACATGCATGGGTCAGTCAAAAATCCCCAGTAGAGTCAAAATTGCATGTTTATTAAATGCTCGGGTTTTGAAAAAAATTTCTCCAGAGTCTCCTTTGTAAAATGGACTGTCCGCATGCACATAGGCATGTCTAGGTGGCCATTCAGTAGCACACCTTCCCAAAAACAAGAACAGTTCATATTTATGAAATAAAATCAAAAATAACCTCACATAGTATCCAAATTACCATGGACATTTTTTAGTTGAAAATCCAGGCTCACTAGGCCTCGAAAAGGTAAACTGATAAAAAAGAACAAAAATTGACTGTCTTAGAATCTGAATTTTCTTACATCCAAACATGCATTACAGTAAGATATGCATACATATGTAGTCAGAAAATTTTTAACAGATTATATAGGCATACATTTTTCATACATTGCGTTTAAAAGCCCCTACGTGGTTCACATGCTTTTAACGGTCAAAACTTGTAAAAAAAGGACGTAAAACGTTACCTGCGCTGCGCTGAACGCATAGGAACTGACGGAATCAAAAAACAGCTGTCCAAGCTCCGTAGATCTGAAAAAGAAGATCAAAATTAGTTTGAAACTCAAAATGGAACTTTGAAAAAATGAAATCCCGCAGCCTAATATAAAGCCCAGGTGGAAGCGGGCCCACCTGCGGCTTCTGTACCTCCATTTACGGCTCCCCAGGGTGGGTCCCACTCTCCCGGGCTCGGTTCGGTTCTGTTTGAAAAGGAGTTTCTATGTGCTGCCAAGTCAAATCTGAAAAAAAATCATAACGCGATTGATCGGTTTGTCCTGAAATCCTACGTTTAAGCAGCGTAATCCTGATAGAAAGGGGGCACACTCTGAAAACCCTTGGTATTCATCCCGAAGTCATATTCGGGGATTAACAATGAAAAACTGCGCAAAACTGCCACTTTTTAAGCGTCGGGTACAGACCGAGTTCAATCCAGCCGTTGGCTTCAATCCAACAAAGCGTCGGGTACGGACTGAGTTCAATCCAGCGTTGGTTCAGCTCCAGCGAAGTACCGGGTACAGACCAAATTCAATTTAGCCATTGGTTCAGCCCCAGCGAAGTATCAGGTACATATTGAATCCAATTCAGCCGTTGGTTCAGCACCAGCGAAGTATCGGGTATAGACCGAATTCAATTCAACCTTTGGTTCAGCCCCAGCGAAGTATCAGGTACAGACCAAATCCAATTCAGTCATTGGTTTAGCCCCAGCGAAGTATCGGGTACAGGCCCAATTCAATTCAGTCGTTGTTTCAGCCCTAGCGAAGTATCGGGTACAGACCGAGTTCAATTTAGTCGTTGGTTTAGCCCCAACGAAGTATCGGGCACAGACCAAATTCAACTCAGCCATTGGTTCAGCCCCAGCGAAGTATCGGGTACAGACCGAGTTTAATTCAGCCTTTGGTTCAGCCCCAACGACGTCTTAGCCGTTGGAGCAACCTCCGCGAAAGCATCAGAAGTGATCCGATGACGGAAACCATATAATAGTCCATCTCCGATGATGGAATCTGTTATACACATCCTCAAAAAGTGCACCAAAGAGAATTGGTAATTCAACAACATATTGCCAAATAACGGCGTAAACTTTCATCAAGATGGACATTGGAAGCCTCCATGAAGGAGACTCGATAATCGAGAAATGCCCCCAGTAGAGGAGCCTTCGGAAATGTGCAACAGCACCAGCCGAAAGGAAATCACCCCTGCAAAGAGTACCATCGGACAGGGAAACCATTGGTCTCAAACCATTGTAGTATCAGTAGTATTATCCCAATCTAAATCAATGAAGCTATCGCAGAGAACGTTATCCCCAGTAGCAAGTGAAGAAAGCAGTTCGCTGTAGCCTGGTATTGACATCCACAGCAAAAATGTAGAAAACATTTTAGTTTATCATCATCAAACAAACATAGATAACACCGATGGGAATTAAACCGTTGGTATTAGCCCCAACACATGCACCGATAAATGTAAACAATTTACAATGCGATCTGCGATGCAAGTTGCGAAGCAATTTGCGATGCGATTGGCGAAGCAATTTGCGAAGAAATTGGCGATGCGAAGTGCGACTTGCGATCTGCGAAAACATTACAACATTCATTGCATTGCATCATTGATATCTTTGCATTTCAAGTGTCTAACAATCTTTATCCTGCTCATTCCATTACATTGCATAAGCATGATAAAGAGGGGCATCTGTAGACACTCAAAATTTCCTGCCCCGATACTAACACTGTAGGAGGGTAAAACTGTCTTTTCAAATCAACTCCGATCTCCAATCAGACAGTCAAATCAACCCCGATCTCAAATCGGGCCATCAAACCAACTCCAATCTCCAATCGGACCGTTAGATCAACCCTCAATATCGGGCCATCAAATCAACTCCGATCTCCAATCGGACCGTTAAAATCAACCCCGATCTCAATATCGGGCCATCAAATTAACTTTGATCTCCAATTGGACCGTTTAATCAACCCCAATCTCAATATCGGGCCATTAAATCAACTCTGATCTCCAATCGGACCGTTAAATCAACCCCAATGACAATATCAGGCCATCAAATCAACTTCGATCTCCAATCGGACCGTCAGATCAACCCTGATCTCAATATTGGGCCATCAAATCAACTCCGGTCTCCAATCGGACCGTCAGATCAACTCTGATCTCAATATTGAGCCATTAAATCAACTCTGATCTCTAATCAAGCTGTCAGATCAACCTCGATCTCAATATCGGGCCATCAAATCAACTCTGATCTCTAATTAGACTGTCAGATCAACCTCGATCTCAATATCGGGCCATCAAATCAACTACAATCTCTAATTGGACCGTCGGATCAACCCCGATTTTAATATCGGGCCATCCAATCAACTCCGATCTCCAATCAGACTGTCAGATCAATCCCGATCTCAATATCGGGCCATCAAATCAACTCCGATCTCCAATCGGACCCTCAGGTCAACCCCGATCTCAATATCGGGCTATCAAATCAACTCTGGTCACCAATACCGGGACAACCACAACCTCGAACACCATTCTCGGGATGTCAACTTAGCCCCGGTCTCAACCTGGGAGGTACAGGTCATCCCCGGTCGCAACCCGAGAAGTTAAGTCAACTTCAAGAATGAACTTGAAGCTCCACAACAACTCCAGAAGACAACCTGGAATGACCAAGTCAGCTTCAGAGATTACAATGAGGACAGACAGACTCGAATGGGATCCAAGTCTTGGAAACAACTCCCGGAAGTCAACCGAAGGCCATGCCGACACTGAAGGCAACCCCGGGAAGGAAAAATGGTCATTTTACTAACCTCAAGCCGATTCGGTCAAACTTAAGCCGAATTGTTGCCACCAAGGTCAAAACAAACCATAACGACAATCTCGAGTGCAAATAGCGCAAGACAGCTCAACGGACAAACTGCGTGGAATCGAAGACCTAGTTATGAATCCGTCTTCTTGGACCCGAAAAGTGTTTTATCCCATGTCATTATGACACTCTTGGCGAGGGCTTTTAGAAAAGGTATCGCACGTCTCAAATGAACGCTCTGATCAAAAGTTAGAAAGTTTTAACTTTAACCTCGAGTTGCTCGAAGTGCACGTACTTCGAGACAACTCAACCAAACATGTGGGCCCCACCAAGGGAGCCGCACCTCTATCTACGGCAGCTGCAGGTAGAGCTGAGGCTCCCTGGCCTATAAATAAACGTGCACCCCCTCATTTAAAAAAAAAGAAACGCAGCGAACCTCTGTTCGATTACTTTTCTGACTTTTTCACCTCTTCTAAACCCAAATTTTTTCACTCTAACACGTAGATATACCCACATACTACCTCATATCAAAAAATAATCGATAGATTCTGACGTTTAGAGCCTACAATTTGGCAAAAAGCCCGTGTAGCAGTCCATTGTAAGTATTTTTACGATCAGAAAGTGATTCCTACTTCTTTGCATTGTTTTGCACTTGCATATCAAATTTCATTTTCTAAATATTCCTGGAACTGAGTTCTGTGGTCGTTTTCGTCAAAATTTGGTAGATTTTTGTACACAAACTCAATTTCTGGCATTTTTACAACTCGTATTGACGATCTGGCAGCTTTAATAGCTTCAGTGCACTAGCACCTTCGTTTTAAGTAACTTCGCCGGACTGGGTTCTCTTCCCAGTCCGGGTTTAGCTTTTTCCCATGTTTATTTAACTATACATATACTAACTTTTCAATTTTGTCAAGCCCAGATATCAAATCTGAGGTAGTTTACTACTTTTATATATATTTATGCATATATAAATAGCCTTCACCATCACTGGGTTCTCTTCCCAGTCTTGGTTGACTACATTTCTGTCAATATATATATATATATATATATATATATATATATATATATTTATATTTATATATTTCTGTCCAGCCTGGATTATTCTGTGGCCTTTATACTATTTTTGCACACTTCACCAGTACTGGATTATCTTTCCAGTCCCTGGTTGACTACATTTCTGTATATTTACATTTCAGTTCACCACCACTGGGTTCTTTTCCCAGTCTTGGTTGACTACTTTTATGTCAATATATATAAACATATATTTCAATTCCAGTCCAGGCAACGGTGTGAAAACCCATCGCCCTTGTGACACCCCCAAATCTAGGTACTTCGTTTCCACATGATTTGGTGTACACTATCTAAATAAAACATACATCTACCCATAATAAGGAATGCAAAATATATTACAACCTTGAATAAATAATAAAATCTTCCTTAAAAAGGATTACAACCTTTCCAAACATAATCCCAGGGTTATCTAACCTTGACATAACAATTAATGCAGAAAAATAAATGTCATAAACATTTAAGTCTTATTACATATCATAAACAAAACACAACAAGTCTTCACTTGTTCATTTGCCTTTCCCTTTACTCGTTGACGGTACATCAACGTTCTTGACTTTAGCTGCAAGGGATGATTAATATGCAAGAGTGAGCAAACAAAAGCTCACTTGGAATACAACAATAATAATGACATAAACTGAATAGTTTCAAAAGAGTTGAATATCTTTTTCTTTAATAAAGAATTGAATAATAATTCTTTCTTCAACATTTAGAATTTCGAATATTGAAATCATCTGAGGGTCATAAGACCTTGAAATTTGTCCTAGGTTATAAATATTTTCATTAAAAACCTTTAACAGTCATTTAAACTATGGACTCTTAACTCGTACTTAGGGGGATTAGCCTTTCGTACCATATATTATGCACAAACATTTAACGCTTTTGCATAGTAACCCCCCTAATAAATAGGGTTGCTCATCTCAGTATTTGATACAAGTCCGCACCAAAGAAAGTTTGGTTTGGATAGCTAAAAAGAAATTTAGAGTTTTCAACTATCAGCAACCAAAGGAGTAGTTGAATCGACTCACAATAATTTAACAGTTCGATAATATAAAAATTATGAACCAAATATAAGTCATAACAATAGACTTCATAATAACTAGGCATGCTTTAGAAATAACTTAAAGCATTTGAAAGATTAAGTAGGTCTTGCTTGAACAAATAAGTCAAGATCGCATTACTTCAAAAATAACTTTAACACTGGTTCATTATGAATATTAGGATACAAAATAACTTGTACAATAATTAACAAGTTAATAATTGGAAACAAGCTTGCATAATGTAAAAGAAAGGTTTAGGAACTTATACAATATAAAGAGTAAGGATTAAAGAACTTGCTTCAAGCGCAAGCTACACTTTATAATATACAATCACTTTCTCAATCATCCTACACAGTACATTACGTTTATAATACAAATTAGTTCCTAACTATGACGTTTGACCGTTAAACTTCTTACTCAAGTTCAACTTAACAACATGGTTTACAACTTAAGTCGCTAACTATGCATATACGTGAGTCTAAACTCACAACATGTATATCGTGCGCTAATAATATCCAAGTACACACTTAACATATTAATATAAGACCTCAATTTATCTTAAATATATCAAAAGTATGTTATCTTATTGTTTAATACACTTAACATGTCATCACATTAAGTAAGTTAAATATATACCGAACAAAAACTACACGAAGCATAAAATTTTTCTCTGGACAGCCACTAGCCCCGTTGGGGCGGGGTTCCCTAGGCATAATGCCCTGTTGGGGCGGGTCCCCCCCATTGGTGGGCTTCCCCAGCTCGCGATTGTGCAGAGAAATAAGCCAATTTGGCTTATTTCTTAGCACCAAAGTCCGATTTTAATTATCATAATGCATATAATACTTTATGAAAACAAAATCTTAAACTTCTAACATGATTTTAACATACATAAACTCTATAACACATAATCAAAACAAACATTTTCATGATTTTGAAGAAAATACCATTGTTAAGCGTTCTTGACGAAAATTGATATTGTGAGTTTGTTTTTAAACCAAATCACGTAATTCAAATTGTATTAACTTTATTTCTTAACATATTATCATGATCTATGATAAATTTAAACAACAATTAACAATCAACACCAATTTTGATAATTTAAAAGACTATTTTCAAAATTTGTTCACTGTAAATTGCTATGAACATGATTTCTTCATGTTCATCATAATTACATGAATTTAATTACTTAGACAACTATATGAGTCATATATAAGCATATATATATATACATAACATATATAAATCATAACCAAGTAATTTTCATGAAAATATTTTTACAGAGAAGTTCTTTTTTATGAAAAACATGGAAGAACATAAAATAACAATAGGAATAGAGTTATACCCTTTTTGATTCGTATGGAAGAAGAAGATGAATATGGATTCCTCTAGCCTTCTCAAACTTTTCATTCCTCTTCTTCTTCTTCCTCTTCTCTCTAACTTCCTCTGTATTCTTTTCTTTGTTTTCCTCTTTGTCTAACTTTTTGTTTTAACTAACGTATATTGATATATTATACATATTATACATATAACATATCTATAACTGACAACTACTAAATAACCCTTAATAAATATAATAATTATAATTAATACATGAGTTATAATTTTTTAAATTTTAAAAGCCGTAAGACTTTGTTTGGCAAAAACAGGTTATTTTGAAAACTAGCTTTTTAATAGATAAGGCCATGTTTGGTAAAACAGGGAATAAAAGAGATGCAAGTGCCTTGTTTGACAAAATGGTTTTAAAAACTCTTTCTTTATTTTATTAAATTCTTTAACACATAGTTTAAATGTTACACTTTATTTAATTAAATTCCAACCTTCTAATTTAATTAAATAAAAGCTAACATCAAATATCCACATAAAAATCGCCACATAACAATTATAATTACTTGCTAATTATAATTTCTTGTAACAATTACCACTTAATTTCATCTAATTTAATAGCTCAATTAAATTAGAATCATACCATAAAATTATTATACATTAATTAAATTAAATATTAAATACTCATTTAATTAATATATTATACTTAATGAAATTACTCTACAACAATCACATAACTTATTTATTTAGCTCAATAAATAAATCAATTAAAATATTTATTTAATTTAATAAATATTAAAAATTAATATAAAATTCTCATTCGTTACAATCTTCCCTCTTTAAAAGGATCTTGTCCCCAGAATCACAATAAAAAAAACTCATCTGTTACATTCTTCCCCCTTAAATAGATTCTGTTTCCAGAATCGGTGTACAAGAATTAACACAAATAATTGGGGAAATGTATTCGTCATTACATCTTCGAGTTCCCACGTAGCTTCTTCAGCACAGTGGTTCCTCCAGATTACCTTAACAGAATGTATCACTTTATTTCTAAGAACTTGTTCTTTTCTATCCACTATTTGAACAGGAACCTCTTCATAAGTTAAGTCTTTATCAAACTGTAAAGGCTCGTATTCTATTACATGTTTGTTGTCGTGTTTGTAAGTTCGCAACACGGAAATATGGAAAACATTGTGTATATTATCTAGCTCCGGAGGTAATGCAACCTCGTAAGCCACTTCGCCAACCCTTCGTAGTATCTCGAAAGGTCCTATGGATCGGGGACTCAGCTTTCCTTTCTTGCCAAATCGAATCTTCCCCTTTCAGGGAGATACCTTCAGAAAACGAAGCTTCCCACTGCAATTTCTTGATTCTGTTGATGATGATCGGCATACTTCTTTTGTCTGTCTTGAGCAGCAACCAATCTTAATCTGATCAGCTTCACAATCTCAGCAGTTTGTTGCACCAATTTTGGTCCCAACAGTTGACGCTCACCGACCTCATCCTAGCACAATGGAGTCCTGCATTTTCTGCCATACAATGTTTCGAAAGGCGGCATGCCAATACTCGTGTGGCAACTATTATTGTAGGCAAACTCCACCAACGGTAGATGATTATCCCAGCTTCCTTTGAAGTCCATCACGCAAGCTCTTAGCATGTCCTCTAGCGTCTGAATCGTTCTCTCGCTTTAGCCATCAGTCTAAGGGTGGTACAACGTACTCATTCGTAATTGTGTTCCCAGACATTCTTGTAACCGCTTTCAAAAATTTGACGTAAAATGCGGATCTCTGTCAGACACAATCGACACCAGAACACCGTGTCGAGAGATAATTTCCTTCACATACAACTTCGCTAACTGGTCCAAGTTGTATATAATCTTAATCGGTAAGAAATGTGCTGACTTCGTCAGTCGATCCACTATCACCCATATCGCATCGAATCCGTTCTGAGTCGCTGGAAGACCAACCACGAAATCCATCGTGATATGTTCCCACTTCCATTCTAGAATTTCTAACAGTTACAGCAGTCCACTTAGTCTCTGGTGTTCTGCTTTGACCTTCTGGCATGTTAGACATTTTGCAACACATTCAGCAACGTCCCTCTTCATGTTCGCCCACTAAAAATGATGTCTGAGATCCTGGTACATCTTCGTACTCCCAGGGTGAATCAAATATCTCGAACTATGAGCTTCACTCAAAATTTTCTCTTTGACTTCTGGTACTGGCGGTACCTAGATTCTTCCTTCAAATCGTAACAGTCCTTCGTTATCGATCTTGAACTTGATTTCTTCACCATCGACTATTCTCTTCTGGATCTTTTTGCATTCCTCATCGTGAAGTTGTGCTTCTTTCACTTTGTCTATCACAGTAGAACCAGTAGTTACTTGAAATATCTTCTCATCTTATTCCTTCGGATACTTAACTTCCAGCTCTAACTAAGCCATCTCTGCTATCAAATGATCCTGATCAGTTAACATATTCAACTTCTCCCAACCCTTCCTGCTTAAAGCGTCGGCGACGACGTTAGCTTTACCCGAATGGTAAAGTATCTAGCAAGTCGTAGTCCTTGATCAATTCCAACCATCTCCTTTGGCGCATGTTCAAATCCTTCTAGGTGAAGATATACTTCAGACTCTTATGATCCGTGTATATCTCACACTTCTCTCCATATAAGTAGTGTCTCCAAATCTTCAGAGCAAACACTACTGCCGCCAATTCTAAATCATGGGTCGGATACCTTTTCTCGTAGTCCTTCAGTTGGCGTGATGCATAGGCAATGACTTTGCTGCTCTGCATCAGCACACAGCCTAATCCCTTATGTGAGGCATCACTGTATACTACGAAATTTCTTGTACTGTCAGCAATGACAACAAGGTGCAGTACTCAATCTTTTCTTCAATTTCTAAAAACTTTCCTAACACTTTTTCGTCCAAACAAACTTAACTTTTTTACGAGTCAAATTCGTCAACGGAGTTGCGATTCTAGAAAAGTCTTGGATAAATCTTCGATAATAACATGCCAATCCCAAGACACTCCTCACTTAAGACGGCGTCTTCGACTGATCCCAATTCATCACAGCTTCAACCTTCGATGGATCTATCGAAATCCCATCCTTACGTGGCCAAGAAATTGCACACGTTTTAACCATAATTCATATTTTGAGAATTTCACATATAGCTTCTCCCGTCTCAATGATTCTAAGGTTTACTTCAAATGTTAAGTGGGTTCGGGCAATTTGGCGCAATGTGGCCTTCCTGACCGCAGTTGAAGCACACTCGTCTCCCCTTCATGCACACTCCAGTGTGATTCTTCCCGCATGTCACACATGCTTCAATCTTCTTTTTTTGCTAGTTTCCTTGTTGACTTCCAGCAGAGGTGATGTTGTTCCACTTCCTTTTCTGGTTGATAGCCCTGCTACCACCAGCCTTGTTCTCCGTCTCATTCTTCTTCTTCTTCTGGTCCTGATTGAACTTAGACACCATTTCGCTTCCACCTTCAGCGAGAATGGCCTTTTTCAGCACAACTACAAACGTATTCAGTTGGAACATGGAAACCTTGCTGTAGAGTCAGGGCTTCAGTCCCCGCTCAAACCTTCTCGCCTTCCTTGCGTCAATACTGACCTGGTATGTAGCAAACTTGGCCAACTCTTTAAATTTTGAGGCGTATTCTGACACCATCATCCCTCCCTATTTTAAGCTCTAGAAACTGGACCTCCATCTGGTCCTGTGAGCTAACGAGGAAGTACATTTCAAAGAACATCTCTTTAAAACGATCCCACGCTATAACTCCTTCTCCTTCCCTCGTTTTATTAGCCTGCCACCAAAAACTAGCATCCGACTTTAACATAAAAGTTGCGAAAGCCGTCTTCTGGTCCTCGCTAGCTATAGCTACGTCGAAGACCTTTTCCATCTCCATTACCCACGTCTGGGCATCTATCGGGTTTACCGATCCCTGAAACTCCGGCGGTCCTACTGCCTTAAATTCCTTAAATGTTGTACCCTGCACCTGCGACTGATTCGCAAGTGCTCCCGTCAATAGGTTCACCAACTGTTGAACCGAATTGGGATTCGGCCCATCATTATTGTTGTCGTTGTTCGTCTAACCCTCAGGGTTTTGACGCATAGGTCTTCTTCTAGGAGGCATTTTCTATTAAGAAATATCCTTATTAGATCCTTTACTCATTTCTTAGATATTCAAGTTCAAACTTAAACATTTAAATAATTTAATTCACAATGAACACATATAACGTCAAATAACTTCTTCATTTATTCATTCGTAGTTTTGAAAAATAAAGAATAGATAACATCTCTGCTATTTACATCCTCTTTCCTGAACTGAAAATAAGTTGCAGGATTGCATCATTATCTCATCCCATTATTATCTCAAATTCTGGGATTTACATTTATTTATAAATAGAGAAACACATAATGAAAGACTCTACTATCTAGGCATGTTAAGACGTCGTACAGCCTCTTAGCGTTCCTCCTCCATCACCCGTTCTGTGATCCACCATGTACCATGATAAACCTTGGAACTGAGTTGGGTAATAAAAAACACGATCATGGGCCCTTTCTATAGCCGTATGGAAAGCATATTCCGTCTCCCTCAGCTTGGCCTTCTTTGCTTGAACCTCGTCTTCAGCTCGATCGGCACGTTGAGTAGCCCTCAAGCATGTTTCCACCGTTCTGGCGTGCTTTGCTGACTCCTCCTGGAAGTCGTTCTTCAGTTTTTCTAGTTCAGCCAATGCATTGTCTCTTTCACTCTCCACATGGATCAGATCCCACTTCACGTTTCCAACCTCAATGTCCAGCTCTTCAATCGTCTCGTCCCGCTGCTGTATGGTTACTTCGAGCTCTCTGACTTGTCCATGTAGCTCCACGTTGTGGTCGTAGACCTCCTCATACATCTCAGCACTAGTAGAGTGAGGTGGGAATTCCTCTTCAGGATCCTCTTCATCCTCTGACTCATCCTCGTCCTCATCTCGGTTAGATACCAGCCTATGCTCTTGACCAACTACGGTGATCAATAGAGATGGCTCTCTCTGAACCAACTGTTCCCAGACAACATGGATGTCTCGGGGCTCCTCGTCCCTCGGCTTCTGAGGTAACTCCTATCTAGCCTAGCTGGACTCTCCAACGTTCGTCATCCTGACAACAAAATTTTAAAGTTTAATTATTACGTGATATCGATCGATAAACTCCGCGTACATAAACGTAAACACATAATACGTAAGGTAGTTTATTATCTTTAACTATTATCTATCTTTTTGATCTTCCTATAAGGCTACTACCTATGGTTTTCCCCTACCTAAGGTTCATAACCTAAAGCTTTGATACCAACCTGTGACACCCTCAAATCTGGGTACTTCATTTCCACATGATTTGGTGTACACTATCTAAATAAAACATACATCTACCCATAATAAGGAATGCAAAATATATTATAACCTTGAATAAATAATAAAATCTTTCTTAAAAAGGATTACAACCTTTCCAAACATAATCCCAGGGTTATCTAACCTTGACATAACAATTAATGCGGAAAAATAAACGTCATTAACATGTAAGTCTTATTACATATCATAAATAAAACACAACAAGTCTTCACTTGTTCATCTTGTCTTTCCCTTTATTCGTTGACGGTACATTAACGTTCTCGACTGTAGCTGCAAGGGATGATTAATATGCAAGAGTGAGCAAACAAAAGCTCACTTGGAATACAACAATAATAATAACATAAACTGAATAGCTTCAAAAGAGTTGAATAACTTTTTCATTCATAAAGAATTGAATAATAATTCTTTCATCAACATTTAGAATTTTGAATATTGAAGTCATCTGAGGGTCATAAGACCTTGAACTTTGTCCTAGGTTATAAACATTTTCATTTAAAACCTTTAACAGTCATTTAGACTTTGGACTCTCAACTCGTACTTAGGGGGATCAGCCCTTCGTACCATGTATTGTGCACAAATATTTAATGCTTTCGTATAGTAACCCCCCCCCCCCTCTAATTAATAGGGTTGTTCATCTCAGTATTTGATACAAGTCCGCACCAAAGAAAGTTTGGTTTGGATAGCTAAAAGGAAATTTGGAGTTTTTAACTATCATCAACTAAGAAGTAGTTGAATCAACTCACAATAATTTAACAGTTCGATAATATAAAAATTATGAACGAAATATAAGTCATAACAATAGACTTCATAATAACTAGGCATGCTTTGGAAATAACTTAAAGCATTTGAAAGATTAAGTAGATCTTGCTTGAACAAATAAGTCAAGATCGTATTACTTCAACAATAAATTCAACACTGGTTCATTATGAATATTAGGATACAAAATAACTTGTATAATAATTAACAAGTTAATAATTGGAAACAAGCTTGCATAATGTAAAAGAAAGGTTTAGGAACTTATACAATATAAAGAGTAAGGATTAGAGAACGTGCCTCAAGCGCAAGCTACACTTTACAATATACAATCTCTTTCTCAATCGTCCTACACAATACATTACGTTTATAATACCAATTAGTTCCTAACTATGACGTTTAACCGTTGAACTTCTTACTCAAGTTCAACTTAACAACGTGGTTTACAACTTAAGTCACTAACTATCCATATACGTGAGTCTAAACTCACAACATGTATATCGTGCGCTAATAATATCCAAGTACACACTTAACATATTAATATAAGACCTCAATTTATCTTAAACATATCAAAAGTATGTTATCTTATTGTTTAATACACTTAACATGTCATCACATTAAGTAAGTTAAACATGTACAAAACAAAAACTACACGAAGCATAAAAATTTTCACCGGACAGCCACTAGCCCTGCTGGGGCGGGTCCCCCATTGGTGGGCTTCCCCAGATCGCGATTGTGCAGAGAAATAAGCCAATTTGGCTTATTTCTTCGCACCAAAGTCCGATTTTAATTATCATAATGCATATAATACTTTATGAAAATAAAATTATAAACTTCTAACATGATTTTAACATACATAAACTCTACAACACATAATCAAAACACAAATTTTCATGATTTTGAAGAAAACACCATTGTTAAGCGTTCTTGACAAAAATTGATAATGTGAGTGTGTTTTTAAACCAAATCACGTAATTCAAATTGTATTAAATTTATTTCTTAATATATTATCATAATCTATGATAAATTTAAACAACAATTAACAATCAACACCAATTTTGATAATTTAAAAGACTATTTTGAAAACTAGTTCATTGTAAATTGCTATAAACATGATTTCTTCTTGTTCATCATATTTACATGAATTTAACTACTTAGACAACTATATGAATCATATATATATATATATATATATATATATATATATATACACATAACATATATAAATCATAACCAAGTAATTTTCTTGAAAATATTTTTACAAAGAAGTTCTTTTTTATGAAAAACATGGAAGAACATAAAATAACAATAGGATTAGAGTTATACCCTTTTTGATTCGTGTGGAAGAAGAAGATGAATATGGATTTCTCTAGCCTTCTCAAACTTTTCCTTCCTCTTCTTCTTCTTTTCTCTAACTTCCTCTGTATTCTTTTTTTTTTCCTCTTTGTCTAACTCTTTATTTTAACTAACGTATATTGATATATTATACATATAATACATATAATATATCTATAACTGACAACTACTAAATAACCCTTAATAAATATAATAATTATAATTAATATATGAGTTACAATTTTTTGAATTTTAAAAGCCGTAAGGCTTTGTTTGGCAAAAACAGTTTAGTTTGAAAACTAGCTTTTTAATAGATAAGGCCATGTTTGGTAAAACAAGGTTAAAAGGGATGCAAGGGCCTTGTTTGGCAAAATGGTTTTACAAACTCTTTCTTTGTTTTAATAAATCATTTAACACATAGGTTAAATGTTACACTTTATTTAATTAAATTCCAACCTTCTAATTTAATTAAATAAAAGCTAACATCAAATATCCATATAAAAATCGCTATATAACAATTATAATTACTTGCTAATTATAATTTCATGTAACAATTATCACATAACTTCATCTAATTTAATATCTCAATTAAATTAGAATCATACCTAGACCTGGCAAACGGGCGGGCCGGGCCGTTTTTGGGCCGGGCCAAAATAGCCCGACTTTTTATGGGCTGAAAAATTACGGCCTGTGGCCCAACTCGGGCCGGGCCGGGTTGGCCCGCGAGCTTTTGCCTTAATTTTTTTTTTTTGCAAAATTTATTTTACACAATCTTTTCATGTCATAATTTTGCAAAATTCAAGTTCCCTTAGCTTCATAAGTTAAGGATGTTTGTTAATGCTACAATAAAAACAAATCGAACTCTTTTTTTGGAACAAAAAACAGTGGCAAATGGACTCTTTTTTTAGGAGCAGAGGGAGTAGGATTTAACATTTGTATGATTAACGTTTGGACGACTATTATACCTTACCAATAATAACATAATTGTTCAGTAGCACTGTTATCACTTATTCATATATTAGTTTCATTATAATATTAAATATATTCGATATTAATTCCATGTTTTTATAGCACTGTTATAATATAATATAATATAATGAAACTAATATATTATTATAATGAAACTAATAAATTATAGCATTGTTATAATATGTTATATCACTGTTGTAATATATTAGCTTCATTGTAGTATTAAATATATATATATATATATATATATATATATATATATATATAAACGATTCTTATAAATTACAAAAAGTTTGCTTCTGATAATCCATATGAAATCTTAATTAATAAAATGCATATTTTATCAGATCTGCTATGAATCTTAATTATAATAAATGTAAAATGTCATATGCCCATACACAGTAATATTTATATTTTTACGTTTTATTATTTTATAAATGTAAAATGTATGTTTAATAAATGTAAAATGTATTATAAAATGCAACGCACCAAATGTATGTTTACATGAATATTTGTTTCTTAATTAATGAAAACATACATTTTTTGTGTTTATAAAATGTATTATAAGTTGATTAAAAATATATGCTTACAAAATAATAGTGATATAAGAGGTTGAGGTTAATTTGATCTAAAAAAATTTAGTCTCAAACAAGCAGTTGTTGTAGCTCAGTTGGTTTAACTCTTATTTAATAAGTTGGAGGTCTTATGTTTAACCCTCACAAGCATCATTGTTTAAAAAAAACTCACGAACGGGCCACGGGCTAGGCCGGGCCATCCGCGGGCTGGGCCGTGTCGGCAAAGCCAAAAACGGGCCAGGCCAAAATGGCCCAGGTTTATATGGGCTGAAATAATAAAGCCCATAGCCCGCTTTTTTCCGGCCGGGCAAGGTCGGCCAGCGGGCGCGGGCTTTTTTTGCCAGGTCTAATCATACCATAAAATCTTTATACATTAATTAAATTAAATATTAAATACTCATATAATTAATATATTACACTTAATTAAATTACTCTACAACAATCACATAACTTATTTATTTAGCTCAATAAATAAATTAATTAAAATATTTAATTAATTCAATAAATATTAAAAATTAATATAAAATTCTCATTCGTTACTGCCCTTTATAGCTTTTTTATATATAACTGTGTATATATCTTGGCTTTGCTTGCTTTTCATTAAATTAATGCTTTAAATATTCATTCGATATGAATCGGCATTTTTCAGTCACGAAAGCAACCTCGAGTCCCTTAGATCGCTATCTAGTGGGAATGAGTCACTTCGGCCAGGTGCGAACCAGAATTTACTGATGAATCCTCGGTTCTGGCAATATTGGGATATATATCTGTTTCTGTACAAATTTGAACTGTGCAAGTTTATTGGCTACTCTCATGTAAGTCTAGGAATCATGGGATTCATGATCAAATCGATCAGAATCTGATTCTCACGATGGACAAACTCCGCTTTACGAATGTACCCTGCCAGTTTTTTTGTAAAATGTATATGTAAAGACCTTAAAACGGTTATCCTGATTTAAGGTCTCAACATAGTGAAAAATATAATTTGTTGTGTCAGAGTCCCTTCAATGGCTATCATGCCCATGAGGAGACCGACACTTGTATATATTTTGTGGTCGAGGATGCTTCGCAGCCCGACAAATCACCATTCAACTGCAAGCATTAAGGCTATAAAGATAAAAAATAAAAGTATCAACATGCTTCAATTCCTATGTTAGCGTAAGGGTTTGATAAACCAGCTTTCAAAACATCATTTTTAATTCAATCAAAAGAAAAGTTTTTGCAAATCAAATCAAATACTTTTGCAAATCAAACCAAAGACTTTTGCAAAATAAAATCAAACCCTTTGTATATAGGTTCAATGAAGCAAAGCACTACTTTCAATCAATAAAACATAGGCCCAATTTTCAAAACAGCATTCACACACGCATTTCAGTTTTAAGGGAATATTGAAAAGATTACGGTACCGTGTTTACACGGGAGTTGTGGGGTGCCTACCACCTTCCCCATACTTAACCAAGCCCCCGAACTCAAAACTTTGTTTTCAAAGATCAAGTTTCGATAGTGTCCAGCAATTGGGCCTCTTTCAAACAAAACTCGGTTGAGTTGGTACAACCATTTCAAATCTACCAACTGGCGACTCTGTAAACGTTCAATCGTCGACATGATACATGTTAGCCTTTTTCCTAAAAACCCTTCAAAACCATTTTTACAATAAAAAGAGTGAGGGTAGAGATAACTTAGAAAGAGATAAAAGATCCAGGTTGTGACCCGACCTGCGAATTTTATTTACCCAACGTCGACACCAGTTAGACTCGCCAATCTCAAAATGTGGCCTTCTATCTCCAACCCTGGGACTCTCGTACGCTGCATCTAAAGCCCGTCCCAAAGACTCTAGCCTAACCTCCTTCTCCTCCGAAGCTAACTGCGGCTAGTCAACCATCCTCGCTGCTCTAACCCATGCCTCCTCAATCCTAATCTTATCTGAAATATCCAAATTAAACTCAAAACGCATCGCCTGATGCTCAACTCTCAAAACTCCCAGCTTTACCTCTTCTTGTTCCAATCTTTCCCTCAGCTCAGCATTCACAGCAACCATCTGTTGAGCCGAGGTCATCTGTCCTTGCAACTGTACCTTCACCTCTGCAAGCTCTGCTTGAGCCTAATATGCTATCTCCTTGTATTGCATTTTATTAAACTGATGAGTAGCGTTTTCCTGCTCCAACTCTGTGACCATGTTTTTCAGTGAAATATTCTCTTCAAACAAGTCCACAACCATCATATCTTCGTCTTAGTCATCGCTCTCAGCTTGCTCCTCTACAGGATCTATCGGCTCTTGCTCAATCGAATGGCTATCTTGCCTTTCTTCAGGCATCCTATAACCAAATAAACACAACATCAGTATCACAATAAAATATATTCATTATTAAAATGAAACGATATTTTAGTATGCACAATCTATACTAGATGAATTTCCCCAATCCATCTCCTAGCATACTCTATACGAGTTTTCTTCTAAGGTTATAACCTAGGTTTTGTATCCTAATGTTTATAACCTATATCTTTGATACCAACCTGTGACACCCCTAAATCCGAATTCTTTAACCTCGAATTCAGTGCTCACGATACATCATCATCATAAGCATTCTATAACTATTGCGGAATAATAAACATATATTGTTCATTACAATAAAGTCTTATACAATATCCCAAGGTCTATTACCTTAACTTAAAAGTACCTTAATTACATATAGTAACACAAAAGGTTTACATAATCATTAAACATAGTGTATCATAAATACATAAACACTCATATTCACTATTCTTGGACCTTGCCATTGCCCTTGTCTTTCTTACTCGAACCTTCGGGCTTAGCTGAAATAAATGTCATGATATAGCAAGGATAAGCAACTAATTTGCTTAGCAAGTTTAAATATGAAGGAGATATATCATGATTAGAAAAGAATTTAACTTTCGAAGTTCAATCAGATAAAGGATAGTGAAAGAACATGAATTAAATCTCAATAACTGAATATTCGAATAATTGAATATTAGAGGCTGAGTGGTTTGAAATAACCATGAACATATACTAAGATTGTCAGTATCTAAACTGGTCTTTTTAATAAGTTTTGATAATCAAGGGGAACATCCTTTCATACCCTGTGAAATATGCATAATCACTCAATATAGTAGCAATAATTGTTTTCCAATGATGCTTTAATAAAGTTATTCTTTTTCTCAGTCAAGAGTCCTTACCATTTTAATTGGTTAGGCACCGCTTTCAAAACATATTTGATTTAACAAATTTAAACATGCTTGATCTAGCTGATACAACTAGTATAGATCTATATCATAAACAGTTCATGAATGAAAGAACTTTAACTAATTCACAGTTAAATAATATTAGAACAAGAATTCAATTGCACAAAGTGCGAATATCAATAATCAGTATAGATGTGAATAATCATCAAGAATTGTTCACTAACATGCTTTGAAATATAACTCAAGTTTGAGTTAGAGAACTTGCCTCAATCGTAGTCTACTGCTATGCAATTTACTTTATCTTCTTAGAGAAAAGACCTATAATTGATCTTTCAATTAGTCATAACATAACTCACTTATAATCTCATCATCTTATATTAAATTGTCTAACATTCAATCATATAGTTAAGTATTAGACATTACATTAAAGTCTTAGTACTACGATTATACTTTGATAATCTTTTAATCACGTCATAACTTATACTTATAAGTTTTTCTTTTATATGTCATCTTAGTAAACTAGATAGTATTTCATTAAACTGAAAATACTATTTCAGTAAACCACATAACATTTCATTATTCTGAAATCATAATTTCAGTAGACCAAAATCAAACTCAGTAAACCGAAATCATTTCAGTAACCCGAAATCCAATTCAGCATCCTGAATTCTCTTTTCAGTCTACTACATACATAATATAGTTCCTTGAATACCAAATTCAATAACTATATTTAAAATAACTTAATTCTCTATTTTAATTTCTCGTTTAATATTATTAATTATGTAATAATATTTTAAGCTAATGTTATTAACTTTTTAATAACATTTAAGTCTAATATTACTCATAATATTTCAATCTAATATCATTAGTCATGTAAAAATATTTTAAATCATTTATTAAATTAATGAACAATTTATTTTAATTGTTTATCTTTCATTAATTAATTCATTTATACATTCAAAAATGCCATAAACATCATAACTCTTCATAACCGACCCAAAACCTTCATCAAAAATCTGCATAAACTATGCTTAAGGATCTCAAGTTATAAAATCTTATTTTTCATATTTTTCACATCCTATATTTAATTTAATTCTTTTATCCATATAACATCATTTCTATAAAAAATAGTAAAATATCTCTAAAATCATTTCTTTTTTGGAAAGCAACTATATATAATCCCCTCATGAAAATATATGTTTATGAAAATTTTTAAAATTCATTTACTATATTTAAATAGTCCAAAACAACCAAATATTGCCATATTTATCATAAAACGAGATTATCTCCAAAAATTCTAAAAATTTCAGGATATGCTTTTATTATATACATGTACTTCCAATAAAAAGTTTATAATTTTTGGACTTACACACAGAGAGTTATTTGAGTAGATTTCTTACACTAGTCCTTGGCCGTAAAATCCATAACTCTCATTCTGTATGGCCAAAACTTCTTAAATTTTTACAGGATCTACATAAACTCTGATATTAAATCTCCAAAATTTCACCAAAATTTTAAAGAACAAAAGGATCACAAAAATGCCCTTGTGGAAGACTGATCAGAAAACTTTTTACCTCTTTCTTCCACTACATGGACTGTTTTGACTAAAACCTACACCACGACTTTTCAACACGTTATTTTTGAGTGATACCACTTAGGTTTATTAGTCAACACATATATCTAGCACCCCTCTTTGACGGATCGCGAAAACAAGGCGTAGAACTAAAATACTAGTTAATCAAAGAAAGAGAAAGCTAGGATTTTCTAGTTTTCTAGAAACCTAGTTTCATTTCTTTTCTTTTGATCCACTTTCTAACACTTAAATTAGTTAGATCCATACTTGAATCCATAAAAAACACATAGATTAAAGAGTTTTAAACTTTTAAATCATAAAACCCCCTTTTCCATCAAATCATTAAAAGAAAAGAGAATAAAGCTTAAAGATTAGTTTTATACCTTAATTTTCTAGCTTCTCTTCTTCTTCAGCTGTAGTAAGTTATGAACTTAGGGTGCATTTAGGATCAAACTTTCTTCCTTTCTTCTCCTTGCTCCCACCGAACTCTCTCTCTTTTCTCTCTCTCTATTTTCTTTGTTCTCTCTTTCTTTAGCTTAGGAAATGAAATATTAAGTTTACTAATAAAACAAATTAATAGATATATTATATCTATCTATCCTTATCTTTCCAAATCTTTATCTTTTCCCTATCTCATTATTACAAATGTTTTTTGCAAGTAATCCCAAAAGTGTTGGCCAAATAGAAAAATAACACCTAATAAAGTAAATTACCTACTAAAGTAAAGGTAATCATTACATTCACCTCCCTTGTTCCTTCTCTCCAATTTTTGGTCACATGGCCCCTTATCCACCCAAATTTTGTTTTATTTTATACTTATCCAATGACCAAAATACCATTCCTTAAGTGATCTAAGCTTGGGCCTATAGTTAATTTCTTTTGGGCTTGCGTTTTCTTAGTTTTGCTTACTAACTAAAATGAACTTGGGCCTCCACTACTAATTAAATTGTGTCATTATTATACTTGCCCTTTACATGATATATTTGGCTAGTTTAATAATTTAGTTGCTCTTAAATCAATTTACCTACAAGTTCAATGCTTAAATAATTATTTGGGCTTGTTTAAATTACTCACACTTCTTAGTCCATTAAATTTATTATCTATTGCACTAATGCTCATCATTATTAATATTTACATATTTTTATTAATTAATAATGTTATTTCACTTATATAACCCAATTAGACTTGCTGTATTCAAGTATATTGAGTATGTAATTAGGGTTTAACACCTTAAATCAATTTTTTGGATTATTAAAATACTTAGGTTAGTCTACTAACTTAATTAATTCATTAGGGAGACTTCCTTTAAATACTCATAGCATACTATTCACATAATCACTTAATTCTTAGTCATCCACAATATATCACAGATTAATTAATATATTTATTTATAATATAACACAGAAATTCTTGGTTATTACAACGAGTATATCTCATTCTAAACATACATCATTATATAACTAAATATAACAACATACATATGCAAATCCTAGATTCTATTACCTTAAAATCTTGTTCATTACAAATAATGATAATTACATTATTCTTTACATCTTACAAGTGTGACTTTCATCAGCCAAAAAAGATACATAAAGTTTATTAAACTACTCTATAGTTTAATTAACTATTCTACATTACAAGTCTTGGCTTGATCTCCACGCTCATTCATATAATGAACAACACCTTAGCAGGACATTTGTTAACTTGATCTTTATGGGAACTTTAAATTCATACTATCGTCGTTCGCTGAAAATGTTTTTATTTAAAGCAAGTGTGAGCATTCGATTGCTCAGCAAGTTAAGGCAGTTGAATAACAACTAAGCAAGAATCACATATTCTTTTAAAACTTCAATAACCGAACAAAGGTTATGAAGTAGCTCGAATAATAGGAAAACATTCTGATTCCTATCAATTTAAAACTTTATTAACATCTACATCAATTCTTCTAGGACTTAACACATCCTATACATCAACATATGTGAAAAGAATAACCTTTTCAACATATATTAACAAAACATAACCGCAACACAAACCGACTTCTCAATAATTAACAAGATAGTAAGCTGAGTGGCACCTGCCTAGAACTGATGAATTAGTTTTTTATCTCATCCACATTGTCTTCAACAACGAGTTAGATCTGTTGTGACGCCCCCAAAATAGGTTCACACAACCCATTCTGAGTCGCCAAAATACATAGTACAGAATCCAAATACAAATCTTCAAATTCAACTATTTTATTGTCGTGCAAAATACGACCACACAACTATAAGCTACAATATAGATCGGATATAATACAAAATATAAACGCTCAAATTCAGTCCTCATTAATTACAATTATTAACACACTATTTTACAAAAAAAGTGAGGACTACTACAGCTCTATCTCGGACCATCACTCCATTCCCTGACTAGTCCCTGCGATATTTTTATTTTCTGAAGAGAACAATGGAAGAAAAGGGTGAGCTCAACTAGCCCAATAAAGAATATTATGACTAAGATAATGAAGAATAAATTATCGTTAGTCTTCAATAAACCAGATAAAATATGATGAACAACAAGTTTTAGATCAACAACAGCAGCGGAAATAACAATTCATTAGAAGAGTTAAGTAGAGAATGATGTCTACTATCTTATATGATATAAAAGTCCATCATCAATATTTTTTCCTGTAACACCAATCAATAATATTTTCAATCAACTAATTATCCATGCACTACGACCAAAGATATTTGCTTGTATCACCAGTGGTTATGATCATGTCAAACACCTGTCCATCTTTGCACTACAGGCCAAAGATATTCATAAATCAACAGCTTATCTTTGCACTACGGGCTAAAGATATTCATAAATCAACAGCTCATCTTTGCACTACGACCAAAGATATTCATAAATCAATAGCTCATCTTTGCACTACGGGCCAAAGATAATTTTCACCACAATATAGGACTGAGGATGATGAAAAATGATATTAAGAACGAATCCAGTGAGATCAAGGACAAATATTAAAGAATTTATCCAGAGTTCAAAAATATCCAAGTTGTCAATAAAGAGATCAAAACATGGATACAATCAAAGATAATTTGGACAGAAAAAAATATAATTTTATTTTCCTCATGAATAGTAACTCGTCATGAAAAGATAAAATTTCATAAAAAGTTAAGACCAATATTCTAGTGAAATGATATTAGATGAAGTGCAAAACTCAAAGAATTTCAGATCATTTCAGGAATTATAGAAGCAATACTTACCGTAGTAAGTTTAAATTTAGGAACATGAAATATTATTACTTTCATAATATGAAATATGAAAGAAAATAATATTCTTTATAAATATTGAAAAAATATAACATCATTTACGAGAAAAATAATATCCTTTATCTTAGTAAAATACTAGATCTGACTGGAATATTAGATATTTTGTTGAGAAAAATCTTGCACCTTAATCCACACTCAAACTATCCTTATACTCACAAGAAAAACGCTCAATATTATATAGAGAATTTTTTTTGATTCTAGTGTGATTTGTATTTCTAACTAAGTACCCTATTTATAAAAAAGGTGTGGCACACCTAATATTGACAAACTCACCCACGGATGAATTTTTCAAGCATACCCATTTTGAAAAACACTCCCAGCACACCACACTTGAAAATTTCAAGCCACCCACATGTTTATATATATATATATATATATATATATATATATATGTGTGTATATATAGATATTAAAACATCTATAATTTAGCTACAAAGAATTCCAATTCTATTTTTCTCTCTTCCACCTCATTTTATTTTTATACCATGAATTTATTATAAAAATGTTACCATCTAAATTATAAAATTATATTATTATATTATCACATTATACTATAATAATGTAATATTATAATAATATATTTGAATAAATATTTTATCGGAGAAGATAAAATGTCAGCTTTCAACAAATTTCTCATGCTAAAACTTTCCTCCCTTTAAATCAAAATTGGACAAATATTTACTGATCATATTTATCAACAATTTTTATTATTCACAATTAATATTACAGAATTATAATATTGACAACCAGGTCGTTCCTAGGAAAGAGGGGGCTTTCCGATAAGGATTTCTCCTCATTGGCGTGCAATTATATAACCTAACCCCTTTCCTCGACAGAACTTTCTAGACATTGTCAATAATGCTATTTAATAATATTATTCAAATAATATGAATTATTGATTTAATAATGTGAAATATTGTGCAACAGTTATTGTGATAATTATTGAATCAATAATATAAAATATCAATGTAGCAATTATTGGATCAATAATATAAAATATTGAACAGTAATTACTGTAACAATTATTGAATGAATGACTTCTTACGTAAGAATCAATAATTCGAAATACTGTGCAATACCGTGAACAACGCGTATTACTGTATTTTTATCACCGGATATTTCAACAGTTTAACGGTAAAAGTTTTGTTGTTATTTTTATAAAAAGGTTACTTTTGTCGCTTTTTATATCAGACATTCATTCCGTAATGAGGTCCACCAATGACTGCGACGTCATACGAATATTCTCTGACAAAAAAAATATTTCTCGACCAAACGAATATTTCCCGACACAACGAATATTTTATAACCACTTGCTTACTTTGTAAAATTTGCACATCTCACCCATAACTTACCATATTTATCAAATCAACACCTTACTATTTCAAAATAATATATTGAGGAAATTAAATCTTTATTCATAAAAGTTAAAGTCTTAAATAATATATAAAGAAAATTAAATTTTTAATCATAAAAGTTGGGGTCTTAAATAATAAATAGAGGAAATTAAATCTTTATTCATAAAAATTGGGGTCTTACAAGCTCCCCTCCTTATGAAATTTTGTCATCGAAATTGACGTACGTACCTGGTATGTCAAAAAGGTGAGGCTACCTCGCTTTCATTTCCGATACTAACTCCTATGTCATTTCCTCGATATCAAGGTTCCTCCACAAAACTTTAACTTGAGGTATAATTTTTGAGCGTAGGACATGTTCCTTTTTATCCAAGATCTTCACAGGTACCTCCTCGTACGTTAAATCTTTAGCTATCTCGTCTGGTTCTAACTCAATAATGTGGTTTGGGTCTTTCACATATTTACGAAGCATGGATATCATGGATATGTGAAAAACGTTATGAACATGAGACATGCTTGGAGGTAAGGCGAGTCTATAGGCTACAATTCCTACTCGGTCAAAGATCTCAAATGGACCGATAAATTATGGGTTGAGCTTTCCTCTCTTTTTGAATCTCGTAACTCCTTTCCATGGAGCAACACGTAACAATACATGGTCTCCAACATTAAATTCCACGTCCCTTTGATGAAGATCAACGTAACTCTTTTATCAATCTTGTGCAGTTTGTATACGTTGCCGAATTATTTGAATATTTTCTGTAGTCATACGTACTAACTCCGGTCCTAACAATGTTGCTTCACTCACCTCGTCCCAGCATACTGGAGAACGACACTTTCGTCCATACAACGCCTCGAATGGAGCCATGCCTATACTTGCTTGATAACTGTTGTTGTAGGAGAATTCCACCAATAGTAAGTACTTATCCCAACTTTCTTTAAAGTTTAGAACACAAAGTCTTAATAGATCTTCAAGAGTTTGAATAGTCCTTTTCGATTGCCCATCCGTTTGAGGATGATATGCAGAACTGAATCGTAAACCGGTGCCCATAGCTTTCTGCAAACTGATCCAAAATCGTGAAGTGAATCTTGGGTCTCGATCCAAAACTATTGATACTGGCATGCCATGTAATCTCACAATCTCATTTATGTACATATAAGCAAGACGTTCAAGTGAATAAGTCTCTCGTATAGGTAAGAAATGAGCAGACTTGGTTAATCTATCGATAATAACCCAAATTGCATCTATGCCTTAAGAAACCTAGGAAGACCCGTAACGAAATCCATGTTGATGTGTTCCCACTTTCATTTTGGAATCTCAAGTGGTTGCAATGGACCCTTTGGCACTTGATGCTCCGCCTTGACACGTTGACGAGTTAGACACCTAGAGATAAACTCTGCGATCTCTCTCTTCATGTTGCTCCACCAAAATGTATGTCGAAGATCACGATATATTTTGGTACTTCCAAGGTGGATTGCGAACGGTGTGTTGTGTGCCTCCATCATGATTTTATACTTCAAATTAGAATCGTTAGGAACACAAAGTCTGGAGTTGACTCGAAGTATTCATTCTTTGTCAATTCTTACTTCTGGGATAATACCTTATTGCACCTTCTTCTTCATATTCATCAGCTTCGGGTCTGTAGCTTGAGCAGCTTTAACTTTATCAATTAAAGCTAGTTCTACACGTATATTTAACATCATTACGTGGGTCCTTGAAGCCTTTAACTCTATCTCCATCCTTTGTAAGTCATATAAAATGGGCCTTTGTGTTGACATCATAGCACTCGTTCCCGCATATGATCTTCTACTCAATGCGTCAGCTATCACGTTCGCTTTTCCAGGATGGTATGGTTATAATCTTTCAACAGCTCAAGCCAATGTCGTTGTCGCATATTGAGTTCCTTTTGAGTGAAGAAATATTTAAGGCTCTTATGATCCGTATAGATCTCCACTTTCTCCCCATACAGGTAGTGTCTCCAGATATTCAATGCAAAAACGACTGCTGCCAACTCTAGATCATGAGTAAGATAATTCCTCTCATATTCTTTGAGTTGTCGTGAGGCATAGGCTATGACTTCCCATGTTGCATGAGAACACATCCTAACCCTTTGCCTGAAGCATCGCTGTAGATGACAAATCCATTCGAACCAGATGGTATTGTCAGAACAGGTGCTGAAATGAGTCTCCTCGTGAGCTCTTGGAAGCTCTTCTCGCATTTCTCGTTTCATCCAAATTTTATATCTTTTCAAGTCAGCTGAGTTAATGAAGTAGCGATTCGAGAAAATCCTTCCACGAATCTCCGATAATAACTAGCTAAGCCCCAAAAGCTACATACTTCGGTTACCGACTTAGGTTGCTCCCAACTTTGTATTGCTTCAATCTTCGTCGGGTCAGCTGATATTTCATATTTCGATACCACGTGCCCAAGGAATGCTACTTCCTCAAGCCAAAACTCGCATTTCTTTAACTTGGCATATAGTTTGTTTCCACGAAGCTTTTAAAGTATCAGCTTCAAGTGGTGCCCATGATCTTCACGGCTTTTAGAGTAAATGAGGATGTCATCAATAAAGACAACCACAAAATGATCCAAATATTCCTTGAATATCTGGTTCATCATATCCATGAAGGCCGCAGGAGCATTAGTCAATCCAAAAGACATGACTAAGAATTCATAATGCCCATATCGAGTTCTGAAGGCAGTCTTTGAAATGTCATCAGTTTTAATCTTTAACAGATGATATCCAGAATGAAGATCGATCTTTGAGAAGAATTGCGCACCTTGCAACTGGTCGAACAGGTCATCAATGCGAGGTAACAGATATCTATTCTTGATGGTGACATGGTTCAATTCCTGATAGTCAATACAAAGTTGCATACTCCCGTTTTTCTTCTTTACAAATAAAACAGGAGCACCCCAAGGGGATGTACTAGGACGAATGAAACCAATGTCTAACAACTCCTGTAGTTGGGCCTTTAACTCCTGAAGTTAAATAGGAGCCATTCGATATGGGGTTTTAGAAATGGGTTTTGTACCGGGTTCAAGGTCAATAAATAATTTAACTTCACGTTCTGGGGGTAGACCAGGAAGTTCTTTGGGAAATACATCAGGAAACTTATTAACAACATAAATATCATTCAAATCTGACGTATTCTGGTTTAAATCAGTGACATGGGCTAAGAAAGCTTGACATCCATTTTTCAATAAACGAATAGCTTTTTGACTTGAAATGACATTGATTGATTTTAGTGGTTTGGTTGTTTGAATTCGCACAATAGGTTGGTTAGGAATATGAGAACTAACAACCTTACAAAAATAATCAATTTTGGTATGATAAGTGATTAACCAGTCGATTCCTAAAATCACATCAAATGCAAGTATTTTCAAAGAGATAAGATCAACAGGTAATGTGAGGGTGCCAATTTAAATCAAACAAGATTTGTAAACTTTGGATGTAATGAAGGTTTCTCCTAACGGAGTTTCAATAGATAAGTCAAAGTCTAATTTGTCAAGGGTCAAGTTCAAACGTTAAGCACAAGCAGGTGAAATAAAAGAATGGATTGAACCGGTATCTAATAAGGTATAGACTTTGCAAGAGTTTATGATTAGCTTACCCGTGATAACTTCGTTCAGGTTCCTCGCTTTTTGAGTAGTCACGACAAACGCTCTCCCTGGAACCACTGACTTTTACTTGTCCGGGACAGCCTTTGGAGTCACCATCCCCGCTGGACTTGGTTTCGCTACAAGACACACTCGAGCTATGTGACCTTCCTTTCCACAGTTATAGCACACCTTGGATTGAAGTGTGCAGTTTGGATTGATGTGTCCCTCTTGTCCGCATTTATAACATATGACCGGTGGTCGTTCTCCTCCCTTAGAAATAGTTGTTGGTGCTACTGCCAATGTCTTCACGTTGTCATTATTGTACCTTCTCTTTTTGAAATCTCCCCCGACTCACTTCTTCTATTATCATGGCCATGATTTCCACCAGAGTGGTTACCGCTTATGGCATGATAACTTCCTCCACACTGATTTTCATTGTTCTGATGACTGTTGCCACCGGTACGACCTTGGTTGTTGTCCCTTGGTTGAACATACTCATTATCTTGTTCTAATAATTGGGCCCTATTCACCAAATCTGGATACAAATAAAGTTTGTGAGAAATGAGGTACTGACGAATTTTTGGTTTTAAACATCTCAGAAACATCCGTGTCATACGTTCCTCATTATCCACCAGATGAGATGCAAATCGGGATAACTTCGCAAACTTAGCCTCGTATTGGGACACCGTCATGTTATTCTGTTCCAGTTTGATAAACTCTACCTCCTTCATCTGACAAATACTTTCTGGAAAGTACTTGTCATTGAATAATTTTTGGAACTCTTCCCAAGACATCTTGAGTGCGGAAGGCTGAATAAGTTTCACATATTTCCATCATATAATCTGCCTCTCCACAGAACATAAAGGTGGCGAATGGAACCTTTTGCTCTTTCGTACATTTCAAGACATCAAATATCTTGGTAATTTGCTTAACCCACATTTTTGCCTTGATTGGATCTGGTTTTCCCAAAAACTCTGGTGGTCCCAACTCTTTGATTTATTTGGCGGTGACAAGCCGCGAATTACCATTATTTCCACCTGTATTTTGAACACGAGTCTCCCTCGTCTGGTTTTGCATTAACTGCAAAAAGCTTCTAAACATCCCATCGTTCATTGTTTTATCGGTGGTGTTTTTTACAGGAGGATTATTGCCATCCTGTTGTGCATTATCCTGGTTGGTGATTAGCGGTACCTCAATGGTCTCAAATGCCCCATTGCTTAGATTTTCAGCTGCCATTCTTAAATACTGCCACAAAACAAGGGCTAATTAAAGAAATTGACATGTCACATATTAACCTTCCGACCGACCAATTAAATAACACATAAGCTTAGGTAGGACACACTAGCGAAGGATTTACTCGTCTCTCCCCTCCTAGTTCTATTCCCAAATCTCCACCAGAGATCATATCCCTAAGCTCTGATACAAACTGATGCACACAAAATAGGTTCAAACAACCCATTCTGAGTCGCCAAATACATGGTTCAGAATCAAAATACAAATCTTCAAATTCAACTATTTTATTGTCATGCAAAATACGACCACACAACTGTGAGCTACAATATAGATCGTATACAATGCGAAATATAAACGCTCAAATTCAGTCCTCATTAATTACAATTATTAACACACTATTTTACAAAAATAGTGACGACTACTACAGCTCTATCTCGGACCATCACTCCATTCCCCGACTAGTCCCCGCGATATTCTCATTTCCTGAAGAGAACAATGGAAGAAAAGGGTGAGCTCAACTAGCCCAGTAAAGAATATTATGACTAAGATAATGAAGAATAAATTATCGTTAGTCTTCAATAAACTAGATAAAATATGATGGTCAACAAGTTTTAGATCAACAACTGCAGCGGAAATAACAATTCATTAGAAGAGTTAAATAGAGAATGATGTTTACTATCTTCTATGATATAAAAGTCCATCATCAATATTTTATCCCTCTAACACCAATTAATAATATTTTCAATCAACAAATTGTCCATGCACTACGGGCCAAGGATATTTGCTTGTATCACTAGTGGTTATGATTATGTCAAACACCTGTCCATCTTTGCACTACAGGCCAAAGATATTCATAAATCAACAACTCATCTTTGCACTACGGGTCAAAGATATTCATAAATCAACAGCTCATCTTTGCACTACGGGCCAAAGATAACTTTCACCACAATATAGGACTGAGGATGATGAAAAATGATATAAAGAACGAATATAGTGAGATCAAGGACAAATAATAGAGAATTTATCTAGAGTTCAAAAATATCCAAATTGTCAATATAGAGATCAAAACATGGATACAATCAAAGATAATTGGGAGAGAAAAAAATATAATTTTTTTTCTAGTGAATAGTAACTCGTGAATAATAACTCGTGAATAGTAACTCGTGAATAGTAACTCATCATAAAAAGATAAAAAGTTTATAAAAAGTTTAGACCAGTATTCTAGTGAAATGATATTAGATGAAGCACAAAACTCAAAGAATTTCTGATCATTTCAGGAATTGTAGAAGCAATACTTACCTTAGTAAGTTTAAATTTTGGAACATAAAATATTATCACTTTCATAATATGGAATAGGAAAGAAAATAATATTCTTTATGAATATTGAAAGGAAATAACATCATTTACGAGAAAAATAATATCCTTTACCCTAGTAAAATATTAGATCTGACTGGAATATCGGATATTTTGTTTAGAAAAATCTTGCACCGTAATCCACACTCAAACTATCTTTATACTCACAAGAAATACGCTCAATATTATAGAGAGAATTTTTTTTGATTCTGGTGTGATTTTCATTTCTAACTAAACACCCTATTTATAAAAAAGGCGTAGCACACCAATTTTGACAAACTCACCCACGGATGAATTTTCAAGCATACCCATTTTGAAAAACACTCCCAGCACACCACACTTGAAAATTTCAAGCCACCCACATGTTTATATATATATATATATATATATATATATATATAAACATTTATAATTTATTTAAAAAGAATTCCTATTCCATTTTTCTCTCTTCTACCTAATTTTATTTTTATACCAAGAATTTATTATAAAAATGTTACCATTTAAATTATAAAATTGTATTATTATATTATCACATTATACTATTATAATGTAATATTATAATAATATATTTGAATAAATATTTTATCGGAGAAGATAAAATGTCAGCTTTCAACAAATTTCTCAAGCTAAAAATTCCTTCCCTTTAAAATCAAAATTGGACAAATATTTACGTATCATATTTATCAATAATTTTTATTATTCACAATTAATATTACATAATTATAATATTGACAACCAGGTCGTTCCCAGGAAAGAGGGGGCTTTTCGATAAAGATTTCTCCTCATTGGCGCGCAATTATATAACCTAACCCCTTTCCTCGACAGAACTTTCTAGACATTGTCAATAATGCTATCTAATAATATTATTCAAATAATATGAATTATTAATTTAATAATGTAAAATACTGTGCAACAGTTATTGTGATAATTTTTGAATCAATAATATAAAATATCAATGTAGCAATTATTGGATCAATAATATAAAATATTGAACAGTAATTACTGTAACAATTATTGAATGAGTGACTTCTTACGTAAGAACCAATAATTCAAAATACTGTGCAATACCGTGAACAACGCGTATTATTGTATTTTTATCACCGGGTATTTCAACAGTTTAACGATAAAAATTTTGCCGTTATTTTTATAAAAAGGTTACTTCTGTCGCTTTCTATATCCGACATTCATTCCGTTGTGGGGTCCACCAATGACTGCGCCGTCGTACGAATATTCTACAACAAAAAGAATATTCCTCGACCAAACGAATATTCTCTGATACAACGAATATTTTATAACCACTTGCTTACTTTGTAAAATTTGTACATCTCACCCATAACTTATCACATTTATCAAATCAACACCTTACTATTTCAAAATAATATATAGAGGAAATTAAATCTTTATTCATAAAAGTTGGGGTCTTAAATAATATATAGAGGAAATTAAATCTTTATTCATAAAAGTTAAGGTCTTACATCTGTTGCTAGTATATAAACCTTTGCCCATAACAAAGGAGACGTTCATCTTAGTCACTAAAAGCTAACAATTTAAAAGAACGATTGTTCCTACACCTTAACTCAATTATCATTCTTATATTCTGTCTAGATAAAATCATTATCACAGACATAATCTTACACAGTTCATGAATAAATAGAACTCCTTCACATTGAACAATTCAATCACAGAACAGTTCATCTCACATAAGCACATAAGTGTTGAAAATTTGGCACATAGCCTCATACATATTAACACCTTGTACAAAGATAACACATTTGCACATAGGTAAAACTTCTCAAGTTCAACATCTGAGAAAGTTTAAGAGACTAACATTCATATTAAACATGAATGAAGTTAGGAAACTTGCCTTAAGCACTACCACATCTTATAGTTTGCGCTGAACTGTTCAATGATATTCCTATATATCACATAAGGAATAACACATACTAATTAGTCATATATTTGACTTACACATTGGTTTACATTAACTTTACTTCTTATAGTTCGCGTTTATAACCTAAGTTCACGTAACCATTCTTCTTTATCGTTTTACGGCGTTACGACAGACGAAGATGTCTTAATTCTTACCATCATCATCTACGATAGATTTACATTACCTATTTCCTTCTTCTAGCTTAACTTATCTGAAGCATCACAACTGTAATGTTCCTTAAGTCAATTACCATTCCTTATGGATTTCTGACAACTAAATGTCATACCTCAGGATTATTCATTAACGTCTAGGTCATACAGTCATTAGTATTCCGAGAGTCAGCATTTAATGTTAAAACTATGCGTTCATAACCTTTAAGCATTTTACATTATCTTATCTCATTTCTTGCAACGTCCGACTTATTTAACTCGTAACGTTCTTCAAGTTATTCTCATTAACTCGACTTCTTAATGTTATACATCAATCATTAATCTTCATTACCTCATGTTCAAACTATACACGTTGTGTATGTTAATCCTGTTTAACTTGTGACAACCCAAAAAATCGGATTGTCTCGAAAATTAAGTTTAAAGAATTATTAATTAATAAAATAAATTTTTATTAATTATATTATGTGTTATGTGTTTATTAGTCATTCTATGACCTAGGATGATCATAAGCCGGGAGAATTCTGGCTACGGGCTAGAATGAATGAGTAAGAATTTTCAAGACGAAAATAAAATATTTCCTAGAATAAAAATATTTCTGAGAAAAAGACGAAATAGGCACTATTCACCTAAGGGTTTGAATAATCTAGGCCTTTCTACAAGTTCGGTATGTCGTAATGACATTTCGTTTGAAGATTTGCTGATAAAATGTCGTGAAAAGTTATGTTAGTCGATAAAAGTTTTTTTCGAAAAACGTGTAAAAATTGGACGAAATAAAATCGACAAAAAGTACTGTTATGTACTTTTCATTCGCTTAACTACGTTGTGGGGAAAAGTGACGGAAAACTCTAACAATTAAAAAGTGTTTTTAAGTCTTTCAAAGTTTCGAAGAACGCATAAAAGTTAATTTGTAGAGGAAACACGCAATATCCAAAAAAATTTGGAGTACCGAGAAATGCATTTTTTTCAAACTGTAGGACGAATTTTGAAAGACGGAACAACGAAGCTTCCAGGAGAAGCTTCGTGAGATATTTAAGTAAGGTGGTGCGAATAGTGAGGAGGTGGGGGTAACATGGTAAAAAGTTGCCAAATGACCAAAATGCCCTTAGCCTTGAAAATCTATATAAACAAGCTTAATCTCTTCATTTTTTGAAAATCGAGAGAGGAAAATCTAGACAAATAAAGAGAGGACGTGAGGGACTCAGATTATCAAGTCTTGGGACCAGAAAAGTTAGCAAATCGTAAGACTAATTACGCGGAAGAAGATTAATCAAGAAAGGTAATACTAAAACTTACCTTAATCCAATTTTCTTTATGTTTAGTATGAAATCGTATAGCTTAACGAAATTGGAAGTATAAGATTGTTAGAAACGATATTCCTATGGTCGAATCATAGGAATATGTAAGTAATAAGAAAATTTGAAGTTTTATTTCATCTTTTTCTTTTTCTAAGAAATTTCATTAGAACTATAAATTTCTTGATGTTAATGGACGATTCGGATGAGTTATATGAACTCTCTGATGATATAAAGATGAATTAACAAACTTATAACTTTAATATGCTTGAAAAAGTGAAATTGTAATCAAAATATTGATTAAAAATGAAGAACGAACAAAGAACACAAAGAACGAACGAAGAAAACGAAGAACACGAAGAACGTGGTAAGAACATTGTTGATGGACAAATTTTAAACAATCTAATTAGAGCTTGTTGTTGATGGACAAGTTTAAAACCATCGTATATATGTTTGCTTGATTAGGAATGCTAGAAACCTTCATGAAGAACGGATTAAAATTAGCCAATTTAGAAAGTTATGACGAAATTTCGTAAAAGCCAAACGAATATAGAAAGTATGTAAATGAACCCGAATGAGTAGGGTTTTATAAGAATTTAAGAAAACCTAGAAAATGTGAGTTATGGACTCAAGAACGAATGAATTCTAGGTTCGGATGAACGAATTGCGGACGAACGAAAATTTAATGCAAAGTTGAAAAACTTAACGAGGGAGGAATTTCAAGTCCTTTAATGCAAAGTTGAAAATTTAATGCTTGTTGTTGGTTGGAAACTCTAAAAATTAATTTTATCTAGGGGGATGTGTAGTGGGTGCTGCAAGGTTTCCAACGCCTCTAAAACGGACCAATTTCGATAGCGGGAGTAGAAGTTATGACATCGCGAAGTAGGCGTCTCCAACTTGTTCAAGACTTATAATTTTTTTTTGAGTTTTAAGATTAGCGCGGCAGCGCCGCCCAGCAAAGGGAATGGGGCGCCGCAGCGCCAGGTCCGGGGCTTAGTTGTTGCAAGGGGCTGCTGCAACGCCAAATTTAAAGGGGGGAGTGGCACTGCAGCGCCCTTAACCTAAAAATTTCCGACTGGAGATTTTTATTGTCCAACATTTTGGATGGTAATTAAGGGGCAAGTATGAATGCATTGTTCATGAAAAGAAATATCTAGATTGATGAGTAAAACCTTGAGTTTGATGATTAAACGTCGAATAAAGGTTATAAAACGACGAACACAAAGTACGTAACCGATATCCAGGGACCGTATTCGCGTTAAAACGAACGTATGGGATTGCTATAATTGTAATTCCTTGGTCGTTGAATGAAGAGGGTGACTTATAACATTTTGATTTTATAATGTCTTAATGAAAGTTAAGTATAAAGAGTTTAAACGCTATAAACGAAATGTAGTTGCGATGAACTATCGGTCTTAGAGATCAATAAATTGTATGACTTAGACATTAAGGAATGATGATGAACGTGATGTTCATATAATGAATCACTAGTGAAAGTGATTAAAACCTTAAGTAAAGGTTGAATGGAGGGTTAAAAGATGAATAACGTGAATGCAGAATACGTAAACGATCCTCGTGAATCGTATTCGCGTCGGGCGAACATTCTAAGTATACATTGATTGTATGACTTAGACGTTGATGAATGTAGTAAGTAAGATGTGTAATTATCAAGAAAATCGTAACGAACGGTAATGAAGTTAATGGAGGTTCGAGTGTGAATCGGATAGAGAATGTTAGAGTGAAACGCAAATGTTAATCACTTAAGCCGACGTAAAGGTATTGAGTGTACGCATAAGTTAAACGTGCTTATCGTACACACCGTGTATGGTTTGAACGTGAGCTAATGAAGAATAAAGAATAATTTATAAATGTTGAACAAGCCGAGTTAGTGATAATAACTTGAATAACGTTCCAAGTCTAATGAACCGAATGTTGTAAGATATGAAATAGAGATAATGTAAAATGTTTAAAAGCTATGAACGCGTAGTCTTAACATTAAAGGTTGTTCTCGACATACAAATTACTGTATGACCTAAGCGTTAATGATTAAATCCTGAGGTATGGCATTTATTTGTCAGAAAGCCATAAGGAATGGGAAATTAACTTAACGAACATTATAGTTTTAATGGTTCAAATAAGTTACGATAAAACGATAAGAATAAGAAGTTAAGTTTAAGTTGTGGTACAATCGTACTCTTTAATGGTTGATGTACAGTATCTAGGGCTAAACAATTCCTTTAGAGAGCAAAGGTCAATACGAACTAGCAATCGATCTAACTCGTTGTGAAAGACAGTGTAGATGAAACGGGAAACTAATTTGTTGGTTGTTTATGGGAAACCACTAAGCTTACTGTATTGAACACTGTTAGAGACTCGATGGGTACTAAGTATGAAGTTATGGATACGTGTGATAAAAAGGTGATTCTTTTCATATTTGTAGATGTATAAGATGAGTTAAGTCCTAGAAATGTTATGAGAAGGAAATGGGAATGAAAATCTATCGTAGATGATGATGGTAAGAATTAAGACATCTCCGTATGTCGTAACGCTGTAAAACGGTAAGGAAGAATGGTTACGTTAACTTATATTATAAGACGTGAACTATAAGAAGTAAAGTAAAGTTTAAACCAATGCGTAAGTCAAATATATGACTAATTGGTGTATGTGCTATTCCTTATGTGATATATAGGGGTTTGCAGTAAATAGTTCAACGTAAACTGTAAGTTGTAGAAATGCTTAAGGCAAGTTTCCTAACTTTATTCATGTTTAATATGAATGTTAGTTTCTTAAACTTTCTCAGATGTTGGACTTGAGAAGTTTTACCTATGTGCAAATGTGTGATATTTGTGTAAGGTGTTTATGTATGAGGCCTTGTGCCGAACTTTCAACACTTATGTGTTTCTGTGCAATAATATATTCTTTGATGGAACGATTTAATGTGGTGTGGTTCTATTTATGAACTGTTAGGATTAAGCCTGTGCTAATAATTCTAGCCAGACTGAATGTAAGATATGTGAAATTAAATGTGATTAATGTTTTTAAAATGATAGGAATCAGAGTTTTCCTATTAGTCGAACTGCTTCATAACTATTATTCGGTTACTGAAGTTCTTAAAAGAATATGTGATTCTTGCTTAGTTGTTATTCAACTTCTTTAACTTGCTGAGCAATTGAATGCTCACTCTTGCTTTAAATAAAAACATTTTCAGCGAATGACGATAGAATGAACTTAAGGATCCTGTAAAGATCAAGTTGACCGGTATCCCGATGAAGAGCCATTCATTATATGAATAAGCGTGAAGATCAAGCCAAGACTTATAATGTAGAATAATTAATTAAACTATAAAGTAGTTTAATGAACTGTTATACATCTTTTGTGGAGGATGAAATTCATACTTGTAAGATGTAAAGAATAATGTAATTACCATTATTTTTAATGAATGATATTTTAAGGTAATAGAATCTGGGATTTACTGATGTATGTTGTTATATTTAGTGATATAATGATGTATGTTTGAAATGAGATGTACTTGTGATGTATGAAATCCGGGTGTAAAGATAGACCAAATTTTAGGACGTCACAGGTTGGCAACAGAGCTGATAGGTTATAAACCTTAGGTATGAAAACCTAAGGCTATAATCGGAGAGAGAAGAAGAAGAAAATCGTTGAGTTAAACGATTAAGGAAGAAGATCACTACGTGGTCTCATTAAATCGTGAATAACTGATATTCTGTTAAATGATGAATGATTTATAGCTAAATGCTATAAATGAATGGTACTATGAAGTAGTACGAGGTGAAGAACTAAGATAGAGTTATAGATGATGAAATACAAATTAAAGAAAATTCGTATTAGGTAAGGACAAATTTAGAAGTTGTAAAATTTCAATTGAGGACTCATGTGATAGCTGAGTTGTACGAACCTTTGTTATGGGCAGGGGTTTGTGCTTGGTGTAACAACCACTTAGTTTATTACAGTGATAATCATTGGAATAGTAAGGTCGCACTATCAATATGTATATGGTGAGAAGATGAATCTTTTCTCATGTGTATATTGGGTAGTAGAATATATTAAGATAGGTGAGCATTCTTGAAACTCATACTTATGAAAAGTTTGTGGCTCATAGTTATATACTATGTTTCCGAGCCTCTAAGCATATGGAAAGTACTTGATTTGTTCTTAGATTACATATTGCGAAGATAAGTTCTTAAACACATATGGTTGTGGAAAGTTTTTGAACACATAAAGTGTGGTTTGTGGATGAACTATACTAAGGTATAGGAATGTTTAGACTGAAAATAAGTTATTTTCAATTTAAGTAGCATTGAAGGTGCTAGAAGAAGTTAGAATTGTCGCAAGAAAGACAATGAAGGAAGATAAGAAAAGTAGAAAATTTTAAGCCTTCTAGCTATGCTAGATTTCAAAATTTATTGACATCGTTCTAAAGTGTACATGTTTAAGAAAATAATATTGGTTCAAAATTTTGGAATTAATGGATTTTAAAAGAACTATTCTTTGTATATCTATGCTTTGTTTTGGCTAGACAAAAATTGATTTCAAATATCAAAATGAATTTTATATCATCAGTACATTTGATGCATAGATGGTAAAAAGATGGAGTTATTAATGCATTTGAACCTAGTGTTAGATGTGATCATCGGATCAATAACCCGCTATGGTATGATGTAGAATGACAAAGTCATAAACTGACAAAGTCCTCAACGAACTGTGAAATAGTATGGTATCATGACGTCATAAAATGTTTTGAAGTATTATGAAAGAATTTAAAGAATAGTCGGTGTCAATTGATTTGACTAGACGAATGTTACAATTGATGTCCAATTTATTGGTATGGTTTAAGCTATTTGATTTGGCTAGACAAATGGTATGTCATGTTTAAAAGAAAATCGAGCTTTCTTCGAGAAGTTGTTGTGACACCCCCAAATTCGGGTACTTCATTTACACAGGATTTGGTGCTCACTGTCTAATTAAATCACATACTACCTATAAATAAGGATATAAATGAAACTCATAACTTAAATAGAAATCCTCTCATTAAAGGATTACAACATCATAAATAATCCCAGGTTGTCTAACCTTAAATACATCAAATGAGGAAACATAACATAATTAAATAAGTCTGCTACATAAACATTCGTAAATAACAAATAACAAGTCTTCATCACTTGTTCATCTTGCCTTTGTCCTTACTAGTGGGCGGCTCGTCAGATCTTTTAACCTTAGCTGCAATGGTATTTTGCAAGAGTGAACAAACAATTGCCCACAAGTATAACAATAACAATAGGAATCACGTAAGAGTAATTAATGGATATTGAATAATAGAAAGCTCGACTTTTGAATCAAGAATAGAAACAAGATCAAAAGTACATCTGAGGGGCACAAGACCATGAACTATGTCCTAGGTTATCAAGTATTTCTGCTTTAAACCTTTAACGGTCATAAGTCTATATAGACCGTACTTCTCGTACTTAGGGGGATCAGCCCTTCATACTATGTATTGTGCACAAACATCTCAACGCTATCGCGTATATAATCCCTTATAATAGGGTTGTTCATCTCAGTTTGACATAAGAGTCCTCACCAAAGGAAGTTTAGTTTGGATAGGCTTCAATAATAGTTCTAGAATTTAGAACGCTCATTAACTATGGACTAGTTTAATCAATAAGGATTCGCTAGCCATTCAAGGGTTCGATACAATAATACAATAATATAATCGATAATTAATTAATTGAATAAACATTGTATAACTGAATAATGCTTTCATGAAAGATTAGAAAGCTTAATCGAAACATAAGCATTGAATACTATAAGTAACGTCACTTGAACAATAAAAAGCCAAGTCCCGAAAAAATTAATCCCTCTTCTCATATGTTTCTTACCCTTTATGTTTTCTATGTTGATTTGTCTTGCTTTAAGGGCGAGATTTAGAAAGTGTCCGACATAAAATGTCGACGATTTGAAAAGATTTCATTTTATTGGTCCGAATTAGACAGAGCCGCCAGTTGGTATGAGTTAAATGGTTGTACTAACTCAACCGAGTTTTGAAAGATTTTGCAATATGGCCCAATTATTGGACTCTGTTTAATTGGTCCTGGAAACGAGATTCATAGAGTTCGGGGGCTTGCTTAAGTGGGGGAAGGTGTTAGGCACCCCCCGACTTCTGTGAAACACAGTTACCACGTTTTTCATTCCCTAATCATTGTGTATGTGTGTGTGTATATTGTAGTTAATTGGGCCTAAGTGCTTTATTTGAAAGTAGTGCTGTAACGATTGAGATTTTATATTTAATTTTAAATATTTATTGAATTAAATAAATATTTATGTGAATTATTTATTGAGTAAATAAATAGATTAAGTAAATTATGGTAATGATTTAATTGAGTGTTACATATTAATTTAATGAATGTTATTTAACTGATATGTATATATATTAATGTTATATTATAGTTCTAATTTAATTGAGATAATTGAATTAGATGATTTATGTGATGAAGTGTTACATGAATTATAATTAGCGAGTAATTATAATTATGTGGCAAATTTTATGTGATTAATGGATGTTAGATTTTAATTGATTAAATTAGATGATTAATATTTAATTGATTAAAATATGACATTAAAGTATGTGTCAAATGATTTATTAAAATAAAGAAAAAAAGATTTTAAATGATTTTAAACAAACAAGGCCGTTGCTTTTGTTTTAAAAGACTGTTGCTAAACAGGGCCCTTACACTAGCTTAAACCTAATTTACTTAAACCATGCCTAAGTTAGTAAACTAGTTTCTAATTTTCTTGTAGCCAAACAAGCCAAGTTGGCTTTTGAATTTTGTAACTTACTACTACGTAATTAGTAGTAGTTAGTGTATAATTATGATATGGGAGTTACCTATTCTATTATATGTATATTGTATATACGTTAGTGTTATAATCCTAAGTCTAAACAAAGAAAAGAGAAGGAGAGAAAGAGCAGAGAATATCAGAGAAGAAAAGAAGGAGAAAGAATTGGTAGAACGCAAGCTCATAATAATCTTTTCTTTACACTCATAGCTAGAAAGGTTAGAAATCCATATTCTTTATATTTTATTCTCTGTCAAAAATTTAGTTTTCATGAAAGTTGTAGTCATGAATTTATATATATGATTGTGTTCATGTGTTATTGGTAGTAATTGTATGAAAGGATTTTCAGAAATCAAATTACTGTAGAAATATATTTTAACAAAGAATTTATATTTATATGAGTTCATATGGAATTTCATGAGTTTGGTAAAATTTAGTTGAGAAATTCATGCAATTGGTATGTGTTAATATGCTTATTAAGTAATTACTTGGTGCTATCTTCAACTTAGTATGTAATGAATGTATATAAGTTCGAATTGATGGAGAAAAATAGTTACAGTAGATTATTTTTGAGAAAATATGAGTTTTCATGAAAATGGCTAAATTAGATTTTTAAAACTTGTGATTATCATTGTTTAAATGGTTTTGTGTTGTGGAAGCATGTTATATATATGTATAATTGCATAGGTATGATTTACAATGTTTAAGTTACTGTAAATATCCATTTGTTGGCTTTTATGGGTTAATCGGTGAAGCATAGTAACGTGGCTGTTTGCGTCTGGCCGAGTTGCTGCGCAGCTGCGCCGGCAGCAAGGCCAGGAGCAGCGTAGCTGCGCCGCTTGTCCTTCCCAGATTCCTTCCCTGCGCAGCTGCGCCGGTTTAAAGGTAGCTGGCTGCGCAGCTGCGCCGGGCACAGTGCTTGGTCAGTGAGTTTTGCTTGCTTGTACAGTTTATTTTAAAGACCTTAGTTTAATTTTTCATGGATAAGGGGATATATATTTTGAATGATATAACATGTTGTTATATGATTATGATAATTTCATGTTTGGAAAATAAAAGAAATTTTGAAAAACTAATATGGTATCTAAAACTATAATTGTTTAATAAGTTACTTAATTATAATTTTATTAATTATAATTAAGATTAAATGTGTAATTTAAATTATAAATTTTGTGAAATTATAAGGTATAGAAGTTTAATTATTTTAATTTTAATTATAATTTATGTAATTATAATTTAATAAATGCATGTTTAATTGTGAATTTTTAATTGATAATTACATAATTGATTATGAATTGTGTAATTATAATGCATGTTATAGTTTAATTAATTATTGATTATAATTGATAAATACATGATTAATTATAAATTGTGTAATTATAAATGCATGAATGTGGTTTAATTGATTTTAAATTATAAATTGTTTATAATTTAAAAGGTATTGATAATTTAAGTAATTATAATTTAATTAAGTGTTTGAATTATAATTGTTTAATTATAATTGAGTTAAATACATAATTAATTTACTTATGTGAGTATATGTGTGATGTGATTAACTATGTGATAGTTAATTATTATTGTTTATTTAATCAGAATGTGAGTTAACCATGAGGGTTAACCACTTATGTGAATTAGTTACGTGTTAACTAATTTAGGTTATTGTGATTGAATATATATGTGTAGGAAGTATTAAAGTACATGAATTGAATTAAGTAGCTTGCGCTTGAGGCAAGTCTTCTAAACCCTAAACTCGTTAATTTTACGCAAGTTTTCTAAACCATAATCTTGTATTGATTTTATATGATCTCTTGAATTCATATATTCATTGTTGAGAATGTCCTTTCCATTTCAGTATTGGACAATTGTTTATTTAATTGAAATGGTCTTAACTTATTGTTCAAGTAAGATCCAGTTATTATTTTAAATGCTTTAAGTTGATTCTAAAGCATATGTTAATTCATAATTCTTTTATTTTGAATTATTGGAAGTCGATTCAACTAATCCTTAGTTGATGAACGTGAATTCTAAATTACCCTTGTAAGCTTATCCAAACCAAACTTTCTTTGGTGCGGACTTGAATTCAAATTACGGAGTTGAACAACCCTATTTACTAGGGGAGGTTACTACGCATAGCGTTAAGATGGTTGTGCACAATACATGGTACGAAGGGCTGCTCCCCCTAAGTACGAGTTAAGGTCCATAGTCTTATTGACTGTAAAAGGTTTAAATAGAAATATTTATAACCTAGGACAAGAGTTAAAAGGTCTTATGACCCTCAGATAAATTCTATATCCAATTTTAATATTGATAGAGAATTATTATTCAATTCTTTATTATTGAAGCAAGCTAAGTTGTTCAGATTTTCTTAAAGATATTCTTTCATGTCTATATTATTGTTAAACTCCAGTGAGCTGTGGTTTGCTCACTCTTGCATTAAATAACAATTTCAGTTAAGGTTGATAACGCTGATGCTCCGTCTACAAGTAAGGGCAAGGGAAAGCAAAGCAAGTGAAGACTTGTTTTTATTTAATTGAGAAAGATTGTAATAATTGAACGTTATGTTTTATTTCTGCACTTTATTATATTCATGTCAAGGTTAGAGTAACCCTGGGATTGATTTTGAGAAACCCTTGTTTTAAGGGAGATTTAGTTATTTTAATTTAAGTTGTAGTTTATTTTGCATTATTCATTGGGTAGATATATGTTATATTAGAAAGTGAACACCAAATCATGTGGAAACGAAGTACCCGGATTTGGGGGTGTCACAGGTTGGTATCAAAGCTGTAGGTTATGAAACCTTAGGTGGGAAAAAACCCTTAGGTAGTAGCCTTATGGTAAGATCGAAAAGATAGATGTGATAGGTAAAAGATAATAAACTACCTTATGTGTCTATGTGTTTACATTTTAGTATTCGAAGAGTGACGATTCGTTATCACGTAATAATGAACTTTAAAATTCTTTTGTCAGGATGTCGAACGTTGGAGAACCTAGTCAGGCTAGAGAGGATGTACCTCAGGTGCCTAGAGAGGAAGAGCCCCGTGACATACATATTGTCTGGGAGCAGCTGGTTAGGAGAGAGCCATCTCCAATGATCACCGTAGCTGGTCGGGAGCGTGAGCTGACACATATTCCAGAGGATGAGGACGAGGACGAGTCTGAAGAGGAGAGAGGAAGAGGATCCCGAGGAGGAATTCCCACCTCACTCTACTAGTGCTGAGATGTACGAGGCAGTCTACGATAGCAATGTGGAACTTCAGGGACGAGTAGGAGATCTCGAGGAGACTATTCAGCAGCGGGACGAAACTATCGAAGAGATGGATAGTGAACTAGGAGATGCACAGTGGAACCTGATACATATGGAGGTCGAGAGAGATGCTGCTCGATTTGAAATGGCAAAGCTGAAGCAAGACATCCAGGAGGAGTCGAGGAAGCGTGCCAGTGCTGAAGAGTCAAGCTTGAGGGCTAATCAACGAGCCGATCGAGCTGAAGGTGAAGCTGAAGCCAAGAGGGCCAAGCTGAGGGAAACGGAATATGCTTTTCATACGGCGATAGAGAGAGCTTAGGATCATATTTTCTACTACCCAGCTCAGTTCCAAGGTTTACCGTGGTATGTGGTGGACCGAAGAACGGCATTTCGGGTAATAGAAGAGGAACGCAGAGAGGCTGTGAGACGCATTAATATGCCAAGGCAGTGGTAGTAGTGGTAGTAGTAACAGTAGTGGTAGAGTTTGTTATGTATTGCATGTTTTGTAATATGTAACGAAAATCCCATAATTTGAGATAAGAATGGGATGAGTTACTAATGTAATCCTGCAACTTTTCCAGTTCAGGAAGGATGATGTAAATGGAAGAAATGCTATCTGTTTGATGTTTTTAAAACTATGACTGATGAATAAAAGAAGTTTATGGATGTGCTTGGTGTTCTATGTGAATTGAATTATTTAAACGTTTAAGTATGAACTTGGATACTTAATAATTGAATAAAGGGTCTAATAATAATATTTTCTTAACAGAAAATGCCTCCTAGAAGAAGAGTAACACGTCAAAATCCCGAGGGTTCGACGAACAACAACAATAACGATGGGACGAATCCCAATTCGGTTCAGCAGTTGGTGAACCTGTTGACCGGAGCTCTTGCGAATCAGCCGCAGGTGCAGGATACTACTTTCAAGGAATTCAAGGCAGTAGGACCCCCTGAGTTCAAAGGATCGACTAAACCTATCGAAGCTCAGACGTGGGTTATGGAAATGGAGAAGGTATTTGATGTGGCTAGAGTAGGAGAAGACCAAAAGACAACGTTCGCGGCTTTCATGTTGAAGTCGGATGCAAGTTTTTGGTGGTAGGCTAACAAGACTCGAGAGGGAGAGGGAGTCATCACGTGGGAACGTTTCAAGGAAATGTTCTACGAGATGTATTTTCCAATGAGTTCGCAGGACCAGATGGAGGTCCAGTTCCTAGAACTTAAGCAAGGAGGGATGACGGTGTCCGAGTATGCCGCTAAGTTTAACGAGTTGGCCAGGTTCGCTACATACCAGGTCAGCACTGACGCTAGGAAAGCGAGAAGGTTTGAGCGGGGACTAAAGCCTTGGCTCTATAGCAAGGTTTCCATGTTCCAGCTGAATACATTTGCAGCGGTGCTGGAGAAAGCCATACTTGCTGAAGGAGGAAGCGAAGCGGTAACGAAGTTCAACCAAGATAAGAAGAAGAAGAATGAGGTAGAAACCAAGACTGGGGGTTTCACAGGCAGCGCTGCGAACCAGAAGAGGAAGTGGTCTGATAATATCTCTGCTGGGAGTCAGCAAGGAAGTCAGCAGAAGAGGAAGTTTGAAGCATGTGCTACATGCGGTAAGAATCACACTGGCGTGTGCATGAAGGGGAAGCGGGTGTGCTTCAACTGTGGTCAGGAAGGCCACATCGCGCCTAATTGCCCAAAACCGAAGAAGGGAGCTTGCTTTACATGTGGATCCAAAGATCACATGGCTCGCAACTGCCCGAAGAAGCTGACGGCAGGGTCAACAGGGAGTGGAGGGAATGGAAGCGGCAGTACCGTTACTATCGCTGCACCATTACAAGCTGTTCGACCCACTGCACGGACATTCAATATGACGGTGCAGGATGCTGTGCAATCAAAAGATGTGGTGTCAGGTATTATTCCGGTCAATAGTATAAATGCATATGTATTATTTGATTCGGGTGCTACTTGCTCATTCATATCTGATGATTTTGCTAGAACCCTAGACTTACCTGTAGAGGAATTAGGTTACCCTTTGATCATAGAGATTGCGAATAGGGAGGTTATTCCTGTTAGGAGCGTTTATAAGAACTGTAGATTGGACATTAAGGGTCAGGAACTTAGAGTAGATTTGATTCCGATTAAACTTGGGGAATTCGACGTTATACTGGGTATGGATTGGTTGTTCAACCATGGGGCGGTAATCGACTGTCAGAAGAAGTCGGTGAACCTTACGACTCCGTCGAAGTTGGTGTTCTACGGTAGCAAATCGCCTAGGCAAGCGAGTTTTCTAACGATTATGCAAGCCAAGAAACTTCTGACGCAAGGCTGTGTAGGATATCTAGCCTACATAGTAGGTTCGCATAAGGAAAGCCCGAAGGTGGAGGAGATATCGGTAGTTAAGGAATTTGTGGACGTTTTTTCGAGCGATTTACCAGGACTTCTGCCAGATAGGGAGACAGAGTTTGTGATCGATCTAGCGCCAGGAACTGCTCCGATTTCGAAGGCTCCGTACCGAATGGCTCCAGTCGAGATGAAAGAATTGATGATTCAACTGCAAGAATTACTGGACAAGAAGTATATTCAACCAAGCGTTTCGCCGTGGGGAGCGCCTGTCTTTGCATTGATTATAGAGAGTTGAATAAAGTTACGATCAAGAATAGGTATCCTTTACCTAGGATCGATGACTTGTTTGATCAACTGAAGGGTGCGAGGTACTTCTCAAAAATTGATTTGAGAAGCGGTTATCATCAATTGAAGGTGAGAAAGGAAGATATACCGAAAACGACTTTTAGAACTCGGTATGGTCATTACGAGTTCTTGGTGATGTCATTTGGTCTCACGAATGGCCCAGCTGCATTTATGGACCTAATGAATAGGGTGTTCAAGCCATTTCTAGACAAGTTCGTGGTAGTGTTCATAGATGACATCCTGGTTTATTCCAAGACCGAGGAGGAGCATGCTGAACACTTACGACTAACCTTAGAAGCCCTAAGACGAGAGAGGCTTTACGCTAAATTCTCGAAATGCGAATTTTGGTTGGAACGTGTGCAATTTCTTGGCCACGTGATCGACAAGGATGGTATTTCGGTAGATCCGTCGAAGGTTGAAGCTGTTATAAATTGGGAATAGCCGAAGACGCCGTCCGAAGTGAGGAGTTTCTTGGGATTGGCAGGTTATTACCGGAGATTTATCCAAGACTTTTCTAGAATCGCAACTCCGTTGACGAATTTGACTCGTAAAATAGTTAAGTTTGTTTGGACGGAGAAGTGTGAGGAGAGTTTTTAAGAGCTAAAGAAGAGGCTGAGTACTGCGCCTGTATTGTCTTTACCAAATAGTTCTGAAAATTTTGTAGTATATAGCGATGCCTCACATAAAGGATTAGGCTGTGTATTGATGCAGAGCGGCAAAGTCATTGCCTATGCGTCACGTCAGCTGAAGGATTACGAGAAGGGGTATCCGACCCATGATCTAGAATTGGCGGCAGTAGTGTTTGCCCTGAAGATTTGGAGGCACTACTTATATGGAGAGAAGTGTGAAATATACACAGATCACAAGAGTCTGAAGTATATATTTACCCAGAAGGATTTGAACATGCGCCAAAGAAGATGGTTGGAGCTGATTAAAGACTACGATTGCGAGATACTTTACCATCCGGGTAAAGCTAACGTGGTCGCTGACGCTTTAAGCAGGAAAGGTCGGGAGAAGCTGAACGTATTAACTGATCAGGATCGGTTGATAGAACAAATGGCTAGATTAGAATTGGAAGTGAAGTTTTCGAAGGAATCGGATGAGTTGTTGTTTCAAGTAACCAATGGTTCTACTCTAGTAGATAAGGTGAAAGAAGCACAATTCAATGATGAAGAATGTGAAAAGATTCGGAAGAGGATAACCGAAGGCGAAGAGTTCAAATTGAAGATCGGTAACGAAGGACTGTTGCGGTTTGAAGGTAGAATATGGGTACCGCCAGTACCAGAGGTCAAAGAGGAGATTCTAAGCGAAGCTCATAGTTCTAGATATTCTATTCACCCTGGGAGTACGAAGATGCACCAGGATCTCAGGCATCATTTCTGGTGGCCGAATATGAAGAGGGACGTTGCGGAATGCGTTGCAAAGTGCTTAACGTGCCAGAAAGTCAAAGCAGAACACCAGAGACTAAGTGGATTGCTGCAACCGTTAGAAATTCTAGAGTGGAAGTGGGAGCATATCACGATGGATTTCGTGGTAGGTCTTCCAATGACTCAGAAAGGATTTGATGCGATATGGGTTATAGTGGATCGACTGACGAAGTCAGCCCATTTTTTGCCAATCAGGGTTAAGTACAACCTGGATAAGCTAGCGAAGCTATACGTGAAGGAAATTATTTCTCGACATGGTGTTCCGGTGTCGATTGTGTTCGACAGAGATCCGCGTTTTACGTCGAATTTCTGGAAACGTTTGCAAGAAGGTATGGGAACGCAATTGCGACTGAGTACAGCGTATCATCCTCAGACTGATGGACAAAGTGAAAGAACAATTCAGACACTTGAGGATATGCTAAGAGCTTATGTGATGGACTTCAAAGGAAGCTAGGAGGATCATCTACCATTGGTAGAGTTCGCCTACAACAATAGTTATCATGCGAGTATTGGCATGCCGCCTTACGAAGCATTATACGGTAGAAAATGCAGAACACCTTTGTGCTGGGATGAAGTCGGTGAACGTCAATTGTTGGGACCAAAATTGGTACAATAAACCGCCGAAATTGTGAAGCTGATCAGAACGAGATTAGTTACTGCTCAAGACAGACAGAAGAAGTATGCCGATTTACATCGACAGAACCGAGAATTCTTACCAGGAAGTTTTGTGTTCCTAAAAGTATCTCCCTGGAAGGGGAAAATTCGATTCGGTAAGAAGGGGAAGCTGAGTCCCCGATTCATTGGACCTTTTGAGGTATTACGAAAGGTGGGCGAGGTTGCTTACGAGATTGCATTACCTCCGGAGCTCGAGAATATACATAATGTCTTTCATATTTCTGTATTAAGACCTTACAAGCACGATTATAAACATGTAATAGAATATGAACATTTGCTATTTGATAAAGACTTAACGTATGAAGAAGTGCCTGTTCAAATAGTTGATAGAAAGGAACAAGTACTTAGGAATAAAGTGATACCTTCTGCTAAGATAATTTGGAGAAACCACAGTGCTGAAGAAGCTACGTGGGAACTCGAAGATGTTATGATGAAATCTTATCCGCATTTATTTGATTAGTTTTGTGTAACCCCTTATATACTGATTCTGGGGACAGAATCCTTTTAAGGAGGAAAGAATGTAATAGACGTTTTTTTTATGTGTGATTCTGGGGACAGAATCCTTTTAAGGAGGGAAGATTGTAGCGATTGAGATTTTATATTTAATTTTAAATATTTATTGAATTAAATAAATATTTATGTGAATTATTTATTGAGTAAATAAATAGATTAAGTAAATTATGGTAATGATTTAATTGAGTGTTACATATTAATTTAATGAATGTTATTTAACTGATATGTATATATATTAATGTTATATTATAGTTCTAATTTAATTGAGATAATTGAATTAGATGATTTATGTGATGAAGTGTTACATGAATTATAATTAGCGAGTAATTATAATTATGTGGCAAATTTTATGTGATTAATGGATGTTAGATTTTAATTGATTAAATTAGATGATTAATATTTAATTGATTAAAATATGACATTAAAGTATGTGTCAAATGATTTATTAAAATAAAGAAAAAAAGATTTTAAATGATTTTAAACAAACAAGGCCGTTGCTTTTGTTTTAAAAGACTGTTGCTAAACAGGGCCCTTACACTAGCTTAAACCTAATTTACTTAAACCATGCCTAAGTTAGTAAACTAGTTTCTAATTTTCTTGTAGCCAAACAAGCCAAGTTGGCTTTTGAATTTTGTAACTTACTACTACGTAATTAGTAGTAGTTAGTGTATAATTATGATATGGGAGTTACCTATTCTATTATATGTATATTGTATATACGTTAGTGTTATAATCCTAAGTCTAAACAAAGAAAAGAGAAGGAGAGAAAGAGCAGAGAATATCAGAGAAGAAAAGAAGGAGAAAGAATTGGTAGAACGCAAGCTCATAATAATCTTTTCTTTACACTCATAGCTAGAAAGGTTAGAAATCCATATTCTTTATATTTTATTCTCTGTCAAAAATTTAGTTTTCATGAAAGTTGTAGTCATGAATTTATATATATGATTGTGTTCATGTGTTATTGGTAGTAATTGTATGAAAGGATTTTCAGAAATCAAATTACTGTAGAAATATATTTTAACAAAGAATTTATATTTATATGAGTTCATATGGAATTTCATGAGTTTGGTAAAATTTAGTTGAGAAATTCATGCAATTGGTATGTGTTAATATGCTTATTAAGTAATTACTTGGTGCTATCTTCAACTTAGTATGTAATGAATGTATATAAGTTCGAATTGATGGAGAAAAATAGTTACAGTAGATTATTTTTGAGAAAATATGAGTTTTCATGAAAATGGCTAAATTAGATTTTTAAAACTTGTGATTATCATTGTTTAAATGGTTTTGTGTTGTGGAAGCATGTTATATATATGTATAATTGCATAGGTATGATTTACAATGTTTAAGTTACTGTAAATATCCATTTGTTGGCTTTTATGGGTTAATCAGGTGAAGCATAGTAACGTGGCTGTTTGCGTCTGGCCGAGTTGCTGCGCAGCTGCGCCGGCAGCAAGGCCAGGAGCAGCGTAGCTGCGCCGCTTGTCCTTCCCAGATTCCTTCCCTGCGCAGCTGCGCCGGTTTAAAGGTAGCTGGCTGCGCAGCTGCGCCGGGCACAGTGCTTGGTCAGTGAGTTTTGCTTGCTTGTATAGTTTATTTTAAAGACCTTAGTTTAATTTTTCATGGATAAGGGGATATATATTTTGAATGATATAACATGTTGTTATATGATTATGATAATTTCATGTTTGGAAAATAAAAGAAATTTTGAAAAACTAATATGGTATCTAAAACTATAATTGTTTAATAAGTTACTTAATTATAATTTTATTAATTATAATTAAGAGTAAATGTGTAATTTAAATTATAAATTTTGTGAAATTATAAGGAATAGAAGTTTAATTATTTTAATTTTAATTATAATTTATGTAATTATAATTTAATAAATGCATGTTTAATTGTGAATTTTTAATTGATAATTACATAATTGATTATGAATTGTGTAATTATAATGCATGTTATAGTTTAATTAATTATTGATTATAATTGATAAATACATGATTAATTATAAATTGTGTAATTATAAATGCATGAATGTGGTTTAATTGATTTTAAATTATAAATTGTTTATAATTTAAAAGGTATTGATAATTTAAGTAATTATAATTTGATTAAGTGTTTGAATTATAATTGTTTAATTATAATTGAGTTAAATACATAATTAATTTAATTATGTGAGTATATGTGTGATGTGATTAACTATGTGATAGTTAATTATTATTGTTTATTTAATCAGAACGTGAGTTAACCATGAGGGTTAACCACTTATGTGAATTAGTTACGTGTTAACTAATTTAGGTTATTGTGATTGAATATATATGTGTAGGAAGTATTAAAGTACGTGAATTGAATTAAGTAGCTTGCGCTTGAGGCAAGTCTTCTAAACCCTAAACTCGTTAATTTTATGCAAGTTTTCTAAACCATAATCTTGTATTGATTTTATATGATCTCTTGAATTCATATATTCATTGTTGAGAATGTCCTTTCCATTTCAGTATTGGACAATTGTTTATTTAATTTAAATGGTCTTAACTTATTGTTCACGTAAGATCCAGTTATTATTTTAAATGCTTTAAGTTGATTCTAAAGCATATGTTAATTCATAATTCTTTTATTTTGAATTATTGGAAGTCGATTCAACTAATCCTTAGTTGATGAACGTGAATTCTAAATTACCCTTGTAAGCTTATCCAAACCAAACTTTCTTTGGTGCGGACTTGAATTCAAATTACGGAGTTGAACAACCCTATTTACTAGGGGAGGTTACTACGCATAGCGTTAAGATGGTTGTGCACAATACATGGTACGAAGGGCTGATCCCCCTAAGTACGAGTTAAGGTCCATAGTCTTATTGACTGTAAAAGGTTTAAATAGAAATATTTATAACCTAGGACAAGAGTTCAAAGGTCTTATGACCCTCAGATAAATTCTATATCCAATTTTAATATTGATAGAGAATTATTATTCAATTCTTTATTATTGAAGCAAGCTAAGTTGTTCAGATTTTCTTAAAGATATTCTTTCATGTCTATATTATTGTTAAACTCCAGTGAGCTGTGGTTTGCTCACTCTTGCATTAAATAACAATTTCAGTTAAGGTTGATAACGCTGATGCTCCGTCTACAAGTAAGGGCAAGGGAAAGCAAAGCAAGTGAAGACTTGTTTTTATTTAATTGAGAAAGATTGTAATAATTGAACGTTATGTTTTATTTCTGCACTTTATTATATTCATGTCAAGGTTAGAGTAACCCTGGGATTGATTTTGAGAAGGTTGTAACCCTTGTTTTAAGGGAGATTTAGTTATTTTAATTTAAGTTGTAGTTTATTTTGCATTATTCATTGGGTAGATATATGTTATATTAGAAAGTGAACACCAAATCATGTGGAAACGAAGTACCCGGATTTGGGGGTGTCACAAGTGATGTGCTTCGTTGGACTTATATATGAAGGATTTGATTTATTAAAAAGTTCATTTTTAGGCAAGAATGTAAACATGATGGTTTGAAAAGTGGTTTTCAAACCCTTTCGCTCGCATATGAATTGAAGCCCTTTGATACTTTCAGTTTATTCCATATTCAGCTTGTTTTGATTTTATTCTCGGGATGCAAAGAATACTCAACAAAATAATATATATATAAGTGTCGGGCTCCTTATGAGCATGAAAGCCATCAAAGTATGCCCGGACACCACACATAGGATTTTCATTATTTTGGGAACTTTAAATCTGGATAACTGTTATAAGGTCCTATATTTACAATTACAAAATTTGCAAGTTAGCGGTACAACTCAACCAGGTCCATCATTGGAACCGGTTCTAGATTTATTGGTTGGATCATAGATCCTGTAGCTCCTAGGCTCATAGAATATCAAATAAACAGCCTGCATAATGAATATATTGTAATAAAAGTTAAAACTATACTAGACATCACTAAACGAAAGATTCACCAGTCAAATCTCCGTACACGAGTACCTCATAGCTTTCAGTTCCTTCTAGATACAAAGCTAGGGTCATGTGTTTGCTAAATATTTACAAAAACTAGATCTGTACAAATCTTAGCCATTCTAGCTTTCAGGTTCATGTTTGATAACTTTTGAACTGGTTAAAAGCTAGATCTGGCTAAATCTAGTACAGATCTAGTCAATACAGCTTAAATATTAACTATTTACAAAATGCTCAGCAACAGCTTCCAAGGCGATTAGATCCTTTATCTTCCTAGATTTTAGCCCCATTTCAGCCATTTCTCCGTGCTTGATCATCTCCGAGAATGGTTTTCCTATGCCTGCTAGGACCCTTTCGTAATATGGAGCTTCTTGGATGTCGATAAAGGTCATGAATATCTCAGACTCAGTCATAGGTGGGGTGACTTGTGCTACCACCAGCCTCCATCGTTGGGCATACTCTCTGAATGACTAAGCATTTTGTTTCTTAATTTTGGTGATCTGGTATCTGTCTGAAGCCATTTAGGACTGAAAATTGTATTGATTGAGGAAGGCATGTGCTAACTCTTCCCAACTGTGAATCTTGGAATTATCCAGACGGGCATACCAGGCTCTAGCCTCTCTGGTCAAACTCTTCTGGAATAATTACATTCTGAGCTTCTCGTCCTCTGTATAGGATCCAAGCTCTCTAATGAATACTTTTAAATGGGTGTATGGATCTCCCAATCCATCGAATTTCTCAAAATCAGGGACTTGAAATTATTCTGGATAACGAGCCCAGGGAATATGCATAAGTTTGAGTAATTGACACTCCCAAATGCCCTAGTCCCTTTGATGGACCGGATGGTCTCTTCCATTTGTTGTACCTTCTTCAGAATATCACCATCTTCCTGTTCTTTGTTAAGGGTGGTGATTTCAGGGGTTTTCTTGGTAGGATCCTGGTTCTGTGGTTCAGGAATCTGAGGGTCTTTCATTCCAGTCTCTTGACTATCACCGGGTGTAACTAGTTCTGTATGACCCTGTACTTGTTTCCCTTTAAGAGCTTTACTTTGTTCTCTCAAGAAAATAGCCAATATAACTATCTGACTCTTTAATCCTTCAAACTCTTCCCTAGAGACGGGGGTGGATTCTGGTTGAGCACTTGAAGCCATGCCTGGAGATGGACTTAGTGTTTTTTTTTAAATTTTGATCTGGTGACAGGACCAATTTTTACCTACAACAAACATAGGTGTGTCAATTTCCTGATGTAGGATCGGTCGGATGCATGCTATTCAATGTGTTTATTTTTTAGGTTTTTTAATCTTATCCTGTAAAACAGAGGTCAGTTGTTTTAATGAAAGGATAGTATGACAGGATTTACATGACATGTATATTTATGAAATTTACATTGGAACTTGAAAATAGACATTTGTGATGAAAGAGGAGGGCATGAAGAGGCTTCCTTTCAGATTTGGTTAATTAGAGGCTGACCTATCTTAGGCTACTCTCGCGGTTTTTTTGGCATGAAGGTCTGTGAAGCCCCCAAATCCACGTTCCTTCGAAACCTCGGATTCAGTGCAGTCACGATACTACTATCGCTAAATTATTGCATCTTTTATTCATTACTAAAAGAATATAACTTACTTTATTACAATTTAGAATATAAAGTCTATTTATATCTAAGATCTCGTCTATACATCACATTCGATGTTACTAAAATGCGGAATAATTTAAACTTTTCAATATCCTTTGAATAAAATCTTTTTATTGATTTCATAACTTTGAATCAAATATAATCCTTGAATCAACTATATACTATGATTCATTCTATTAGAATTACCGTATAAAGGTTTACAACTCAACTCGATATCCTCTATGTATTACTAATACATCTATACAACACAACATATTTTAAACAACGTATACAATCATCAAGTACAACTCTTAGAACCGAAACCGGGTTCAAACGATAATCTAAACAGTATTCTTCGTTGCGATACTATCTATCTTTATCAATCAAGAAGCGCGAAATCTTTATCGTATGTCCTTAACCTGCAAAAGTGGTTATTTGCAAGAGTGAGCTCGACAGCTCAGCAATTCTAACAGTTTTCATGCATCATATAGCATATAACATCATACTCAGTTTATGCATTTATAAATAATTTATATTTCCTACGCATGTTACTTTTCACATAACAAGTATATCATCAAAGATTAACTTTCAATCTTATATATATCTCATATATAGTTCATATATAAGTTTACATCATCACAACATAATATAATTCAACTAACAATTATTGAATTCATATATCAAATAGGAACTGAAAGACTTGCCTGATTCGTAGTTTAACAACTACGACTTAACTGCTTAAAGATATTTGCTCTTCGTGTAATCCTACACAGTTATATAATCATGGATTCACACTTATCAGTTATATGTATCCACACATTCTCAATGTAATAATAAAGGTTACATTGTCGTCTAACTTGGTTCTTAGAACCTTCGTCTCACTTTCTTATCGTATTCCTAGAATAACTATGTAAGTATATGTATACTTTAACCATACGTAATTACTAACATTCTTCATATACACATGCCTGTCTACCACTAATCTATTTACATATAGCTAGTGTAGTCCATCTTTTGAGTTAATCATTCTCATTTATCATTATTAACACATAAGACCATAACAAAGCAAATATACTCTATTAACCGTCGAAGTCGGATTCCAGTATTAACATATGGTCCTACATAGCATGTATACACATTAAAGGATACTTTCATGCTCCTTTAACCTTTTCACGTGCAATCTACATGATATAGGTTCTAAGTTAACATTCCAACAATTTAAGGCCACTCAAGGTCATGAACATCACAAAATTTATCATGCTAGTTCTTTAAACACATAAAGTATTCATATAACTCATACTGGGCATGTTCTTGAATATTCATACTTCATACATGTAACTATTACGATTATTAGTTTGAAAACATGCTTCGTTTACGCTAAACTTGGTTTCATGATATGTAGTCATGGTATATATATACATGTATGATACATGAGAGAGTCCAAGTGTACTATCAAACATGTTCATAAATATCGGAATCCAAACCTCAAGGTAATATGTTAAGGTACATTTTCAAAACTTACACTTTCGTTAGAAATATGCACTAGTGAAGTATGAATGCTCATGTTACATTATGAAACATATGTACGCAAATCATCATGCCTTTTATGCATTCTTAAACCATACTATTGTGTTTGTAAAATCAGAACGTTAGCTTGTTATAAACATATAAAAAGTTCATTTTGTAAAACTTACATTTTTGCTACTAGTGAGGTTTGCATGTTGGTATTTCATGATGAAGCTTATCTACGCAAGTGAACATACAAATCATGTATTTCTAGGTCATACAAACATGTCTCATAGGTCAGAATGTATATATGGTATGTTCATCACAAGTTCACTTTAAAAATTCTAAGTTCATTTCGTAACTCATAAAGCCTTTCTTCAATAGCGTATACTATCATGGTCATACATGCTTATGTCATGACAAAGTACTCCTATATGTATGTTAGTCATGTCCACATGCTTGTCTAATGAGGTACTATATGCTAACATATGACAGCAACTTAACAGAAACAGAAGTCAAGCTTCAGGGCCTGGCGCAGCTGCGCAGGTGTAAAGTTCAAGACTGGCGCAGCTGCGCAGGTGTGCGGCCAGGGGCAGTGACTGCTCTGCTTCGGCAGTAACCAGCCCAAACTCAGAATTTTCACAAAAATTTCAATTCTAAACTGCTATATAACAATTCTATCATACTTATAACTTCATATAACCCTTAATAAACATCTTCAAATCACTTAATCAATTAATTCATGATAAATTCAAGAATCAAGAACTGAGAATTGAAGAGCATGGATAGGGAGTTATACCTCTGCAATATGAACTTGCTAAAGCAATTTCTTAATCTCCTTCACACTAACAGTATACTTACTCTCTATAATTTTCTTAGCAATAAAATTCTCAGCAAGTGTAATATAGAAGGAGAAGAGCTAATTTATAGGCAAACCAATACTCAGTTCATAGCTTTTCTTGCCAAATTAAACTAACGGAAATAGCAAGAATCTAATGGTTAACAAATAGTTGGTGAAGAGTTTGTGTAATCCATCATCAATCCCACTCCCCTCATACTCATTAGCTTGGATTGATGAATTTGAGAGGAGAGTAGTTTAGGCTAGGCTTCACGTGAAGAGAAGTGGAGAATGGGTACTCAAATTGGGACACAGTAAATATAACTTAGCAACTTGCAATATAACTTACTATTGTTGTATATAGTGTATACCATACTTGGGTTATATATATACATTACATATATGTTTAAGTTGTACACATTCCATTTCATTTAACTTAAGTTATAATTAATGTGTCACAATGTAGTCCCAATAATACTATCATGTAGTAAATTTTAACTTGCACATATATAAATTCATGTACATTTCATCCTACCGGATATAATTCTATCGGATATTACTCATTATAACGGTTATTAATACAGTTATAATATCCGGTAGAAACCATTATCAATTTAACAATTGCTATATGTTAATAGGGTATTCCTTAAGGTCTACCCACACATATCATGTTACATAAGCAATAATATTATGTAACTCTCTTAATGCAACCAATCTTACTATATAATATATACATATAATATAGCTATATTAAAGCGTCACACTGCATTATATACACATTTCATGTAACTCTATCACCTTACTATATAGCTTATATAGTCGCGTCGCACTTTACACTTCGTACAACATATAGTTAACTATCATACGTTATATATTTTAATATCGCATGATTGCACATTAATAAATTACTTATTTTATTAATTAATCTATTTCTCATTAATCAATGGAATTATAATTTTCATAACAATTAATTAACACTTTATATGATTTATTATCACGTTAAATAAATATAAATCTTATTATATTTATAAATTATTTACTCATTAATCAACATATTATCAAATAATTACTTGATAATAGTATATTGCTCATAATAATAATTAATATAATAAGGCAATATATCGCATTCCCTATTAATACAATTTCGATTATATTTATAATCGATTTCCTTATTATTATGTTATCGCTTTGCATTAATAATAATTCAACATACCATTATAATACAATTAATATAAATTAATTGTTTAATCAATAATTCCTCCATCCTTGAATTAATCAATTTATTGCCGAATCTATTATCGTGTCACACAAGGCATTTCTCACAAGCTTAATCTCAAGCTTATTATTATTCCCATCACTTACTACTTATAACATGTTCAATATAATTAGAACTATTAAGTCACAAGGTTCACATATATAAATATATCGTGAATGGAAATACTCTAATACTCTATATAACCTTTACGGTAATGTAATAACTCAAGCTATTAAAATGCTAAACTATTTCAATTAATTATACTTATAATAAGTATTACCTTTACACTTATAATAATTAATATATACTCTATTAATTATTCCAATAATATTCACGATCAAATAATAACTTAAGTTATTTAATATATTAAAAATAACTTAGTTTCCTTTCATTAATTAAACTCCCTTGAAAATACATTTAAAATTATGTATTTAGCTATATCATAAAATATTATGTTTTTTCCAAATAAGCACATTCATTATTAGAAAATACTTTATTTATTGATTCAAGATATTATAATATAATATCGAATAATTACATGTATTACACATGTACATATATTATATATAGAAAATAGATAACAAGTTTATTTTCTATTATAATAATTTGTTTCCATCAATTTATTTAGATATAGTAAATATATTTTAATATATTTACCATATTAATTAATCATACCTATTACCTCATACAAAAACATATAAGGTAATATTATTATTCAAAAATAACATTTCCTCCTTTATTTAAAATAATTCATTATTAGAATTTATTTTAATATCCTTTATTAGAAATATATAATAATTATTTCTCTTTCTTTTCTATAAATTGTTCCCCAAAACAATTTCTTCAAATATTAAATATTTATTTAAAGATATAATGATTTCCATCCTCTTTTAATAACGTATATATATATATTTAACGTTATTCGCACATTAGACTTTCTCACATATTACTACTCTAAGTAATATACATAAAAAGTATCAACTATAATTACATAATCAACACACATATTAATTCACTCCTTTACTTAAGTAAATTAAACACTGTACTATATCATCATAGTTAATTAAGGTTCAATACTCTCATTATATTATTCCATAATATAACTCCCAACTTAAATTAACTAATATTTATTCTTATTAGTTAATTCCTTAACTACTCATACTTCACTATCCAAACCTATTCACGGATAACTTAAGTGCTATTAATAACCTATATTATAACATACTTGTTATTAATACAGATACACAAGAATATGGTGATTATACATTAAGGATATTTAATGTCACCAACTTACTATGATAAAATAATTCTATAAATTATTTAATATCGATAGGAATTTATCCACTTCCTTTATCTCAACTGAATCGTCTCTATGCTAATTAACAAATATATATTAATAATATATTTATAAATCACAAAAACATATATTACATAGTCCATATTACCCTATGTAATATAATACCGCATACCTCATATCACATATATATATTCCTATTCGAACCCATCTCATGCCTTAAGAATTTTGTTTATTAAATTCTTATTTAATAATATCTGAAAATTCGGGTTCTTACATCCTTTCCCCCTTATAAAGATTCCGTCCTCGGAATCACCGAAACTTCCTCTTCTCGGTGCCTTTCCGATTATTACATATTTTCTTAAATAATTTTATTCATTCTCTTTTTGGAAGTTTTTATTATTATAACCTTCTCAATCGCATGCTACCATTTTCTCCTTTCTAAGGAACATTCTACTTACTACCTTCATCCTTCAGAAGAATAAGAATCTTCCACGATTTTTCAATAATCGGGAAGTAGTATGAATAACTCAAATTCCAAATTTATGCTGAGGGGTCACAAGACAGTAAACTTTTCTCCAGGTTTACTAATGCTTCAACACAATTCTTCACACCGCAAACCAGAGTGCTTATCAATCACAAAGACTGAAAACACCCTCCACGCGTACTCTAGGTGGCCAACCTATTGTACCACTACGTTGGGCCGCAACGTAGTGTTTTGTAACGACTATATGCGTTACGCTCGGAACCATTGTCCCCGAAAATATGTTCCCTTATAGGGTTGTTCACCTCAGCTTTTCAACATCTGAATCCGCACCAGAGCAATCTACTTTGGCATAAATACACAAGAATGCTTGAATTCTATAATATCTTTTCAACAGTCGCCTAGCCGAATCAAATAGCTTAGACTCTCATCAACAATTCGGACATCAATCGAAATAATTTAGTCAACTTTTCATAATTCGAAAGAAAAACCAAAAATTATTTTATGACGTCATGATGCCGCACCAACTTAATAGTACGTTGAGGATTCCGCCATTTTATGACTTTGTCATATTACATCATACCATAGTGGGCTAACGATCTTTCGATCACAACCAACAGTAGGTTCGATTGCATTGATGACTCCATCGTTTACCATTCTACATCATATCAAATGATGCACATGGTCAAAATACATTTTGAAAGATTTTCAAATTATTTTTGTTTTAGCCGAAACAAATAGCTTAGACATACGAATAACGGTATCGTTTTTAAAACTCATTGGTTCATTCATCTGACCCAATATTTTTTTTTTCAAGAAAATCGAAGTGCAAACACTAGCACGAAGTCAATAAATTTTGAAAATCTAGCATAGCTAGAAGATTTAGAAAAATCCAAATTTCTCCATCACTTCAATCTCTTACAACCATCAATGCTCACTATTCCAAAACTCTTATATAATGTATCTATTCTCAGTACAGTTCACCAACTTACCACACCATGGAAGCTCAGGAACTTACCATAATCATATGGGTTGAGGAACTTATCCTAGTCAGACCAAAATTGTCCATTCGCTGAGGGGTCCCATCATACGATTATGAGTCACGAACTCGTCATAGGCATGAGTCTTAAGAACTCGCACCTAATCTTAGTATTATCTAATTATATCTTAGAAATCTCTATCTATCAAAATAAATATGAGAAAATAATCACCTTTCCACCATATGTAAAATGATACCGCGATACTAACATTCCAACGATTATCAATGTGACGCACTCAATGCAAGCACAAAACTTCTGCCCATACAAAAGTTTGTACAACTATGCCATCACATGAGTCCTCAATAGAAGTCCTACACTTAACTCTATCTTACTCTATCACTTGCTCGTTACGAGCTTTCTATGTTTCACCACATACAACTCCTCATGAGTTCATCTCGTACTCTTTATAGTACATTCACTCATAGCATCAAGCAATATACACTTAGTCGTTACAGACTATCTATCATTTCACAGTTCAATCTGATCACGTCGTGATCATCTGTTTACCTTAGGGTTCTTTCCCTATTATCAACCAAACTCCATCTGAGTTTATTCTCACTATCTTTGTCATATATATCTTATAGACATCATCTTAACATTTTTATTACCAGAGTTAGGAAACTCCTGATTCTCATTCTCTAGATATTTCGAGATTCTTCTTTGAATCTTCACTTAGATATATTTTAATCTTATCTTTCACTCTCTCAGGTTATAGTCTAAGGTACACTTACCTAAGGTTTATAACCTACAGCTTTGATACCAACCTGTGAAGCCCTCAAATCCACGTTCCTTCGAAACCTCGGATTCGGTGCAGTCACGATACTATTATCGCCAAACTATTGCATCTTTTATTCATTACTAAAAGAATATAACTTGCTTTATTACAATTTAGAATATAAAGTCTATTTATATCTAAGATCTCGTCTATACATCACATTCGATGTTACTAAAATGCGGAATAATTTAAACTTTTCAATATCCTTTGAATAAAATCTTTTTATTGATTTCATAACTTTGAATCAAATACAATCTTTGAATCAACTATCTACTATGATTCATTCTATTAGAATTGTCGTATAAAGGTTTACAACTCAACTCGATATCCTCTATGTATTACTAATACATCTATACAACACAACATGTTTTAAACAACGTATACAATCATCAAGTACAACTCTTAGAACCTAAACAGGGTTCAAACGATAATCTAAAAAGTATTCTCCGTTGCGATACTATCTATCTTTATCAATCAAGAAGCACGAAATCTTTATCTTATGTCCTTAACCTGCAAAAGTGGTTATTTGCAAGAGTGAGCTCGACAGCTCAGCAATTCTAACAGTTTTCATGCATCACATAGCATATAACATCATACTCAGTTTATGCATTTATAAACAATTTATATTTCCTATGCATGTTACTTTTCACATAACAAGTATATCATCAAAGATCAACTTTCAATCTCATATATATCTCATATACAGTTCATATATAAGTTTACATCATCACAGCATAATATAATTCAACTAACAATTACTGAATTCATATATCAAATAGAAACTGAAAGACTTGCCTGATTCGTAGTTTAACAACTACGACTTAACTGCTTAAAGATATTTGCTCTTCGTGTAATCCTACACAGTTATATAATCATGGATTCACACTTATCAGTTATATGTATCCACACATTCTCAATGTAATAATAAAGGTTACATTGTTGTCTAACTTGGTTCTTAGAACTTTCGTCTCACTTTCTTATCGTATTTCTAGAATAACTATGTAAGTATATGTATACTTTAACCATACGTAATTACTAACATTCTTCATATACACATGCCTGTCTACCACTAATCTATTTACATATAGCTAGTGTAGTCCATCTTTTGAGTTAATCATTCTCATTTATCATTACTAACACATAAGACCATAACAAAGCAAATATACTCTATTAACCGTCGAAGTCGGATTCCAGTATTAACATATGGTCCTACATAGCATGTATACACATTAAAGGATACTTTCATGCTCGTTTAACCTTTTCACGTGCAATCTACATGATATAGGTTCTAAGTCAACATTCCAACAATTTAAGGCCACTCAAGGTCGTGAACATCACAAAGTTTATCATGCTAGTTCTTTAAACACAAAGTATTCATATAACTCATACTGGGCATGTTCATGAATATTCATACTTCATACATGTAACTATTACGATTATTAGTTTGAAAACATGCTTCGTTTACGCTAAACTTGGTTTCATGATATGTAGTCATGGTATATATATACATGTATGATACATGAGAGAGTCCAACTGTTCTATCAAACATGTTCAGAAATATCAGAATCCAAACCTCAAGGTAATATGTCAAGGTACATTTTCAAAACTTACACTTTCGTTAGAAATATGCACTAGTGAAGTATGCATGCTCATGTTACATTATGAAACATATGTACACAAATCATCATGCCTTTCATGCATTCTTAAACCATACTAATGTGTTTGTAAAATCAAAACGTTAGCATGGTATAAACATATAAAAAGTTCATTTTGTAAAACTTACATTTTGGCTATTAGTGAGGTTTGCATGTTCGTATTTCATTATGAAGCTTATCTACGCAAGTGAACATACAAATCATATATTTCTAGGTCATACAAACATGTCTCATAGGTCAAAATGTATATATGGTATGTTCATGACAAGTTCACTTTAAAAATTCTAAGTTCATTTCGTAACTCATAAAGCCTTTCTTCAATAGCGTATACTATCATGGTCATACATGCTTATGTCATGACAAAGTACTCCTATATGTATGTTAGTCATGTCCACATGCTTGTCTAATGAGGTACTATATGCTAACATATGACAGCAACTTAACAGAAACAGAAGTCAAGATTCAGGGCCTGGCGCAGCTGCGCCGCTAGCCAGTTCAAGACTGGCGCAGCTGCGCAGGTGTGCGGCCAGGGGCAGTGACTGCTCTGCTTCGGCAGTAACCAGACCAAACTCAGAATTTTCACAGAAATTTCAATTCTAAACTGCTATATAACAATTCTATCATGCTTATAACTTCATATAACACTTAATAAACATCTTCAAATCACTTAATCAATTAATTCATGATAAATTCAAGAATCAAGAACTGAGAATTGAAGAACATGGATAAAGAGTTATACCTCTGCAATATGAACTTGCTAAAGCAATTTCTTAATCTCCTTCACACTAATAGTATACTTACTCTCTATAATTTTCTTAGCAATAAAATTCTCAGCAAGTGTAATATAGAAGGAGAAGAGCTAATTTATAGGCAAACCAATACTCAGTTCATAGCTTTTCTTGCCAAATTAAACTAACGGAAATAGCAAGAATCTAATGGTTAACAAATAGTTGGTGAAGAGTTTGTGTAATCCATCATCAATCCCACTCCCCTCATACTCATTAGCTTGGATTGATGAATTTGAGAGGAGAGTAGTTTAGGCTAGGCTTCACGTGAAGAGAAGTGGAGAATGGGTACTCAAATTGGGACACAGTAAATATAACTTAGCAACTTGCAATATAACTTACTATTGTTGTATATAGTGTATACCATACTTGGGTTATATATATACATTACATATATGTTTAAGTTGTACACATTCCATTTCATTTAACTTAAGTTATAATTAATGTGTCACAATGTAGTCCCAATAATACTATCATGTAGTAAATTTTAACTTGCACATATATAAATTCTTATACATTTCATCCTACCGGATATAATTCTATCGGGTATTACTCATTATAACAGTTATTAATACAGTTATAATATCTGGTAGAAACCATTATCAATTTAACAATTGCTATATGTTAATAGGGTATTCCTTAAGGTCTATCCACACATATCATGTTATATAAGCAATAATATTATGTAACTCTCTTAATGCAACCAATTATACTATATAATATATACATATAATATAGCTATATTAAAGCGTCACACTGCATTATATACACATTTCATGTAACTCTATCACCTTACTATATAGCTTATATAGTCACGTCGCACTTTACACTTCGTACAACATATAGTTAACTATCATACGTTATATATTTTAATATCGCATGCTTGCACATTAATAAATTACTTATTTTATTAATTAATCTATTTCTCATTAATCAATGAAATTATAATTTTTATAACAATTAATTAACACTTTATATGATTTATTATCACGTTAAATAAATATATCTCTTATTATATTTATAAATTATTTACTCATTAATCAACATATTATCAAATAATTACTTGATAATAGTATATTGCTCATAATAATAATTAATATAATAAGGCAATATATCGCATTCCCTATTAATACAATTCCGATTATATTTATAATCGATTTCCTTATTATTATGTTATCGCTTTGCAATAATAATAATTCAATATACCATTATAATATAATTAATATAAATTAATTTTTTAATAAATAATTCCTCCATCTTTGAATTAATCAATTCATTACCGAATCTATTATCGTGCCACACAAGGCATTTCTCACAAGCTTAATCTAAAGCTTATTATTATTCCCATCACTTACTACTTATAACATGTTCAATATAATTAGAACTATTAAGTCACAAGGTTCACATATATAAATATATCGTGAATTAAAATACTCCAATATTCTATATAACCTTTACGGTAATGTAATAACTCAAGCTATTAAAATGCTAAACTACTTCAATTAATTATACTTATAATAAGTATAACTTTTACGCTTATAATAATTAATATATACTCTATTAATTATTCCAATAATATTCACGATCAAATAATAACTTAAGTTATTTAATATATTAAAATAACTTAGTTTTCTTTCATTAATTAAACTCCCTTGAAAATACATTTAAAATTATGTATTTAGCTATATCATAAAATATTATGTTTTCTCCAAATAAGCACATTCATTATTAGAAAATACTTTATTTATTGATTCAAGATATTATAATATAATATCGAATAATTACATGTACTACACATGTACATATATTATATATAGAAAATAGATAACAAGTTTATTTTCTATTATAATAATTTGTTTCCATCAATTTATTTAGATATAGCAAATATGTTTTAATATATTTACCGTATTAATTAATCATACCTATTACCTCATACAAAAACATATAAGGTAATATTATTATTCAAAAATAATATTTTCTCCTTTATTTAAAATAATTCATTATTAGAATTTATTTTAATATCCTTTATAAGAAATATATAATAATTATTTCTCTTTCTTTTCTATAAATTGTTCCCCAAAAATAATTTCTTCAAATATTAAATATTTATTTAAAGATATAATGATTTCCATCCTCTTTTAATAACGTATATATATATATATATTTAACGTTATTCGCACATTAGACTTTCTGACATATTACTACTCTAAGTAATATACATAAAAAGTATCAACTATAACTACATAATCAACACACATATTAATTCACTCCTTTACTTAAGTAAATTAAACACTATACTATATCATCATAGTTAATTAAGGTTCAATACTCTCATTATATTATTCCATAATATAACTCCCAACTTAAATTAACTAATATTTATTCTTATTAGTTAATTCCTTAACTACTCATACTTCACTATTCAAACCTATTCACGGATAGCTTAAGTGCTATTAATAACCTATATTATAACATACTAGTTATTAATACACATACACAAGAATATGGTGATTATATATTAAGGATATTTAATGTCACCAACTTACTATGATAAAATAATTCTATAAATTATTTAATATCGATAGGAATTTATCCACTTCTTTTATCTCAACTGAATTGTCTCTACGCTAATTAACAAATATATATTAATAATATATTTATAAATCACAAAAACACATACTACATAGTCCATATTACCCTATGTAATATAATACCATACCTCATATCACATATATATATATTCCTATTTGAACCCATCTCATGCCTTTAGAATTTTGTTTATAAAATTCTTATTTAATAATATCTGAAAATTCGGGTTCTTACAAGGTCCCCATATCGCAATCTACTAGAGGGGAGATTAATCTGATCTTTCAATTGGAGCGGATCTGAGTGGTGCCTTTCCTGAGCCTTGCAAAATTCTTCTTCTTTGAGTCCAGTACTTAAACACCGACGGGTTTGCCTCCTGGTGGAGGAATGATGACATTTGTGCAAAGCACTAATATAAAGAAGTAAAGCATTCATTCACATCCATTCAATATAAAGACACAACATTTTACACACACGCATATATAAAAGGAAATTTTGAAAAGATTTGAACGCGACCTAAGCCCTCTACTGTCTCCAATAGAGTCGACACCTGTCGATGTCGGGAAAAAAATACGGGTCGAGTTGGACCTGAATCTTCCTCTCTTCCTAAGTTTTGTGGTCTTCTACCCGTATTATCTTATTGTTTTATGAAGGTTGAAAGTTTTTTAGGAAAAGGCCAACATGTATCATGTCGACGTTTTGAATGGTTTACAAAGTCGCTAGTTAGTAGATTTGAAATGGTTGTACCAATTTAACCGAGTTTTGTTTGAAAGTAGGCCCAATTGTTGGACACTGTCGAAACTTGATCTTGAAATCGAAGTTCTAAGTTTGGGGGCTTGGTTAAGTGTGGGGAAGGTGTTAGGCACCCCACAACTCCCGTGAAAATACTGTACCGCATCTTTTCAATATTTCCCTTTTTATTTGCAATGTGTGTGTGAATGCTGAAAGAAATTGGGCCTACGTTTGATTGATTTGAAAGTATGGACGTGCTTCGTTGAACCTGTATACGAAGGGTTTGATTTAATTTGCAAAAGTCTTTTTAACAAGATATTAAAATGATGTTTTGAAAGCAGGTTTTCAAACCCTTACGCTCACGTAGGAATTGAAGAATGTAGATACCTACATTTTTATCTTTTCAGCCTTTTGGGTCAATTTGAATGGTGATGACGGGCTACGAGGCATCCTCGATCACAAAATATATACAAGTGCTGGTCTTCTCGTGGGCATGACAGCCATCGAAGTGACTCTAGCACGATATACCATTATTTCATTATGTTTGAGGCCTTAAACCCGGATAACTGTTTTAAGGCCTTTCAGATGTACATTTTACAGAAAAACTGGCAGGGTACATTTGTAATGTGGAGTCTGTCCATCGTTGGAATCAGATTCTGATCAGTTTAATCATGAATCCCATGATTTCTAGGCTCACAGAGAGAAGCCGAGAAAACTTGCACAGTTCAATATTCACATAAAATGTATTTTTACATCAAAACGTCGCGAAGAAAACCAAGGATTAAATAGTCAAATCCTGGCATGCGCGTAGCCAAAACATCTCAGTCCCAATAGATAGCAATCTACGAGTCACGAGGTTGCTTTTAAAATGAATAAAACTAGAAAGAAAGCTAGATTTAAATAAATCTCGGCCATTCTAGCTTCCCGGTTTCGGTTGGACCTATTTTGAACCGTTTGAAAGGTAAAAAGGGCTAGATTTAAAGAAATCTAACTTGCCATAATTGATATCTAAAAAGAATTCATATCAAATGAATATTTAAAGCAGATATTTAATCATAATGAATAAAAAATATATATATAGTTATATATATACGAAAGCTATAAAGGGCGATGGGTTTTCACTCTCAGGCCCGTACTGGAATGTAAAAAAGCCACGAAGTCCGAATCCAGACCAAATAAAGTTAGAAAAATTTATATATATATAATTATATATATAAAAGCAGTAACTACCATGGATTTTCCATCCGGACTTGACAGAATTGAAAAGTTAGTATATATATAGTTAAATATATACATAATAAAGCCAAAAAGGACACGAGTCCATGACCCAGTTCGAGAAAGTCAAAATATATATGTATATATAAAAGCGATTAAAAGCCGTTGATCGTCGATCCGGGCAGTGCAAATGCAAGAAAACGCGTAAATGTAGTAAAATGTACTAAAAAGTACGCCAAAACTGCCACGGAACTGAGTCCCAGGCAAAATCATAAAACAAAACTTAACGTACACGTGTATAAATGCGCAATGAATAGGAACTTGCTGATCATAAAAATAGTTACAATGGACTGGTACACGGGCTTTTTGCCACTTGGTAGGCTTCAAACGGACGTTTTCACCTTTTAATTTTTGATATGTGGTAGTATATGAGTATACCTACGTGTTAGAGTAATAAAATCTGGGTTTGGAGTACTAGAAGTTGGGTTAGGAAATGAAATGGGCGGAGTTTCAGAGCGTTTTCTATTTTTTTTTCTTTTGGCTTGGGGGTGCACTTGTATTTATAGACCCGATGGAAGCGGTCTTACCCGCTGCAGCCGCGGGTATACTTACGGCTCCATGTGGCAGGGCCCATCCGGTGGGGTCCATTGTCTCGAAGTACGTGCACTCTAAGCACGCGATGTCAGGTTCGAAACTTTCTAACTTTTGATCGGAGCCTCCGTTTGAGGCGTGCTATACCTTTTCGGAAAGTCCTCGCTGATTCTTCGCAGTTTGTCCGTTGAGCTGCCTTGCGCTATTTTCACTCGGGATCAATGTTATAGTTCTTTCTGACCTTCAAGGGACCAATTAGGATTGATTTTAACCGAATTGACTTCAAGTTGGTAAAATGACCATTTTGCCCCTCCAAGTGTTGTCTTTTGTACTGGCACGGTCTTTGACTATTTTCCCTTGCTTGTCTCTGAGGTTTTGATCCCAGTTGATTCTATTTGTCCTCAGGGTTATCTCCGAGGTTGACTTGGTTTCCCAGGGTTGTCTCTGGGGATGGTGTGATGCTTCGGGATAGTCTTTGAAGTTGATTTGGCCTCTCGGTTTGTGACCGGGCCTGAACTGGATCTCCTGGTGTTGTCACCGGGGTTACTGAACCTCCCAGGTTGTGATTGGGGTTTAACTGATATACCGGGGTTGTGATCGGGGTTGACCTTAACATCCCAGGGTTGTCACCGGGGCTGCTTGACAACCCGATATGGTTATCGGGGCTTCACTTGACATCCCGGTGTTGAGACCGGAGCTGACTTAACATCCCGATATAGTGACCGGGGATGAGTTAACATCCTGTTATTGAGATCGGGGTTTAGTTGACATCCTGGTATTGAGATCGGTTGAGTTGACATCCCGGTATTGAGACCGGAGCTGAGTTGGCATCCCAGTATTGAGATCGAGGTTGAGTTGACATCCCGGTATTGAGACCGAGGCTAAGTTGACATCCCGGTATTATGACCAGGGCTGAGTTGACATCTCGATATTGAGATTGAGGCTGAGTTGAGATCCCGATATTGAGACTAGGGCTGAGTTGACATCCCGGTATTGAGACCGGGACTAAGTTGACATTTCGGTATTGAGACCCAGGTTGAAAAGACAGTTTTGCCCTCCTGCAGGGTTAGTCACAAGAATGCAAAATTTTGAGTGTCTACAACAAGAATGAAAAATTTTGAGTGTCTATAGATGCCCCTCTTTATCATGTTTATGAAACGTAGGAAATGAACAGGATAAAGATTGCTAGACACTGGAAATATGATAAATGCAAATGTAATGCAGTGCATAGCATGATATGTTATGAATGTTAGATACCTTTGAGGGGATGGGGTTATCACTAACTATTTACGTCATTTTCTGCTGGGGATAACGTTATCCATGATAGCTTTTGATGTCGCATTAGTCAGATGCTAATGGTTTACCATGTCCGTGTGGTGCTAGGATATTACTGGTAGGGTATCTCTGGTAGGCTATCACAGACTGTTCTCATCATATTCTGCTGGGGATGACGTCATTCATGATAGCCTTTGGTGAATTCCCTTGACGTCTACTCGAACGATATATTACAAAGTCTCGATCACCACCGAATCTTTCTTGATGCTCCCTCTAGGAATTTGTATAACAGATTCCATCATCTATCCTCTGTGGGGATAAACTGATATACTATTTTTACCACCGGCTCATTCCCGATGCTTCGCTGGAGTTGTCGCCAATGGCTGAACTGTCAGAACCTTTGACCTTCGCTGAAGTAGCATTCAATGGCTGATATCACTGGACTGTTCCCGATGCTTCGTTTGGGTTGTCACCAACGGCTGATAGTGTCAAGCAATCTGACCTTCGCTGAAGTAACCTTCAATGGCTGAGATCACTGGATCATCCCAGATGCTTCGTTGGGGTTGTCGCCAGCAGCTGATAGTGTTAGGCAATCTGACCTTCGCTGAAGTGGCCTTTAACGGCTGATATCACCAGACCGCTCCTGATGCTTCACTGGGGTTGTCGCCAGTGGTTGATATGCTAGGCAATCTGACCTTCACTGAAATAGCCTTCAACTGCTGATATCCTCGGACCGTTCCCGATGCTACGCTGGGGTTGTCGCCAGGGGTTGATTGTGTCAGGCAATCTGACCTTCGCTGAAGTGGCCTTCAACGGCTGATATCACCAGACCGTTTCCGATGCTTCTCTGGGATTGTTTCCAGAGGTTGATAGTGCCAGGCAATCTGACCTTCGCTGAAGTTGCCTTTAACGGCTGATATCACCGGACCGTTCCCGATGCTACGATGGGTTTATCGCCAGCGGTTGATAGTGTCAGGCAATCTGACCAATCTCGACGTGGGGGTACTCTTTCTGACAAATCTTACCCTCAGATCAATCTAGATGCCTTAATACAGCCAGAACCTGCCGTTCATACTGTCGGACCTTCCCGATGCTCTAACAGTGGCAGTTTTCAGTAGTTTTTCATAGTTTTTTTAGCAGTTCTCATCATTGATCCTCGGATATCTCTTCAGGATGATAACCAATGGTTTATATTAAGTTCTTATCTTTGTCAGGCCCTCGCCGCTTAAACGCAGGATTTCAGACCAATCCGCTCAATCGCGTAGCAATTTTTTTTTGGATTTGACTTTTCAGCTTCTGTAAACTTCATTTCCACTCGAATTGGACCGAGATGGAGGGAGTGGGCCCCACCCTGGGGAGCCACAGGTAGGGGTGCGGCAGCCGCAGGTGGGGCTACTCCCTCTTGCGAGTTTAAGTTGAGGTCCCGTGCCTTTTCAAATTCATTTTCAGTTTTGAATCTGAAGGGAAATCTGATTTTCTTTCTCAAATCTAGGGAGTTCGGGCAGCTTTTTTCAGATTTCGTCAGCGCACAAACGCTCTGCACATCTCAGGTAATGTGGTGCCTTGAAATCCGGCCTATTTTTCACACCCGAATTCTTTGCGTTACGGTACTACCCATTTCATACATACATCATTATATCCTGAAGATACATGATATATTCACACATTCCCAGGTTCTATTACCTCAAAACGTTTCTTTATTAAAAATAATGGTAATTACATTATTCTTATCACATTACAATCTTGACTTAACTAGTCACCGTATCTACAGAATAGTTTTAACTAACTATTCTACATGACTTGACTTGATTTTCACGATTGTTCATAACATGAACAGTACTTCATCTTACGACGATTATGGTATTCACAACCATAACATCTCACCATAGAAAGACATCGATCCACTTGATCTTCGTCAGGTCCTTTAACACATACTACCGTCGTTCACTGAAAATGTTTTTATTTCAAGCAAGTGTGAGCATTCAATTGCTCAGCAAGTTATAGAAGTTGAATAACAACCAAAGCAAGAATCAAAGTTCTTTTAAGACTTCAATAATCGAACAATGGTTATGAAGCAGCTCGAATAATAGGAATACATTCTGATTCCTATCCTTTTTCAACATACATCACATATACTTCGTCATACTTTCATTTTCTACTCATTCATATACATTCTGTCTGGCTAGAATCATTAGCATAGACTTAACGATATCGATTTATGAATAACCGAACTTCCTAACATAAAATAGTTCAAACATAGAACAGTTTATCTCATAGAAACACCGAAGTGTTAATATTGTGGCACAAGGCCTCATTCATACTATCACTTTGTACAAATATCGAACATTTGCATATACAAAATTACTTCCTCATGTCCAACATCTGAGGAAGTTAAGAACTAGCATTCATCATAAAGGATGAAGGAAGTTTAGAAACTTGCATTCATATGGAAATGAACGCAGTTAGGAAACTTGCCTTAGTGATGCGTACTGCTTATGCCTTATCGGTCATCATTTTCCCTATAAAGCATATAGGAAACACATATCCAATTAGTCAAATACTTGACTTAAGCATTATCTTATACTTATCTTTACTTCTTATGGTTCACGTTCTTGTAATCTATGTCTACGTGACCAATCTTTACTTCATTCTTCATATTATTTCATTACATTCCCTTACCACGTCCGGTCTATACGACTCTTAATGTTTATCCAAGTTATTAACATTAACTCGACTTTTCACATTATACGTTCTTCATTCTCTTGTTACCGTTCATTACGACTTATTACCAATCACATGCCAACATTCATTAACGTCTAAGTTATACAACCAATGTATACTTAGAACGTTCACTTAACGCCGATACTATTCGCGAGAAACATTCACGTATCTTGCGTTCACGTTACTCGTCTCTTAATCTCATTCAACCTTTACTTAAGGTTTAAATCACTTGTTAAGTGTTATATTAAGTGAATTCTATGTTCATTCGAACTCTCATCAATTATCACTAAGTATGATGATCGGCGAGATCTTAACTTGTTCTTCAACTTAAACTTTGGTTAATGTTTCCAAGCTTAAGTTTAATTACATTTGTTCAACGTTCAACTCTCATAGACACTGATTAAACATGTTGTTTAAAGCTTACATTACATCACTTTCTAGCCCCTTAATTGATATGCAAACGGTTAAGTACTTACTAGCAATGTTAGAATTTTCTGCCATTCTGGCGCTGCGGCGCTAGATTTTCCTCTTGGAGTGGCGCTTGCAGCGCTACCCCTCCAGAGATTTCTCCCCGGAGTGTTGTTGTGGCGCCATTTTAAGCCTATTGGGTGGCGCTGCGGCGCTATCCCTGCATCTCAGAAAAATTTCTAAGTCTTTGAAAATTCTGAAATTCCCAAGCTCATAACGTAACCGTTATAACTCGAAATTGGCTCGTTCCAAAGCCAAAAGTTCACAAATGACATGCTCTACCATCCTATCAAGTCGGAATTCATTTCCAAATTTGTTGGCAAAAAATTCGTCGATTAGTCCATTTTTACGTGTTCGTCGAATGTTCGCGAACGTTCGACGCTCGTTTCTTCGTTTTTAACTCTGAATTCGTTCGTTCTTGGTCTCGCAAGTCTTTTTTACATAATTACACGTGTTGCAATCGAAAACCATCGTTTCCAAATCACACGGCGACTTTTGACTTTCATTCTGGGAAATTTTACGATTTCGACGCTTAACGTCTAATCGCATAAAATTCCACCGAAACTACGTTTCTCCATATTTTTACATCCAACCAAATGGAATTAATCCATTTTCTATTCATCTATGATTCTCACCATCTAAAACATCTAAGTTTTAATGGCTTTCTTCATTATATTCTTCGTGTTCTTCGTTCTTAATCAATGTTATGTTATGATTTTACGTTTTCTCGCATTCTAACGTTATAAGTTTGATAATTCAACCTTATAACATCAGAGAGTTAATATAACTCATCCGAACCATCCACTAACATCTTTTCGTTCATTAACCATTTCATTATGGTTTTTAACTCATTCATTCCTTAACTTCTTAACCATTTTATTATGGTTTCACTTGTTCTAGATTATTAATGGTTTAAAGTCCACTAATATCAATCTCCATACATCCTACAATTCATTCTCTTCCATTTTCCACTTCTCCATTAATCCAAGAAATGAAAGAAAGATGGAAATTTAAGGTTTAACACCTATACCTTATAAGTGTTCTTGAGTTATTGAGTTTGTTTATGACAAAACTCTTAAGCTAGCTTCTTTGGCTTTCTTGAATTTCTTCCTCAAGATCTTCCTCTCCTCTTCTCTTCTCTCTCCATTGTTGGTGGGATTTCAAACAAGGAAAATGAAGGGCCAATCCCTCTATTTATAGAGATTGCAAGACTAAGGGCTTAAGGGTCTTTTAGGCCCAACCTCCTCACTATTCCCACCTCCTCACCCTTTCTTTGTGCCCAAGTTTGAGACCATGTGCAACCTATGTTTCCCTATGTGCTAGCATATGCTAGCACATGGCCACCTTGTGCACTCACATGCCCATGGGTTTTCCCATGGGTTTAAATCACCCATTTACCCACCGATTCGACCCACGGGTTAAATTCTTAGATTCAATTCAAATTAAATCTATTTACTTCGTATAAAATTCGTATTATACTTCGTATTAATTCTCGTATCCTCCTCATATTATACTCGTATAATAATTAGTATTATACGCGTATTCATTGTGTATAATAATCATTTATTATTACACATAATCATTTTTTTCTTAAATTTCACTTTCCCTAACCCTTCGTGTTTTAAGTCCGCAAGCGAAAACTTCACGAGCCATAAATGAAATATTATTACATATTCCATCTCGTCTCAAAATCCTATTATAATGCGTTTCTCAAAATTTTAAAATAAATTCCCGAACAGAAACTAATGAATAGTTAATTTCGTCCTTTTCTTACCGAGAAAACTTTTCTCTGCTAACTTAACTTTTCACGATATATTGCCATCAAATCTTTCGATAGAAAGTCATTCCAACATTCCAAACTCTCGAAAAGGCTTAGGGTCAAAACCCTAACCTCAAACCCTAACCCTTAGTACTAAACCCTAACCCTTAGGGTTAAACCCTAACCCTTGGGTTTCATACATGAATAGTACCTATTTCGTCTTTTTCTCAGAAATATTTTTATTCTTGAAAATCTTTTATTTTCGTCTTGAAAATTCTTACTCGTTTATTCTAGCTCGTAGCCAGAATCCTCCCCATTTCTAATCATCATATGTCATAAAATGATTAATATACACATGACACATAATATAATCAATAAAATTACTTTTATTAATTATTAATTATGTAATCTAAATTTCTGGACAATCCGATTTTCCAGGTTGTCACAGGTAACATTTACATCCTTTATTTTCTAGTTTTGACCGTTAGAATGTTGTAAACCACGTAGTGTGCTTTTAAACGCATTGTATCAAATGTATATGCTTATATGACTTGATAAAAATTTTTAGACTTCATAAGAATGCAAATTTTACTGTGACACACGTTTTGATGTAAGAAAATTTGAATACGGAGACAGTCTTTTGACGCCCTTTTTGAGCAGTTTACTCATCCTTTTTGAGGCCTAGTGAGCCTGGATTTTCAACTAAAAAATGTCCATGGTAATTTAGCTACCATGTGAAGTTTGCTTTTGATTTTTTTTCATAAATATACACTATTTCTGTTTTTGGGTAGGTGTGCTACTGAATGGCCACCTAGTCATGCATATGTGCATGCGGACCGTTTATTTTATAAAGGAGACTCTGGAAAATATTTTTAAAAGCCTGAGTATTTAATAAACATGCAATTTTAACATTACTGGGGATTTTGACAGACTCATGCATGTTTTAGGACTTAAAAATGCATAAAATAATGCTTTAATTTAATAAGTCACAGGTTTAGGCTTACCTCACCCTTTCTGAGGTGTTTTGGAGACTTTGTCCAGGTTATGGAGCCAAAGAGACCCAATGGTGCTAGCAGGGTCGTTCCAAGATTTAGACGGAATGTTCCTTAACCACGGCCATCCCGTCCGCCTCGCAGATTGGCTGAGTCAATGATTCATCTTATCTGGGTTGATCCGCCGGTTGATGTGGACGACGAGGATGCACATTTTGTTGATCCTGTCCCAGGTCAGGCTCCACGTGTGGAGCTTCCAGGCATTGTGGTGCCACTTCAGGAGCAGTTGGGAGATTTGAGACGCCATCCATCGAGATTCTTTCACTCCAACGAGGTGACTAAAGTTTTCCTTTCGGATTCTCTTCCTTTCTTTCTTTTGCCATTTTAGGGCACCGGTTTGATATGGGTGAGCTTATCGATGCAGGTTCCTGGCTTTACACAACCCAGGGGGAACTAGTTTAATGTGCATTCTTTGTACCACACCCTGCATACGGAGTATAGGGCCATTGTTGACACCTGGGGGTTTTAGGCGTTCTTTTCTATCCTTCCCCGCCGTTGCCCCTGGGGTTATCTGAGGGCATTATCTGAGCACTGGTTCCACTAGACTCAGTCTCTCCATTTGCTGGATTGCAAGGTGATGATGACGCCTATGGACTAGAGGTTCATCACCGAGATAGAGTTCGTAGGTGAGCCAGTACCGGTTGTGGCAGACATTTAACCTACTGCCGTTCGGTCCCTCTTAGAAGTTCCTGCGACGGCTATCAAGGGTTAGACAGTCATTCTGGTCTCTTGAGCGTAGATGCCCAGAGTGGGGCTTTGACTGAGCCTCTGCCTGATGATCAGAGGGTTAGAGATCGCATCCTGTGGCGACTATTTTTGGGATTATCAGAGGTTATTTCCATGCGAACAACTCTTCGCCCTGGTCAACGCTACTCGGTACGTGGAGCGCCTCAATAATTTTGATTGGGGTACCTACACCTTTGTCTATTTCCTCCTAAGGATGCGCATGTGCTTGGAGGGTGTGACAGAGGCTTGGTTAGGTTTTTACCCATTCTTACTGGTGAGTACATCTCTCTTGTACCTTTTTTATTTCTTCATTTATATATGTCAGTCTTAATCACTGAGGACTTTTGATATTTGCACGGCCAGTTTTGGGCATATGAGGCTCCCTTGCTTACGTCCTGCCACTACGCTGGGCTTGGAGACTTATCCGAGGGGACAACGTTGGCATCACTCCACATTAACGAAGGTCCCTGTAGCTGAGGGATTCACCCACTCCTGCCTGCAGCTCGAGCTATTGACGGTCGGATTGATCTCGTGGGTCCCGTACACCTCAGACTTTTTAACAGTCGGGTTTGAGGGCGGTTTTCCCACTGGCCGTGAGTTTGCATTATCTACCCGCAGAGTCCCATTTTTGACAAAGGGAGGCAGGGAGCTCTATTTAGGAGAGCGTGCTATTAGGAGCACCACGAGAGAGATCCGCATTCACTTTGTTCCTTCTACTTGGCATCATTGGCCATTAGCTTAGCCACTCATATACATTCTTATGGTGGGCGTAGATGGCTTCACACTGTCTGAGGGTACTTATAGCCAATAGGCATTTCACAACTGGTGGATTCCTCATACCATTGGGGCTCAGACTCGTGCTACCCAATTCATGGTAGATATGGTGCCGGGGTTTGTGATGATGACAGACTGGATTGCTTGCCTCCGAGATCCGACTCATCTAGATTAGATCACAGGATTGACCCAGCAGTTGAAGAGGGAACATTTGTTCATCAGACACCTTGGCCGAGAGCCATCTGAGGAAAATTCTTTTGCTCCTTCCAGCTCTGGAGCAGGCCCCTCATCAGGTCCATTTTCTAGCAGCTTTGCAGGTGCTAATCCTCCCTTGTATCGACCGGACATTCCCACTGGCCGAGATTTTGTGACTCAAGAGGAGCTGGAGCAGGTTAATAGTCTGGATGCAGACATTCTTGATCTCTTTGGATAGCTTTTCTCGCTATATCTTTTAATAGTCTGGATGCAAACATGCTTCGCATGTTTAATAAAATGACGCGTATTTTATATATATATGTGCATGCGCGCTAAACAAGATGAGACAAATAATAACAAACCCCTCAAAGAAATAATATTAAGTCCGAAGCGTTCAAATGATATTTGGAATATCGAACGTCACCTTCTAGCATGATTAATTAATAGAGTATTAAATATTTAATATGAGTTTGTTGTGCTATCCACAAGGCGAGTATTGAGTATTTAAGATGTTAATTAATCACATTTGATGCTTATCAAGAAAATTGAACGATCTAGTCTTGTTGTGCTATCCACAAGGACGAACATTTTTCTTTTTTGAATATATGGAAGTGCTAGGCTGGACTTAACTTAACTCATTTTAGTTCGGATGTGCACACACATGACCATTATGATTTAAGAGGCAAAATAAAAGGAGTTACATAATGATGTAATTGACAAGAGTTGTCTACCTATTTATTTGTATATCGCTTGTTGTGCTATCCACAAGGTTATATACATTTAAAATGGGATTCTTAATCTCACTAGCAAATCTTTAATTAGATGTTGCCGAACTATATAAGTGAGGGTAATATAGTTTGATGAAAATAGTGGGAGATACCAATTTAAAATAAAGACCTAAATTTATTTTGATATGCAAAAATTAATAAAAATGAATGTTTGCTAAAATGTTATCTTTTCACACGCAGAATTTTAAAAATGTCAAAATCACTAATCTCACTACGAAGCATACTTGATGCAAATAAGCTTACCGACCCGAATTATGAGGACTGGCTAAGAAATCAGAGAAATGTTCTCACTGCTGAAAAAATTTCTTATGTCCTAAATTCAACTATCCCTAAATCTGTTTCAGAAACAGCCTCTGAGGAAGAGATTTCCACTTTCAATAAATGGCAAGATGATGCATCTATGGCTCAATACATCATGCTAGCATCCATGAATAACGAGCTTCAGCGTCAGCTCGTAAATATGGATGCTCCTGCTATGATGCTTCAGCTCAAGGAGTTGTATGGTGAATAGAGTAGGACTGCTAGATATGAGATATCTAAGGAGCTCTTCCGATCTCGGATGACCAAGGGCAAGGTGAACATAAAGGAACAAAAGAAACCTGATCTAGCTAGCAAAGGAATGTGCTTCCATTGCAACGAGAAGGGTCATTCGGAAGAGAAACTGCAAGAAGTTTCTGGCAGATAAGAAGTTTGGAAAAGCTTCGACTTCCAATCAATGTTTGTTTATGATTGAAATTAATTTTTTTGAAAGTCATAATTCTACTTGGGTATTGGATACCAGCTGTGGGTCTCACATATGTAACACTGTGTATGGACTGGTCAGAAGTAGAAAGCTGAACAATGAAGAGATGATCTTACGAGTGGGGAATGGAGCAAAGGTTGCTGCATTAGCTGTAGGAACTTATTGTTTAGCAATGCCTTCGGGCAAGTCCATTTATCTTAATAACTGTTATTATATTTCGAATATTATTAAAACATTATTTCAATTTTTGTATTGGATATGGAAGGTTTTGACGTTATTATAAAGAACAATGGTTGTTTTATTTATAAAGATGATGTTTTATATGGTATTGGAAATTTACGAAATGGGCATTATATACTTGACTTGCAAGAAAATATATTTCAAATTGAACAAACTAAGAAAAGGAAAATAGATGATATTAATTATACCTATATGTGGCACTATAGACTCGGTCATATCAGTGAAACAAGATTATCCAAGTTGCATAAGGATGGGCTCCTAGAGCTAACCGATTATGAATCATATCCAACTTGTGAATCTTGTCTCATGGGTAAAATGACTAAATCTCCTTTTAGTAGAAAAGGAGAAAGAGTTACAGGGTTGTTGGCATTGATTCACACAGACGTTTGTAGACCTATGACAACAAGTGTGTAGGGAGGGTATTCTTATTTTACTACTTTCATTGATGATCACTCAAGATTTGGATATGTGTATTTGATGAAATACAAATCAGAATCATTTGAAAAGTTCAAAGAGTTCAGAAGTGAAGTAGAGAAATAAACGGACAAGAGTATTAAGATACTTCGATCAGATCGAGGTGGAGAATACTTAAGCGGTGAGTTTCTTAATTGTCTCAAAGAAAATGGTATAATCTCACAATGGACTCCTCCAGGTACACCACAGTTAAATGGAGTATCTGAAAGGAGAAATCGAACACTGTTGGACATGGTTCTATCCATGATGAGTTTTACCGACCTTCCAATTTCCTTCTGGGGATATGCCCTGGAGACGGCTGCATACCTACTTAACAAGGTACCTACCAAATCCGCCCCAAAGACTCCATATGAGATGTGGAAAGGAGGAAACCAAATCTTAAGCATGTTAAGACTTGGGGTTGTCCAGCTTATATCAAAAAATTTGAACATGATAAGCTACAGACTAAATCCGATAAGTGTAGATTTGTGGGATACCCTAAAGAAACTGTAGGGTATTATTTCTATCATCCAACTGATCAAAAGGTGTTTGTTGCGAAACATGCTGCCTTCTTGGAAAAGGAGTTTATCTATGAAGGGGTCAGTGGGAGTAAGATATAGCTTGAAGAAGTTTAAGAACAACAAATTACTACGGATCAGAGTCAGGTACCTGACCAAGTGGAAGAACCTACTGTATCACACCCTATTCATAAATCTGGAAGAGTACCGAAGATACCTGAGAGGTATGGATTCGTCATAGAGGATGACGATGAGGTACACATCATGAACGATGATGATCCATTGAATTACGAACAGGCTATGAGTAATAAAGACTCAAAGAAATGGTAGATGACCATAAAATCTAAAATGAATTTTGAAGCTATGCTCAAGTCCATTTGGATTTTACTTGTGATTGCAACTTATTATTATTATATCTGGCAAAATGGACGTGGAGACGCCCTTCCTCAAATATACATTATTAGAGGAGAATGTATATATGATACAACCAGATGGATTTGTTTCAATAGTTGAAGCAAATCATATATATGAGCTACAACAATCCATTTATGGATTGAAGCAAGCTTCTCGTAGATGGAACATTCGTTTTGATGAGACAATCAAAGAGTTTGATTTTATCAAAAACGACGATAAACCATGTGTGTACAAGAAGGTTAGTGGGAGCGCAGTTTCATTTCTTGTACTATATGTTGATGATATATTACTGATCCACATTAGGGTAAGTCGTTACCTTAAAAGATGGTGCAGTGATTTAGAAAGGTTCCAAACAACAAAAGGTTGTTGGTTTAGTGACAAAGACAGAGTATATAACTGTAAGTGAAGCTAAAAGTTGATATTTCGGATGAAAAGTTCATTACAGAACTAGGAATAGTTCTTAAGTCTCATCTTGAATATAAACATGTGTTGCGGCACCTTAATTAAAGAAACCATTGAAAAAGGAGCATATAGACTCTTAAGATAACATTGCAGATCCATTTACTAAAGTTTTAACATAACAGCAGTTTGATCGTCACTTAGAGAAGAAGGGTATGAGATACCATGGCGATTGACTTTAGTGCAAGTGGGAGATTGAAAGTAGTATGCATACAAGCCAATCATGTATGATGATAAAGCATATACTTTGGAGACAATCTTATTTATTTATTAATAAAAATATTCATTTATTAAAGGCATTTAATTATCTACATGATGCTATTTTTATAATATGTAAATAACCCATAGTTTTAAGCAATGCTTTTAGAATCATGATGTTGATCATGCTAATGAGATTTAAATTCTTAGAAAGCTTAAAACTAAAATAGTTCCCAATCGTGGGATTACTAAAAAGAGGATTAGTAAATCCGGATAGATTGGTACATATGTTGCTTGCTCATTGGATGAGGATGACTGATCTCATGGTCATTTGTGTGGAGACACTAAAGCAAGTATGTAGGTGCTTATTGGAGAATAAGTTCATTGAACGTGACTCGCTATGGAATACCTAATGGAGTTTTACTCGCCTGTCAATAGGAATTCCTAATGTGATAGTAGTACAAGTGATCCTTGGACTTGAGATCATCATAGTATCTTGTATGTAACAAATTATACTTTGACTTATTTCTTAAGGCCTTTTAAGGCATATATAGGGTATGCTTGGGTATAATGAGTTGCATATAGAGATAATGTATGATCAATAAAGAATCTACCACCTCTAGTAAAAGAGGAGATATGTCCTATGTGATTCGTTAAATGACAACCCAGGAATCCTTGGCCAAGGTAGAATGAAATTAGAAGTAGAATGAAATTAGAAAGAGGTTTCTAATTTGCATTATTTGGAGTTGTGCGTTTTCTAATCGAAATACATATGATTAAATAAATTAAGACTTGACAGTAAATCCATGTCTTATATTTAATTGGGACATTGTATGGTGGAAGGATTGAATTGTATGGTAACTATTAACTCACATGTTCTTTTATGATTAATGTTGAAATCTATATTATTTGGAAAGTCGTTGATTGCTAGGGAGGCTTATCCCTATTGTAGAATAAATGTTATTTATTTAATTAGATTATTAGTTTAATTTATTTATTTAAATAAGATTAGAATTGTTCTAATTGATTTATTCACAACCGATTTAATATGGAGAACCTAAAGGGTCACACCATAAAAGGAAGAATAATTATTTAAGAAGGTAATGGCATAATCGTAATAATGCATTAAGTGTAATTAATTTAATCTATGGTGATAGAATAAATTAAATAGCTTAATATTTATTATTTAATATTTTGAAAATATTAAATATAAATTAATAAGAGGAGTCTTATTAATATTATTATAATTATTATTATTTTAATTTCTAAAGGAGTTTAGTAATTAATTTAATATTAGTACTCTCATTTATTCCTAATAAGATTAGGAGACAAATAAATTTAATTAATTTTTCCCAATGTGGTGGGAAGCCTAAATTAATTAAAGAAGTTTAATTAATTAAATGAAATCTCATGTCTAATAGGATTAGAAGGGTTGACCAATATCTATACAAGAGGAGTCTTATAATAGATATCAGTTGATGTAATTTCAATTATTAGAGAGTACTCCTTTTCTATAGAGGATAAAAAACGAAGGTTTAGCCAAACACCCTCCTTCTTGATAATTCCTCTTCCTTGGTGGAGCACCTCTAGAGGCCAAACACTTGGGTGGCTAACGTTGATCAAAGGAAGGAATCTAACCTGAAAATTCAAGGAGATCACGAAGAACAAGGAGTTGAACTCGTACCTGTGGAAGCTTCGTTCTACAAAGGTATGATTCCATAACTTCTTATTTATCGTTTTAAATTAATAATTTGCATAAAGGATGATCCGGGTAATGGTTTTGTAGGTATTTTTTAAACTCTGATATACCATGCTTTCGCTAATTTTTGCAATTTGATTGCGTCACGATTTCGTACAAATCCAACAGATATTTCCTTTCTATTACATCATGTTTATCATTGCCATTATGCATATATTATGCCATGGATATGCACTTAGACAGATGAGTTTAGATTTGACCCCTGGATGGTCTTGTGATACAATGATACATATGTCGTCATCTACGGCCAGCCGCATTGAGCATTCACCACCATCCTTGGTAGCATTCTCATTGAGGTCGTGGTACGATAGTCTGTCCCATACAGCTAGAGGGACAGAAGATCAGATGCTGGGGCATTCCTTGACCCTTCTAGATTTCCAGGTTCTATACGGATTTGTAGACGACATTATATCTTGCTGGATACTTGAGCGACAGGTTTTTCGCTTTAGACTGCACGAGTTTACCCCGACCCTAGAGGAGTATGAGCGGCTTATAGGTTTAGCACTAGACCTGCCATGCGTTCGCAAAGCTATCAGCGATATGAGGAGACCATTCATGCATATGTCGTGTCTGAGACATAGAGTAGTCACTGATGAGATCATTTCAGGACATGTGATCTCTATCGACTTTCTGTTCGATCGTGTAATACCCGAGAATTTCATAATATTATTAAAAGAATATATTAATAGAAATGAGAATTTATTAGAATATAAATGATTTTGTGTTATGAGAATGATTAATTCAATTATATTAAATTGAATAATTATAATAATTGAGAAATTGATGGAGTTTGCGATAAACTCGTTGATAGCCTTGTGTGGCACAGTGACGTAATATAAGAATGATTATATTAATTTAAGCGAACAATTAATCTATATTAATTGTTATCGTAGAATATTAATTAATTATTGTGGAATATTAATGGTGATTAATTTAATAATATATGATTATTATTATTGCAAGAAATATAATAATAATAAGCAATGTATGATATTTAATCATATAAATTAATAATCAATGAGGAATGGATTAATTAATATTATTATTAATTAATCAATGAAATGAATAATTTATTTATTTGACATTATGAATAATAAAATAAATAAGTAAGTTATTAATATAATAAGATTATATTGAATGTTATGTGCAAATGTGCAAGAATTAAATATAAAGTATATGGAATACGACTATATTATATAGCGTAGAGAAACACTTAGGTGTGACCATGCAAGTATACGTAAACTATGTTATATAGTGCAATGTGAATACATTACATATAGAGACCATGTATTAAGATTGATTGAAATATATAAGCTACACGTTTATGCTTGTGTGACAATAAATATGTGGGCATACATTGTACAAAATATCATGAACATATTGTAAACTATTAGTTTTAATAAAGAAGATAGTGTAATGTGATAACATCCGATTAAATTATATCCGGTATTAATAAATGTACATGGATGATATATATGTTACATTGCCATATCACATCTACTACCTTGAAATATTAAGCATGTGACTTACATTATAATGTTAATTATAACCTAAATATATAGTATGAATATATATGTAATAACCTAAGTGTATGATATATGCATGTTGCTAGAATGCCGAGCTTTTAATTGGCTTGTCCCATATAATTAGTCACAAACCTTGTACACGTGAAATGCATCATGAAGCTAGCCTACTCTCTTCTCTCAAACTCAGCATTCTAGCCATCATGAAGGGAGTGGGCAGAATAGTGGAGATCACCAACTAATTTCCAACTCCTTCTTATCTAGCATGCAATCCTTCAATCTGTTATTTTGATTTGGAAGAAAAAGGCTTTGCCTAGATACTAGTTTTGCTATATATATATGGCCTTTCTCTTCAGATTGTTCATTGTTGAGATTTTGCTTGAGTATTGAATTGAGAGTAATACATAGATTAGTATGGTAGCATTGTGAGTGGAAAGTAGCATCAAGCTCAGATTGTTTGCAAAGGTATAATCCCTTTTTCCTTTGTTCTTCATTTTCGTTTTCTTTTTCTGAAATTTCCTTCAAATTCTTGATTATGCCAAATTGGTTCATGATTGGTTTGTAGAACCCTTATATTGTTGTTATATGAACATACATACATGATGGAACCACTATATAGCTTTCTTGACTTTCATTTTCATTTTTGCTCTGCAATTTTTGTAAAATATCAAATTCATGATTTTGGTTGGAGTTCATGAAATTGGGAATTGATAAATGGCGATTGACTGTTATATAAACATATATTGTGTTAGTAAGTTAAAAAGGTTAGTCTAATGGCATATGGGTATGTCGAAATCGATGAAATGGGAAGTTTGGGGACGGTTTTGGCTGCAGCGTGAACTACGGGAACTGAGTCTGCATCGCAGCGCCAATCCCAGACATTATGCCCGTGCCGCAGCGCCAGATTGTAGCTGTTGTTGCCGCGCCGTAGCACCGGCCTCTGTGTGCTGCTTTCTGCATCCTGCAACAAAACTGCTAAGTACTATTTGTTTGATTTTGTTTAAATAAGCATGGAAGCATTAGTAATACATATATATAAACCTAATGAGGCAATGTAAGCATGTTTTAGTGTATTAGCATGCATGGTTAACAAAACGACATGAAGTTGGAAACGAACTTAAAGTTTTATAAACAATCATTAACATTATGAAGCATGACTATATTCTGATTTTTGGTACGTGATAGAGCGACTTAGAAATACATGAAATGAATATTGATTTGTGTATACATGTTTCATAGTATGATGTGAGCATGCTAAACCTCGATTAGTAAACATTTCGAACGAAAATAGAAGTTTTATGAAACAAACTTTGACATGTGTGTGACACATTGAGGTGCTGATTTTGCAAACATGTTTACATGACCTAGAATCACATGTAATACATGTTAACTTGCATATTTAGATTTCATAAGGTAACGTGAGCACGTGGATCGCGTTAAATGAACTTTACTAGTGAAAGTATAAGTTTTGAACATAAATCTTGACATGTTATATCGAAGTCTAGATTCTGATCATTGTGAACATGTTGGATTATGTTTTTAAACCTCACTAATGTGTCATACATATATATACATGTGTACATACCGTGCTAGGTGCCATAAAGACCAAATGAAGCATGATTTCAAAACCAATAGCAATGCTAGTAATATGTATATGGTAAAGATATTTATGAACATGCCTAGAACACGTTACACGACCACCTTATGTGTGTACATGACAAGCATGAGAGCTTCATGGTCTCATGACCTTAAATGACCGTAAGTCGTCAACATAGAGCCTATATCATGTAAATTGGTTGTGAAAGGGTTGAACGAATATAAAAAGACTCTCTAACATGTATATATACTATGTGATATAGGTGAATCCGATTTTGACGGTTAACTTAGGAGAATGCCATAACTTGCTAAAATGAAATATATTTAGTATTGATTGTAGTCTTATGTGATATTAATAATATGCGAGTATGTTTGCTAATTGTGGTAGTCTCACATGATAGTAATGATGTATAAATATGATCAACTTGAGAAAAGAGGAAGTTAAGGATGGAAATTATACTCTATATAACTGTGTAGCTAGATAAAATGTGGAGTTAAATTATATGACTAATGAATATCATATATATACGTAATTGTATTACGATAGGAATTCAAAAGTGTTGGCTAGCTTTACGTGAGTAAACTACGCAAAAGGTAAGTATCCTAACCGACGCATTTACTTTATGCAAGGAAATCTATGATTGTACAAGTTTCTTAACTTACACTCTTTTACTGTACAAGTATTCTATCTTTGTATATTGCGAACTAGTTTTCTACTTAATCGTTTGAATTGAATTAGCATACTTGAACTCTTATTTCATTAAAGCTATTATTCATGTTGAACTTAGTATTGTTCTTGAATATTGTGAAAGCGTCTATGCCATTTGATTCGGCTAAACTTATGTTATTGAAAAGCGACCCAAACTAATTGATTGGTGCGGGATCTTGTATTTGACTGAGAAGAACAACCTTCTTTGAAGGGAATATATAATTGTCGGAGAACCGACGTGCACACTTGAGTATGATTAATTGTTATGCATAACGATGGTGCTTTAGGCTGATCACCTGTTGTACCTGTTTTTGTTGGATTTTCAGTTTATTACTGTTAATTCTAGTAGAAGTTCATAGTCCTTAGTGACTGCTCAGTATTCAGTTATTTGAAATCTTGAATTGACTTATTATTGAATCATATTGATATTATTCTATCCTTAGCGACTATTATTGAAAACTGTTGATATTCTTGTTATCCTTGAATTATCAAACCTTATTATACCCTTTCGAGAATTAAGAATTATATCACTTACCCTTATTGTATATTACTTGCTGGGAAATTTGTGCTCATTCTTGCTTTCCCTAAAGCATTTCAGTTAAGGCAGAGCATGGCGAACCCTCAGGCATTGATAAGGGCAAGGGCAAGGCTACCAACTAGCTTGTGTCTTTTCTGTTTTCAAATATTTTAATATTGTATTAAGATGATGTAGTAAGACTGGATTTGATTATGTTTAAGCTTAAGATAGATTATGTAATAAGTCGTTAATTGATATTATTATGTAATCTATTAAGTACTGTAGGTTGCGAGACTTGGGGGAATAATTATAATAAATCATTGTAAATTATTCTAGAATAGATTTTCCGCTGTGATTGTGTGATATTTATTTATTATTATTGTGATGTATTACCATTAGCACGTGATGAACCGAATTCGAGCGACCCCGTGACAGTCCTGGAATTTGGGGGCGTCACAGGTTGGTATCAGAGCCGTAGTTATAAACCTTAGGAACGAGTGTCCTTAGACTATAACTTAGGCGAACTTAGAAGTTAGGAAGGAGATAAAACTCATGTAGAGTTTTCCTTGAGAGACATAGTCTGTTATGAAATGTAACTTCATTCTATACAATAAACTTATGTTTTATTTAACATTCTAATGGAGTTGCTGTTTCTTGTCTTATGTTTGTGATTGTAGGATGACAGACACAGGTGTACCTAGTAGAGTGGCAGAGGAGGAGCCCAGGGATATACATGTAGTATACGAGGCACCTCTAGATGCTACACCAGTGCAGGCTATTGCACCATTCGAGTCTGACGACGAGGACGAGATTGAGATAGAGTCTGATCCAGAGGAGGAGCCGATGGAGGACGAGCCGATGGAGGATGAGCCAGTAGAGGACTCTGATGAGGCTACTATAGAGGAGAAGATGTTAAGAGAGTACGAGGAGCGGATTCTAGAGTTAGACTGCAGGCTCCAGGAGCTGGAGGCAGAGGCCCATGAAAGAGAGTCTGAGTTCCAGAAACTGAGGGACGAAGACCACCAGAGGAAGCTAGCCATGCAGGAGTTAGAGGTGGAGATCGCCTACCGTAAGGAGGCAGGGATCCAAATGGGGACTCTGTTTCACTGTTCAGTGGCTAGGAATGTAGATTTGGCAGAGAAGCTAGAAGAGGTTGAGTAGAGGGAGCTGAGTGAGAAGACAGAGAAGGAAGCACTCCGCACTCAGTTGGAATTAGAGGTGATGGATAGGATACACTTCGAGGAGAAGTGGGGGGCTGCCCATGAGAGAGCAGATGACCTGGAAGATGAGGTCAAATATAAGAAGAGAAAGATGAACAAGATGGGGTATGTGTTCCATTCGGCATTTGAGAGAGTGCTTGATGGTGTGTACCACTACCCGGCAGAGCAGGGACAGACTCTACATACTATGAGCCGAGAGCTAGTTGCTTATATAGCGCAGATGGAGTACAATAGCGCAGTAGAGCGCGGGATGATGTGATGAGATTCCCTTAGATAGTCTAGTGGTATTCTCTTTATGTATTGTATATACAATGTTGTAATCCCAATCTTTGGTGTAAGATGTGGGATAGTGATGTGAACCCCGAGTTAGCTTTTGTTAGAGGGGTAGTTTGGTAGTAGGTTGGTATATTCCCCGTCTTTTATGATATTAAGGGATATATGTGATAACATTTATAGCAGTATGCTAGGGAAATCATGTAATAAAATGATTTGGCATATGAATATAAATGAAGTTTATTTCAAAAATGTGTTACTAATTTTTTTTCTTTTAGTATTAAAAGAAATACTTAAGGAATATACTTGAATAATAATAAAATGAAAACTGGTGATGCAGATAATGCCACCCAGACGTAGATTGACTTCACCTGAGGAGTTAGTGAACAATGAGAGGGAACAAGTAGACCCGATCCAGAAACTGGTAGACTTGTTAGGAGAAGCCTTAAGGGGAAGGAACAATGAACCCGTTCGCCCAAACCCTCAGGCTGTGCCAGTAACAACCTTTAAAGGCTTTAAGAGTGCAGGACCCCCGGAGTTCTAGGGAACTACCGACCCAATCATTGCACAAACTTGGATCAAAGAGATCAAAAAATCTTTCACTATAGCTAGCGTAGGCGAAGATCAGAAGAATGTGTTTGCCACGTATATGATGAGGGGAGAAGCGAACTACTGGTGGGAGGCTAATCAACAAAGAGCTGGAGAAGGGATAATAGCTTGGGATAAGTTTAAGACGCTGTTCTTCGAGAATCACTTATCGAAGAGTATGAAGAATAGGATGGAGGTGAAATTCCTAGAGTTAAAACAAGGTGAGATAACGGTGGCGCAGTACGCGGCTAGGTTTACTGAACTAGTGCGATTTGCGGAGCACCAAGTTGGGGATGAAGAGAGAAAGGCTAGACGCTTCGAACAAGCTGTGGCTGTTCAATAAAGTATCAGTTCTTCAAATTGATTCCTTTGCGACATTGCTGGAAAAGGCAATCATTGCGGAAGGTGGCAGTGAGGCCTTAAGTCTGTATAACAAAGAGAAGAAAGAAAAGAATGCTGGAGGAGAGAATCGTACTAGAGGAAGTAGTAGTGGAGGAAGTAACTTGGGAAAGAGAAAGTAGGAGAACAACAACAACAACAACAAGAACAACAATAATCAATCAGGGAATTTTCGTGGAGGTTTCAAGAAGAGGGCTGAAGGATGCCCAAAGTGTGGGAAGAATCACCAGGGCGAGTGCTGGAAGGGACGTGGCACTTGCTACAACTGTGGACAGGAAGGGCACATCTCGCTCAACTGTCCGAAACCAAAGAAGATCCAAGGGTGTTTTGCTTGCGGCTCAACTGAGCACCGTATTAAGGATTGCCCGAAGAAGGGAAGTGGCGGAAGTGGTAGCCAACAAGGGGGAGGAAACAAACTGATGATCGGTGGACCGGCATAATCCAACCGCCCAACCGCCAGAACCTTTAACATGACCATCCAGAACGCCGTGGCTGCAAAGGACATGGTGTCAGGTATAATCCCAATCAATGATATAAATACTTATGTATTATTTAATTCGGGTGCCACCTGTTCTTTTATATCTGAAGAATTTGCTAGTAAACTTAGTACATCCCGAGATCGATTAGAAAATCCTTTGAAGATAGAAGTTGCGGATAACGAAGTAATCTCTGTAGAATACATTTATTGAAATTATCTCGTAAACATTAGAGAACATGAACTGAGCGTAGACTTGATTCCTATTAGACTGGGAGAATTTGATGTGATACTGGGAATGGATTGGTTGTATAACCATGCTGCGATAATTGACTGTCAGAACAAATGTGTGAACCTTCAGACTCAGAGTAAGTCTAAGGTAGTGTTTTATGGTAGCTCATCGCTTAAGCAATCGTGTTGCGTTACGATGATGCAGGCCAAGAGATTGTTAATGAAAGGATGTGTAGGTTAATTAGCTTACATCGTTGATACTCGAAAAAAGGGAGTAAAAATTAAGGATATATCCGTAGTTAATGAATTTTAAGATGTGTTTCCGGATGATCTGCCTGGTCTTCTGCCAGACAGAGAAATCGAATTCGTAATAGACTTAGCACCGGGAACGACACCGATTTTGAAAGCTCCATATCGTATAGCGCCAGTAAAAATGAAGGAATTGATGATACAATTGCAAGAGTTGTTGGATAAGGGTTACATTCGACCGAGTGTGTCTCCTTGGGGAGCACCAGTGTTATTCGTTAAAAAGAAGGACGGATCGATGAGGCTCTGTATCAATTATTGAGAATTGAACAGAGTAACGATCAAGAACCGATATCCGCTACCGAGGATAGATGACCTGTTTGATCAACTGAAGGGAGCAAAGTGTTTCTCAAAAATTGACCTGAGGACAGGATATCATCAACTGAAGGTACGGGATGAGGACATACCAAAGACTGCGTTTCGAACCCATTATGGACACTACGAGTTTTTGGTAATGTCATTTGGATTAACTAATGCTCCGGCAGCATTTATGGACTTGATGAACCGAGTTTTCAAGCCATACTTGGATAAATTTGTAGTGGTTTTTATCGACGACATTTTGATCTACTCGAAGAATAGAGGAAGAACACGCCGAACATCTGAAGATTGTTTTGGAGGCACTAAGGAAGGAGAAGATGTATGCGAAATTTTCTAAGTGCAAATTTTGGATGGAGAAGGTTCAATTCTTAGGTCACGTGGTGGATAAGAATGGAATCACTGTAGATCCTGCAAAGGTCGAAGCAGTAAGTGAATGGGAACAACCGAGAACACCGACGGAGGTGAGAAGCTTTTTAGGGTTAGCTGGGTACTATCGAAGATTCATCCAAGATTTTTCTAAGATAGCAACCCCGTTAACCAATTTGACTAGAAAGACGGTGAAATTTGTATGGACCGACAAATGTGAGGAGAGTTTTCAGGAGTTGAAGAAGAGATTGAGCGAAGCACCTGTATTATCATTACCAGATGATGCGGGAAATTTTATGGTGTATAGTGATGCATCGCACAAGGGACTTGGCTGTGTGCTTATGTAGCACGGCAAGGTCATTGCTCATGCATCACGATAATTGAAGGATTACGAAAAATGATACCCTACTCACGACTTAGAGTTAGCGGCAGTAGTTTTTGCGTTAAAGATATGGAGGCATTATTTGTACGGAGAGAAATGTGAGATATACACAGACTACAAGAGTCTGAAATATATATTCACACAAAAGGAGTTGAATATGCGGCAGAGGAGGTGGTTAGAGTTGATCAAAGACTATGATTGCGATATTCTTTATCACCCGGGGAAGGCAAATGTGGTTGGCGACACTCTGAGAAGGAAAGGAAGGGAGAAGTTGTTTAATTTGACGACTCAGGAAGAGTTGGTAAGAGAGATGGAAAAATTGGAGATAGAAGTGAAAGGACCAGAAAAGTCTGGTGAGAAGTTAATTGTAATGGAAACTTGTCCGACGTTGTTGGATAGAGTGAAGGAAGCCCAGGAAACGGATGAAGAGTGTGAGAAAATCCGAAATAGGATCACAGAAAATGAGGAAGAGAAATTTCGAATGGATAAAGACGGTATCTTAAGATTTGAAGGAAGAGTGTGGGTACCAGCGGTAATCGAGTTGAGGGAAGAGATTTTGCACGAGGCACACAATACGACGTATTCTGTTCACCCGGGAGGCACTAAGATGTACCGAGATTTGAAGCAACATTTTTGGTGGCCCAATTTGAAAAGAGAAGTCGCAGAGTGCATCAGTAGATGTTTGACTTGCCAACGGGTTAAAGCATAGCATCAACGGCCGAGTGGTTTACTACAACCGTTAGAAATACCAGAGTGGAAATGGGAGCATATTACCATGGACTTCGTGGTAGGACTTTCAGTTACACAGAAAGGTTATGATGCCATTTGGGTTATCGTGGATCGACTAACGAAGACCGCACATTTTCTACTAATCAAGATCCCCTACAGTTTGAATCAGTTAGCGAGCCTATACGTAAAAGAAATTGTCTCACGACATGGAGTGCCGGTGTCAATTGTCTCTGATCGAGATCCACGCTTCACGTCCAATTTTTGGAAGAGTTTGCAAGAGAGAATGGGAACGCAGTTGAGGTTGAGTACCGCCTATCATCCTCAGACAGATGGACAGAGTGAGCGAACTATACAAACGCTGGAGGACATGCTTAGGACTTGCGTGATGGATTTTAAGGGAAATTGGGACGACCACCTACCCTTAGTCGAATTTGCGTATACTAATAGTTACCATGCGAGTATCGGTATGCCACCGTACGAAGCTCTTTACGAAAGAAAGTGCAGAATTCCATTATGTTGGGATGAAGTCGAGAGCGACGAATACTCGGACCAGAGCTAATACAACAAACCGCAGACGTGGTGACAGTGATAAGAGCCAGACTTGTAGCAGCTCAAGATCGCCAGAAGAAATACGCAGATTTGCATCGGCAGGACCGAGACTATAGAGTCGGTAGTTTTGTTTTCTTGAAGGTATCTCCATAGAAGGGAAAAATCCGTTTCGACAAGAAAGAAAAATTGAGTCCAAGATTCATAGGACCGTTCGAGATACTGAAGCGAGTGGGCGAAGTGGCATACAAAGTTACGTTACCACCCGAGTTGGAGCACATCCACAACGTGTTCCACATTTTCGTGTTGCGACCGTACAAGGCCGACTACAAGCACGTGATTTCTTACGAACCCATCCAAGTGGAGAAGAACTTGGCGTATGAAGAAATTCCTATCCAGATATTAGATAGAAAAGAGCAAACCTTAAGAAATATAGTTATTTCGTCTGTAAAAGTACTTTGGCGTAACCACGATGTCGAGGAGGCAACGTGGGAGTTAGAAGATAGGATGATGAGGGATTATCCCCATTTATTTGTGTAACCTTGTAGCAATTTCGGGACGGAATTTTTATAAGGGGGGAGGATGTAATACCCGAGAATTTCCTAATATTATTAAATGAATATATTAATGGAAATGAGAATTTATTAGAATATAAATGATTTTGTGTTATGAGAATGATTAATTCAATTATATTAAATTGAATAATTATAATAATTGAGAAATTGATGGAGTTTGCGATAAACTCGTTGATAGCCTTGTGTGGCACAGTGACGTAATATAAGAATGATTATATTAATTTCAGCGAATAATTAATCTATATTAATTGTTATCGTAGAATATTAATTAATTGTTGTGGAATATTAATGGTGATTAATTTTATAATATGTGATTATTATTATTGCAAGAAATATAATAATAATAAGCAATGTATGATATTTAATCATATATATTAATAATCAATGAGGAATGGATTAATTAATATTATTATTAATTAATCAATGAAATGAATAATTTATTTATTTGACATTATGAATAATAAAATAAATAAGTAAGTTATTAATATAGTAAGATTATATTGAATGTTATGCGCAAATGTGCAAGAATTAAATATAAAGTATATGGAATACGACTATATTATATAGTGTAGAGAAACACTTAGGTGTGACCATGCAAGTATACGTAAACTATGTTATATAGTGCAATGTGAATACATTACATATAGAGACCATGTATTAATATTGATTGAAATATATAAGCTACATGTTTATGCTTGTGTGACAATAAATATGTGGGTATACATTGTATAAAATATTATGAACATATTGTAAACTATTAGTTTTAATAAAGAAGACAGTGTAATGTGATAACATCCGATTAAATTATATCCGGTATTAATAAATGTACATGGATGATATGTATGTTACATTGCCATATCACATCTACTACCTTGAAATATTAAGCATGTGACTTACATTATAATGTTAATTATAACCTAAACATATAGTATTCAATATATATGTAATAACCTAAATGTATGATATATGTATGTTGCTAGAATGCTGAGCTTTTAATTGGCTTGTCCCATATAATTAGTCACAAACCTTGTACAAGTGAAATGCATCATAAAGCTAGCCTACTCTCTTCTCTCAAACTCAGCATTCTAGCCATCATGAAGGGAGTGGGCAGAATAGTGGAGATTACCAACTAATTACCAACTCCCTCTTATCTAGCATGCAATCCTTCAATCCGTTATTTTGATTTGGAAGAAAAAGGCTTTGCCTGGATACTAGTTTTGCTATATATATATATATGGCCCTTCTCTTCAGATTGTTCATCGCTGAGATTTTGCTTGAGTATTGAATTGAGAGTAATACATATATTAGTATGGTAGCATTGTGAGTGGAAAGTAGCAGCAAGCTCAGATTGTTTGCAGAGGTATAATCCCTTTTTCCTTTGTTCTTCGTTTTTATTTTCTGTTTCTGAAGTTTCCTTCAAATTATTGATTATGCCAAATTGGTTCATGATTGGTTTGTAGACCCTTATATTGTTGTTATATGAACATACATACATGATGGAACCACTATATAGCTTTCTTGACTTTCATTTCCATTTTTGCTCTGCAATTTTTGTAAAACATCAAATTCGTGAATTTGGTTGGAGTTTATGAAATTTGGAATTGATAAATGGCGATTGACTGTTATATAAGCATATATATGTGTTAGTAAGTTAAAAAGGTTAGTCTAATGGCATATGGGTATGTCGAAATCGATGAAATGGGAAGTTTGGGGACGGTTTTGGCTGCAGCGTGAAATGCAGGAACTGAGTCTGCATCGCGGCGCCGCAGCACCAATCCCAGGCATTATACCCGCGCCGCAGCGCCAGATCGTAGTTGTTGTTGCCGCGCCGCAACGTCGGCCTCTTTGTCCTGCTTTTTGCATCCTGCAGCAAAACTGTTATGTACTATTTGTTTGATTTTGTTTAAATAAGCATGGAAGCATGATTAATATATATATATAAACCTAATGAGGCAATGTAAGCATGTTTTAGTGTATTAGCATGCATGGTTAACAAAAAGACATGAAGTTGGAAACGAACTTAAAGTTTCATAAACAATCATTAACATTATAAAGCATGACTATATTATGATTTTTGGTACGTGATAGAGCGGCTTAGAAATACATGAAATGAATATTGATTTATGTATACATGTTTCATAGTATGACGTGAGCATGCTAAACCTCGATTAGTAAATATTTCGAACGAAAATGGAAGTTTTATGAAACAAACTTTGACATGTGTGTGACACATTGAGGTACTGATTTTGCAAACATGTTTACATGACCTAGAATCACATGTAATACATGTTAACTTGCATATTTAGATTTCATAAGGTAACGTGAGCACGTGGATCGCGTTAAATGAACTTTACTAGTGAAAGTATAAGTTTTGAACATAAATCTTGACATGTTATATCGAAGTCTAGATTCTGATCATTGTGAACATGTTGGATTATGTTTTTAAACCTCACTAATGTGTCATACATATATATACATGTGTACATACCGTGCTAGGTGCCATAAAGACTAAATGAAGCATGATTTCAAAACCAATAGCAATGCTAGTAATATGTATGTGGTAAAGATATTAACGAACATGCCTAGAACACGTTACACGACCACCTTATGTGTGTACATGACAAGCATGATAGCTTCATGGTCTCATGACCTTAAATGACCATAAGTCGTCAACATAGAGCCTATATCCTGTAAATTGGTTGTGAAAGGGTTGAACGAATATAAAAAGACTCTCTAACATGTATATATACTATGTGATATAGGTGAATTCGATTTTGACGGTTAACTTAGGGGAATGCCATAACTTGCTAAAATGAAATATATTTAGTATTGATTGTGGTCTTATGTGATATTAATAATATGCGAGTATGTTTGCTAATTGTGGTAGTTTCACATGATAGTAATGCTGTATAAATATGATCAACTTGAGAAAAGAGGAAGTTAAGGATGGAAATTATACTCTATATAACTGTGTAGCTAGATAAAATATGGAGTTAAATTATATGACTAATGAATATCATATATATACGTAATTGTATTACGATAGGAATTCGAAAGTGTTGGCTAGCTTTACGTGAGTAAACTACGCATAAGGCAAGTATCCTAACCGACGCATTTACTTTATGCAAGGAAATCTATGATTGTGCAAGTTTCCTAACTTACACTCTTTTACTGTACAAGTATTCTATCTTTGTATATTGTGAACTAGTTTCCTACTTAATCGTTTGAATTTAATTAGCATACTTGAACTCTTATTTCATTAAAGCTATTATTCATGTTGAACTTAGTATTGTTCTTGAATATTGTAAAAGCGTCTATGCCATTTGATTCGGCTAGACTTATGTTATTGAAAAGCGACCCAAACTAATTGATTGGTGCGGGATCTTGTATTTGACTGAGAAGAACAACCTTCTTTGAAGGGAATATATAATTGTCGGAGAACCGACGTGCACACTTGAGTATGATTGATTGTTATGCATAACGATGGTGCTTTAGGCTGATCACCTGTTGTACCTGTTTTTGTTGGATTTTCAGTTTATTACTGTTAATTCTAGTAGAAGTTCATAGTCCTTAGTGACTGCTCAGTATTCAGTTATTTGAAATCTTGAATTGACTTATTATTGAATCATATTGATATTATTCTGTCCTTAGCGACTATTATTGAAAACTGTTGATATTCTTGTTATCCTTGAATTATCAAGCCTTGTTATACCCTTTCGAGAATTAAGAATTATATCACTTACCCTTATTGTATATTACTTGCTGGGCAATTTATGCTCATTCTTGCTTTCCCTAAAATATTTCAGTTAAGGCAGAGCATGGCGAACCCTCAGGCATTGATAAGGGCAAGGGCAAGGCTACCAACTAGCTTGTGTCTTTTATGTTTTCAAATATTTTAATATTATATTAAGATGATGTAGTAAGACTAGATTTGATTATGTTTAAGCTTAAGATAGATTATGTAATAAGTAGTTAATTGATATTATTATGTAATCTATTAAGTACTGTAGGTTGCAAGACTTGGGGGAATAATTATAATAAATCATTGTAAATTATTCTAGAATAGATTTTCCTCTGTGATTGTGTGATATTTAGTTATTATTATTGTGATTTATTACCATGAGCACGTGATGAACCGAATTCGAGTGCCCCCGTGATGGTCCTGGAATTTGGGGGCGTCACAGATCGCTTCGGCCGGCTAGATAGCTATGATCGACACTTTGGGGATTTCATCATTTCGGTAAATGAGTGGCATTTGGCCCGGGTAGACGTCTTGTTGATGTGCGTCACGGCTTACGTATACATGCCACTATATTTGGACCATTTAGATATTGGTTTGATGGTTGTGGTCCGTGCCCTTTGATAGGGTGGTACTATTCTGCCGATGATACTGGCCGAGACCTTGAGGTCAGCTACCTTTTGCAGCACCCATCTAGAGGGATTTTTTAGAGGTAGCTCTGTCCTGCTGTATGTATGGCTCATGACACATTTGCGTCTAATTGGCACCTTTAGACACCATGTGTACTTCTTTACCTATGAGATAGCCCTGTCCTACTCCTTCCAGCCGGTGGAGTGTTCGGATGAAGCGACATGGTTTGCTTTTCTATCAGATATTGAGCATCCCTTTTCGATTTTGCCATACTCAGGGCTTGTCTCCCCTTACAGCTTCATCACCCATGCAGTTGGCATGGACTATCTACCATTAGCGGGATTAAGAGGGGTGACCACTTACCATCTATTGGCAGTTATGGGTTAGTTTGATCAGTTCAAGAGCCTACACCAGTTTTAGGGGGCTATTGATCAGTGGATATCATCTTTATCTCTATCGTCAACTGAGTTGATTAGAATTTATGAGTGTTGGATTCATAGGGAGAGGGCTAATTTCTCTACTCGCCATCCAGATCGATCCCTAGAGTATTCGGCATGGTTGGAGGCCGATATAGCAGCAACTACGGTCATCCAGTCAGCTCCGATCATAGATTCAGATTAGGAGGAGCCAATGGAGGATCCTGATTCTCCCACTGAGGATAAGTTGTTCATCGTCTTGACAACGGCTTTGGTTAGTGACCCTCCGGGCATTCCTGCCGGTATAGATCCAGCTATTGCTGATTCACTAGCTCGGATGACTTTCGAGAGAGATCAGGCTAGGGCGTTGATGTTGACAGCTCTGTCCGGCAAAGATACAGCTTTCGCCTCCAAAGACAAGGCTCGAGCTACTCGGGATATGGCATTGATTGAGAGAGACGAGGCTCAATCTTCTCGAGATGTTGCTTTTGCTGAGATTGAGGAGACTTTGATTGCTAGGGATGCTGCTTTTGTGGAGAGGGACGAGGCCATAGCTAGCCGGGATATTCATATTGTTGACAGTACTTCCCTCCGATCATATACACATGGCCTGGTTGCAGACATGAGTGCTTACGTAGATGGTCACAGTGCCACTGTGCAGATGGCTGTGGATGTTCTTGCTCGTATGGAGACTGAGGGTATTGCGCTTGCAGCTGCTCCCCCATCGTCAGAGAGAGATGCCATGTTGGCACTGTTATCCCGCTTGTCCATGGGACTATAGATTAGCTTTATTTTTCTTGCATATACTAGATCAGCCCTTTTTATCATGTACATGACACTATGTATATATCAAATAATATTATATATCAGAGAAATATATTTTGATTCACTTCCCTGTTGGATATGTATTGTCATTGTTGAGTGATTACCACTTCTTTCATAACTTGCTGTTGTTGATATATTATGAGCTTCTCATTGATGGACGAACAGTGAGATGTTGAAGAGTATCTCAGACGGGCCTGTTGACTAGGGAGTTTTGATAAAATTTGGGTTTTATTGGGTTTCGGTGTCTTGGGACTGGTTTTTTATTGGTTTTTTGTTTTTTTTGAAGGTCATACCGCACCGTGAATGGCTGTCGACGTACTCCCGGGTGGAAGGAGATCAGGTCATTTGTAGTTTAATTTTTATGTGAGAGGTTTGAGAAGTGTCACTTTTGAGCTTGGTTTGATGAGTTTTTGTTTAGTTTGACCGCACCAGGAATTGCTGCCTATGTACTCCTGGCAGAGGGAGATCATGTCATTCGTAGTTCGATCTTCTAATGAAAATTGAAACTAATTTGATCGATTCGCATGACCAGGATGATGACTGACATGTGTTTCAGACATAGTACCTTTTTATGGTGTCTGAGTTGATGAGTTGGGGAAATTTGCTCCAGTCCATTTTTTGCAATCTGATAGCTCCTCATGTCAACACCTCTTTGATAATGAAAGGGCCTTCCCAATTTTGGGCGAACTTTCCTTTAGCTTTATTTTAATTGACCAAAACTTTCTTCAGCACTAGGTCATTTTCTTTGAATTGCCGGATTCAAACTTTCTTGTTGTATGATCGAGAAATCCTTTGCTGATATAGCTGCCCGAGGAAAATGGTTGTAGCCCTCTTTTCATTTATAAGGGACAGCTGGTGTTATCGCTCTTGCAACCACTGATCTTCTTCCATCTGAGCGTCTATTAACACTCGCAATAACTCCATTTCTACTTCTATGGGAAGTACTGCTTCCATGCCATAGACCAATGAATAAGGGGTAGCCTCAGTAGAGGTACGCATTGACGTCATATATGCTAACAGAGTCAGTGGCAACAGGTCATACCATCTTTTATGATTGGCGGACATTTTCTGCATGATCTTCTTGATGTTCTTATTGGCCTCTTCGACAACACCATTCATCTTGAGCTGGTAGATGACGGAATTAAGATGCTTGATATGAAACTTGCTGCGTAAATCTCTCATCATCTGATTGTTTAGGTTCTTGGTGTTGTCTGATACGATCACCTCCGGTTGTCCATATCGACAGACAATATTATTTATAATGAAACCAATGATTACCTCCTGGGTGACTTTGGGAAAAGAGGTAGCTTCAACCCACTTGGTAAAGTAATCGATCATGGTGAAGATGAATCGATGTCCATTACTGGCTTTGGGTTCTACTGGCCCGATCACATCCATTCCCCACATGGAGAAAAGCCATGGCGAACTCATATTGTGCAACTCATTTGGAGGAGCGTGGATGGCATTTCCATGGACTTGACATTGATAGCATCTCCTGACGTGATCATCACAGTCAGCTTTGAGAGAGATCCAGTAATGCCCTGTTCTCAATATTTTCTTGGCCAGCAAATGACCGCTCATGTGTGGACTGCAGACTCCACCGTGGACTTCATCCATTAATCTCTGGGCTTGCACTTTATCGAGGCATCTTAAGAGGCTTATTCCAGCATCCCTTTTGTAGAGTGCATCTTTTCTTAGATAGAACTTCATAGCCATCTTATGAATCCGCTTTCGCTCGGATTGGCTTGCCCCAACGAGTGTAGATCCATCTCGGAGATATTCCTTAATATCTTAATGCCAAAGTTAATTGATAGGAGGTATTTCATCTGATACTTCTCCAATGTAATTCTCGTATGTCGGGGCCTTTTGGTTTGTGAATTTGATGTCGGGAATTCCCCTCCTACCCAATACGTTGATCAGGGAAGCCAATGTTGCCAATGCGTCCGCAAAGTTGTTCCTTCCTCGAGGGATATGGATAAAGGTTATCTCTTTAAAATCCATGGATATGTTGATGACCTGCCGGTGATATGGCAGCAAATGCAATACTTTGGTATAATACACCCCAGTGGTTTCTCTAATGATCAACTTAGAATCTTCAAAGACTAATAAACGCTGGATACCCATAGACTGGGCTAGTTTCAACCATGCAGCCTTCATACTCAGTCATGTTGTTGGTGTTGACAAACTGCAACTTGGTAGCCACATGATAGTGCTCTCCTGTACCAAAGATGAGGACTTCCCCGGCTCCAGCACCTTCCATGTTCACCGCTCTATTGAAATACATTCTCAATGGTTGGACTGTATTCTCTTGTGGGATTTTTTGAATTGTCATGATCCCGTCATCCGAAAAATAAGTCTCCAAAGGTTCAAACCCTCCTGATGGTGCCTCGGCTGGTTGATCTGCAATGGCTTGCCCTTTGATGGACTTCTGAGTCATGTAGATAATGTCAAACTGTTGGAGGATCAAATGCCATTTGGACAATCGATAATTCAACATTGGCTTGTTGAATACGTATTTTAGTAGATCCATGCGGGATATGAGATAGGTCGTGTGCCCATGCAGATAGTGTTGTAACCTCATAGCGGCCCATGCTAACGCACAACATGTTTTCTCAATTAGAGTGTACTTCTGTTCTCCGCTACTTAATCTTTTTCTGATGTAGTAGATAGCTTTCTCCTTGCTACTATCATCTTTCTGTCCCAGCATGCAGCCAATTGCGTTGGCATTGACGGACAAGTTCATAAACAGGGGAACTTTATCCCTCGGGGGTACCAAGATAGGCGCTTTGATCAGCTGCTTTTTGATGGCAAGGAAAGCTTTTTGGCAATCCTCATTCCATTTCATGGAGGAATTCTTCCATAGCAGCTTGAAGATGGGTTCATAAGTCGTCGTGAGCTGAGAAATGAACCGGCTTATGAAATTCATTCTTCCCAAAAACCCGCATATCTCCTTCTCTTTCGGGGTACTAGCATCTCCGTGATGGTTTTAATCTTGGCAGGATCCAGTTCAATGCCTCTATTGCTCACTAGGAATCCCAACAACTTACCCAATTTAATGCCAAAAGCACATTTGGCTGGATTTAGCTTGAGGTTGTACTTACGCAACCTGTTGAACAGTTTCCTGAGATGGTTGATGTGATCGTCTTCCTTTCGAGATTTGATGATGATGTCATCCACATAAACCTCTATCTCCTTATGCATCATGGCTCGCAGATACGTGGCATCGGCGTTGATATGGCCAAAGGACAATCGCCTGTAACAGAAGGTTCCTCCCCAGGGAGTGATGAAAGTAGTTTTCTCCCTGACCTCTTTAGCGACCATGATTTGATGGTAACCAACAAAGCAATCCACGAAAGAATACATGACATACTGTGTTGTGTTGTCTATCAGGATGTGGATGAAAGGTACCAGGAAATTGTCCTTGAGACAAGCTTTGTTCAAATCCCGATAATCCACGCATACTCGTACCTTCTCGCCGGGCTTAGGCACGGGAACTATATTCGATAGCCACTCCGGGTTTTTTGATACCATAATGATGTCGGCTTTGAATAGTTTGACAACCTTTTCCTTGACTTTCAAACTCCATTCAAGTTTCAAACGCCTGAGCTTCTGCTTGACTGGCTTGAATCCATCCTTAATGAGGGGTCGATGGATGACAATGTCAGTAGACAAGCCAATCATGTCTTCATGCGACCATGCAAACATATCCTGTAACTGAGTTAGGATTTCAATCAGGTCGATTCTTTGGTCTGGGGTGAGGTCTAGGCCTATCTGGATTTCTTTGAGGTTTTCTGAGGTTTCGATATTGACAGTGGTGGTTTGATCGAGGTTTGGTTTGGGTTTCTCTTTGACCCATTCTTTGATCTCCTCGGGCACCTCATAGTCATCTTCCACCTCTTGATCAATCTCCATCAAGTCGAAGTTCAGTTTTACATCAAAGTTGTAGTCACTGTGACAGGTTGGCATCTCATCAGTAGTGACACACAAATCCAATTCCGGAGTCCTGAAAACAAAATGCTTTTGCTTTAATATATGAAACTGCTTAAATATACAAAGCATTTAGCAAAGCATGGCAAAAGTTACTGCTATAGCTGTGCAACCAAAATAAACAGTAAATGAAACTATGTTACAGGGCAAATGGACTTTCTGCCCTTTTACCCTTTTTGAATGAGGCAAGGGATGCTGCTCTAGTTGTCCAAAGTTAAATCCTCATGAATAGGGAGAATACAAGATTTGTGGTCATCGGTCTCTTCCTTGATGACGACTAAGACATCTTTTAAATCAGGGCCGTGATTCTTCTTTGAACTGCCTTCCTTCCCCTTCTTGATGAGAGGAATTTGGATCTGATCCTCTTCATCACTATATGGGAAATCATCATTCATCCCCTCATAGTGTATAAGAATATGCATGTTAGCAAATGGGTCTCATCCTTCGTACAAGAACTTTTCTTTTCCCTTTTTGCTATCCCCCTCAGGTTTTGGGGCTTTTCTCTCACTTATTGGTATGACTGGAGGAAACAGCATGGCTGACACAAAAGAAGGAATCTTCCTCATTGTCTTCACAAACCCTGCATCAGTGATGTTTGACAACAGTATAGTGGAAGCATGAGCCTTTGGATGCTTGTGTGGATTCCAGTGGTTTGACCCAGATGAATAGCCTAATCCAGTTTTCCCTGACTGGCTCGGGATCTGCACCAGACTTTTGATACCCTGCTGATTTTTCCCTAATATTCTCCAGGGTGGAAACCCATAGATACCATCTCTTGGCCTACTGTCATAACTTCAGGAGAGACCTTTGATTTTAAGGCTGGTGCCCCAACTGATAGGTATTGAATATTGCTCACCTCCAGTGGTTGAAAACTTGCAGGTCCAACCCCTGCATCTAGACTGATCACCGACATGTCTCCCTATATACAGACAAGGTACTCTGGTTCAACATTTACTGTAATCAAATTGCCATTGATAATGTACTTGAGCTGCTGATGAATGGTGGATGCAACTGCTCCTGTCATGTGAATCCATGGCTTTCCCAGCAACAAATTATATCCGGTGGTAATGTTGAGTACCTGGAAGGATACGTAGAAAGTGTGGGGACCAATTTCCAGTGGAAGCTCAATCTCTCCCACAGCTTCTCAGCGAGACCCATCGAAAGCCCGGATAACCACATGACTGGTTCTGATCCGATTTGGGTTAATCTTCATTCTTTCCAAGGTGTCATAGGGACAGATGTTTAGGGACAATCCTCCATCTATAAGCACACCTCCAATCACATACCCTAATGACAGTACTGCTATGCTCAGTGACTTGCGATGGCCTGTGCCTTTTGCGGGTATATCATCATCAGTGAAAGATATCACATTTTTGTTGAAGATGTGTTCTATCACATGACAGAATTTCTCGGCATCCACTATCATTGGCAGATGGGCTTTTTCTAGTACTTTCACTAGAATGTTGCGATGATCCACCAGATCCAGGATGGAGACCTGCTTGGGTGCATCCTTCAAGCTTTGCACCACCATAATCTCATTAAGCCCCATTTTGTTGAGAAATTCTTTAATCTTCTTTTCAGCCACCTTTTCTTTGGCCTTGATAACTGAATTGATCACCCGCTGAGGCAGGTACAATGGATTCTCCTTGGATATGCTGGCAATATTATTCGAGGTTGAACTCACATCATTCCCATAGTTCCATGGGACTCTTTTTAGACTGATCACTGGATATTGGGGTCAGTAAGGCAATATTAAAGGTTCGGGCGCAGCTACCTTCACAGGATTCAGTGCTTCTTAAACCCTTTTTCCAGGCAATACTAAGGGTGTTCTGGCTAGCTCCTTCTCATAAGAAATAACAACCACTCTTCCCTGATTCCATACCATGGGAATAAAGAGTGTTTCCTCATCAGGGAGGCCATAGTCTTGATTCCTTCTTATCAGCTCACCGCTTTCAATTATATTTTGAATCAGGTGCCGAAGTCCCCAGCAATCCTCGGTGTCATGACCGGGCGCATTGGAGTGATACTGACAGATCTTGTGAGGTTTGAATTTCCTGGATTTAGGGTTCACCGGGGGTAACAAATCTGTAACCATCCTCTCATTGATCATCATCTGGAGGATTTCCTTTATCGGCTGGTTCAAATTAGTGAAATTCCTCTGAAAGGCAAACTCCTTATCTACTTAAAACTTCTCCTCCTTCGCCACCTTATCGACCCAGGGTTGTGACACCCCCAAATCCGGGTACTTCAATTTCCACGGGACTTGGTGTTCACTGTACAAATATCATCTATCTATCTACCCATAGTAAATGCAAACCATGAAATAAATAGAAATAATCCTCCCCTTATGGGGTTACAACATCTGAAAAGAAATACATCAATCCCAGGTCGTACTTAACCTTAAATCTCAAGTGCGGAAATATAAATAATTAAATAAGTCTTACACAACTTTAACATAAGTCTGAAACATAAACACATAAAATAAACAACAAGTCTTCATCACTTGTTGACCTTGCCCTTGCCTTTGCTAGTAGAAGGCTCGTTGGACCTTTCGTTCTTAACTGCAATGTTATTATTACGCAAGAGTGAGCACGATTGCCCACAAGTATAATAATATGACAACAATATAATAACATGCGAGTGAATCAAAGACATCTGAATAAAGAAACTCAACTTTTGACTCAAGAATGAATAACAGGAATCAAAAGAACGTCTGAGGGTCATAAGACCTTGAACTATGTCCTAGGTTGTAAAGTTTTTATGCTTTAAACCTTTAACAGTCATAAGACTATGGACTCTACTTCTCGTACTTAGGGGGATCAGCCCTTAGTACCATACTGTGCACAATATCTCAACGCTAAAGCGTAAATAATCCCCTTTTACAGGGTTGTTCATCTCAGTTTTGACATCAGAGTCCGCACCAAAGGAAGTTTGGTTTGGATAAGCTCAATAAGTATTTTGGAATTTAGAACGTTCATCAACTATGGACTAGTCGAATCAATAAGGGTTCACTAGTCCTATAAGGTTCAACAATAACATCGATATTCAACTTGAATAATAAATCTCAAGAGTATACAATCGAATAAGTATTGTATCACTGAATCATGCTTTTAAAAGAGTTACAATATGTAATATGAATTTCGAACTTGAACAATTAAAAACACGAGCTTACTCGATATAGAAACACAAGTCTAAGGCTTAATAAATGAATAAATTAGAATTTAGGGAACTTGCTAAATCAATAAATTAGGGATAGGATACTTGCCTCTTGCACAAGCTACAATTATAATTCACGTTCTTTATTACATCCTACATATCAATACGTTCACAATACAAATTAATCAATCACTCGATATACGTATCGAATCACACACATCGGTCTTGAGCACGTTATTGGACTATATAATTAACGATTCAAGTCATGTAATTAACTTATTAATTACTCACGTAATATAAGTTATTAACCTCTTATTATATGTTTAGCATATCTTTATGTTCATTACATTAGGTTTTAAACCACCTCTTAGAACACACGAACACTTAGCAAAAAATTTCAAATTTCTGCAAGGGGCGCGGCCGCGCGCCAGTTACCCTTGGGACCAGCGCGGCCGCGCGGCAACGCAGACCCAGATTTCCAGTTCGCGAATGACACACAGAGCAACCCAAATAAATCCAAATTAAACTAACGAAATGAATTTAAGGCTACCCATGAGATATAGAATTTACAGAAACATCATACCATGTTCTAAGCATGCTTTTAACACTTTAAATCACGGAATTACACAAATCACAACATTTAATTTCACTATTTTCAATATTTTATAAAGTTTTGAAAGAAAACAAGAATTCAACGTTACGGATTCGTTATAACACCGAATCCGTTCGTTTAACTTCCATTTTGTTCGTTTAAATGTACACAATCACATTCAAGTGTTAATTTAAGTTAAATAAACGCATAAGGTGTGTAAATTTTGTACGTAAGGGCCATATGGGCCATATGTACAATTTTTACACTCTGTAACCTTTGAAAACCCAATTATCAACAAAATTCCATGGTGTGATCACTGAAAGTTATGCATATATGGCATATAATATGTTATGGACATCAATTAATATATATATAGCCATATCATGAACAAGTCATCAATTTAGTCTTTTACAGAAAACTTCAAAGTACGTTAATGGAAGTTTTGAAAACTTAATTAAGACGTAATTACATAAAATTGATCACTGTGATTTATGTATACATGGTATAAAACATGTTATAATCATACAATAACACATATAAAATCATATCATACATTAATTATCAAATTAGTTATTCACAGAGAATCTAACATACGTTAATGGAAAACTTTAAGAACTTGAATTTAAAAACTTAGGAGAAGGAATTACCCTTGCTAGTTTGTGAAGATGATTCAAGGATGATGATATAAACTTCTCAATTTCTTCTTCCTCAATCTTTTCTCTCAAAATTCTCTCTGATATGAATATATGAATTGATATAGTATATATGTATATAAGTATAATACGTATAATATATAATGGGTGAGTGGTTGTCAGTTGGTCCCTTAGTGGGTTAACTGACCAACTCCCCTTAAGGCCTTGTTTGGCTAGCTTAAGGAATCCTTTCTCATTTATTTTAATTAATTTATTATAATATAGTTAATTAATGTCACACCCAATTAAATCAAATAATGCTATTTAAATCAATTAAATAAAATAGCATAAATCTACATTAAATCACATAGTCACATAATTAAAATTCTTATTTATTAATTATGTCTAATCATAAATCTCTAATTAATTAATAAATTAATTAGAATAACATTATGCTTATTAATTAATATATTAATCAAATAAGCTCAATTAAATACATACTTTGAATATAAAAATTTCACCACATTAATTTAACTAATGTGACACATATAATTAAATTACTCTACCACAAATTCATCAATTAATTATTTAACTCAATAATTAAATCATCGAAAATATTTATTTAATTCAATAAATATTCAAAATAAATTACAAAAATCTTGTTTGTCACATCTTTCCCCCCTTAAAAGGATTCTGTCCCCAGAATCACGGTTCAATTAAATTTCGTCCCGTTACATTCTCCCCCCCTTACAAAGATTCTGTCCCCAGAATCGCATAAACAAAAAAATTAAGTAAATAAATCTGGGTAATTCTTCATCATATGCTCTTCGAGTTCCCACGTAGCTTCTTCAGCATTGTGGTTCCTCCAAATTACCTTAACAGAAGGTATAACTTTATTTCTGAGGACTTGCTCTTTCCTGTCAACAATCTGAACAGGAATTTCTTCATAGGATAAGTCTTTCTCAAAATGTAGGGGTTCATATTCAATCACATGTTTGTAATCGGGTTTGTAGGGGCGTAAAACTGACACATGAAAGACGTTGTGGACATTCTCAAGGGCCGGAGGTAAGGCTACCTCATACGCAACTTCTCCAATCCTTCGCAGTACTTCAAAGGGTCCAATGAACCTTGGGCTCAATTTTCCCTTCTTACCGAATCTGATCTTTCCCTTCCAGGGAGAGACTTTCAAGAACACATAGCTACCCGATTCAAACTCAACGTTCTTACGGTGTGGATCGGCGTATTTCTTCTGCCTATCCTGAGCTACTACCAGTCTTGTTCTGATCACTTTGACTATCTCTGCTGTCTGCTGTACCAGTTCTGGACCTAGTAGTTGTCTCTCGCCAACTTCATCCCAGTATAGCGGAGTTCTGCATTTTCTTCCGTACAACGCTTCGTAAGGCGGCATACCAATACTAGCGTGGTAACTGTTGTTGTAACTGAATTCCACAAGCGGTAGGTGATCATCCCAATTTCCTTTAAAATCCATGATGCATGCTCTCAACATATCTTCCAATGTCTGGATCGTTCTTTCACTCTGCCCGTCTGTCTGAGGGTGATAAGCCGTACTCATTCTCAACTGTGTCCCCATGCATTCTTGTAGTCGCTTCCAGAAGTTCGATGTGAAACGCGGATCTCTGTCGGAAACAATTGACACCGGAACTCCGTGCCTCGAAACAATCTCTTTCACATATAGCCTTGCCAACTGGTCTAAGTTGAATCTGATTTTGATCGGAAGGAAGTGTGCGGATTTCGTCAGTCGGTCAACGATAACCCATACTGCGTCGTAGCCTTTCTGAGTCGTCGGAAGGCCAACCACGAAATCCATCGTAATGTGTTCCCATTTCCATTCTGGGATTTCCAGGGGTTGTAGCAAACCACTTGGTCTCTGATGTTCTGCTTTCACTTTCTGACAGGTTAGACACTTTGCAACACACTCAGCAACATCTCGTTTCAAATTCGGCCACCAGAAGTGCTGTCGAAGATCCTGGTACATCTTGGTACTACCGGGGTGAATCGAATATCGTGAGCTATGAGCCTCGCTCAAAATGTTATCCTTAATCTCTGGCACTGACGGTACCCAAACTCTGTTCTCAAATCTCAGTAGTCCCTCACTGTCTATCTTGAATCTCGGTTCGGTTCCTTCAGATATCTTTTTCTTAACCTTTTCACATTCTTCGTCCTGAAGTTGAGCTTCCTTAACTTTATCCAATAGGGTTGTACCAGTTTGCATCTGAAACAACTTCTCGTCAATCTCTATCGGATACTTCACTTCCAATTCCAACTTTTCCATTGCCGAAATTAGCTCCTCCTGAGCAGTCAACATCATCAATTTCTCCCGACCCTTTCTGCTTAAGGCGTCGGCAACCACATTAGCCTTACCCGGATGGTATAAGATTTCACAGTCATAGTCCTTAATTAACTCCAGCCACCTTCTCTGGCGCATATTCAAGTCCTTCTGTGTAAAAATATATTTCAGACTCTTGTGGTCTGTATATATTTCACACTTCTCCCCATAGAGATAGTGTCTCCAAATTTTTAAAGCAAATACCACGGCAGCTAACTCCAAGTCATGGGTCGGATACCCCTTCTCATAGTCTTTCAATTGTCGTGATGCATACGCAATGACCCTGCCGTTTTGCATAAGCACACAGCCAAGTCCTTTATGCGACGCATCACTATAAACCACAAAATTGCCTGTGTCGTCCGGAAGGGATAACACAGGTGCTGAACTCAACCTCCTCTTGAGCTCTTGGAAACTTTCCTCACACTTCTCTGTCCAAACGAATTTCACCGATTTTCTAGTCAAATTTGTCAGCGGAGTTGCGATCTTGGAAAAGTCCTGAATAAATCTTCTATAATAACCCGCCAATCCAAGAAAACTCCTCACTTCCGACGGTGTTTTCGGCTGATCCCAGTTCATCACAGCTTCGACTTTAGAGGGATCTACCGAAATTCCGTCCTTGTCGATCACATGTCCAAGAAATTGCACTCTTTCAATCCAGAATTCACATTTAGAAAATTTGGCGTACAACTTCTCTCTTCTCAACGCCTCTAATGTTAACTTCAGATGTTCTACATGTTCTTCCTTGGTCTTCGAGTATACCAAAATATCGTCGATAAAGACCACCACGAATTTGTCCAAAAACGGCTTGAACACTCCATTCATTAAGCCCATGAATGCTGCAGGAGCATTCGTTAGACCAAATGACATTACCAAAAATTCGTAGTGACCATATCGAGTCCTAAATGCTGTCTTTGGAACATCCTCTGGCCTCACCTTCAGCTGATGATAGCCACTCCTCAAGTCTATCTTTGAAAAGTACCTTGCACCCTTCAATTGGTCGAACAGATCGTCGATCCTCGGTAATGGATATCTATTCTTAATTGTGACCTTATTCAGTTCTCTGTAGTCGATGCAAAGCCGCATCGTCCCGTCCTTCTTCTTCACAAATAACACCGGCGCTCCCCACGGCGATACGCTCGGTTGGATGTACTTCTTGTCCAGTAACTCTTGTAGTTGTACCATTAACTCTTTCATCTCTACCGGAGCCATCCGGTATGGTGCCTTCGATATTGGGGCCGTCCCTGGCGCCAAATCGATCACAAACTCAACCTCTCTGTCTGGCGGAAGTCCTGGCAGATCATCCGGAAATACGTCTAAGAAGTCCCTCACGACTGGTATATCTTCTAATTTCGAATTTTCTTTACGACTATCGACTATGTAGGCTAAATATCCTACACAGCCTTGTCTTAACAACTTCCTGGCCTGCATCATCGTCAGACAACTCGCTTGTCTAGGCGATTTACTGCCATAAAACACAACCTTTGACGGGGTCATAAGGTTGATACACTTCCTCTGGCAATCAATTACAGCCCCATAATTGACTAGCCAATCCATTCCCAGAATAACATCGAATTCCCCAAGTCTAATCGGGATAAGATTTACGTTCATAATGTTACCCTTAATATCTACTCTACAGTTCTTGTGTACATATTTAACAGGGATTACTTCTCTATTCGCAATCTCTATATTCATGGGGTATTCTAACTCGTCCATAGGAAGTTCTAAGTTCTTAGCAAAGTCATCGGATATAAATGAACAAGTAGCACCCGAATCAAATAGTACATAAGCATTAACTTTATTGATCGGAATGATACCTGACACCACATCGCGAGACTGCACAGCATCCTGCACGGTCATGTTGAAGGTCCTGGCGGTTGGTCGGTTGGTTGCGGTTGGTCCCGTGATAGTTAAAGCACTTCCACCGCTGTTTCCCCTGTTTCCACCTGATCCTTCCCTTCCAGATCCCTTCTTGGGACAGTCCCTTGCCAGATGGTCCTTTGAGCCGCAAGTGAAGCAAGCGCCCTTCTTTGGGTTCGGACAGTTAGGTGCTATGTGGCCTTCCTGACCACAATTATAGCATACTCGTTTTCCCTTCATACAGACCCCCAGGTGAGCTTTCCCGCAGGTCGAACAAGCTTCGATCCTCTTTTTCTGACCACCTTGCTGATTCCCAGTCGATGAGTTATCATTCCACCTCCTCTTCTGATTATTACTCCCTCCCGTGTTGCTACCACTAGCCTTGTTAATTCCTTCACCTTCACTCTTCTTCTTTTTCTGATCTTGGTTATACTTTGTAACTGCATCACTCCCGCCTTCAGCGAGAATGGCCTTCTCCAACACCCCAGCAAAAGTGTTCAATTGGAACATTGACACTTTGCTATACAACCAGGGTTTCAGGCCCTGTTCAAACCTCCTTGCCTTCCTCTGATCGGTGTGCACTTGATACGTGGCAAACCTAGCCAACTCATTGAATTTCGCCGCATATTCTGGTACGGACATATTTCCCTGTTTCAGTTCCAAGAACTGGACCTCCATTTGATTCTGCGAGCTGGTCGGAAAGTACATCTCGAAGAACATCTCCTTGAACCTCTCCCAGGTAATCACACCTTCACCTCCCCGGACCTTATTCGCTTGCCACCAATAGCTGGCCTCAGATTTCAGCATGAACGTTGCATAGGCGGTTTTCTGGTCCTCTCTGACTCTGGCGACGTCAAAAACTTTTTCCATCTCCATGACCCAGGTTTGAGCTTCTATCGGGTTCATGGTGCCTTTAAACTCTGGCGGTCCCACCGCCTTGAAGTCCTTGAACGTTGTGGTCGGTGGAGCTTGAGGTTGGTTGTTAAGCGCTCCAGCAAGTAAGTTCGCCAACTGCTGAACGGGGTTAGCATTGGCGTCGTTGTTGTTGTTAGTTGACCCTTCTTGGGCCTGTTGACGGTTAGATCGTCTCCTTGGCGGCATTTTACTGTTAAGAAATACGCGTATTAGAACTTTATTCAATCTTTTAAATATCTAAGGCTTAACTTAAACATTTAGACACAATCAGTCAACACATTATCTCAAATAAACTCTGATATATTACTAAATCAAAAGTTTTAACATAATACGATAGCATCACTGCTATTTACATCAACTATCCTGAGATAAAGAATCTACAGGATTTAAAACATAAAATATTCCTCTGTTTATAAACACATTGGAATTTACATTATTAACTACTAGATAGGTTTCACAAAATCAAATGTTCCTATCACTGCCCATTAAGGCGACGAACAGCTTTGCCACGCTCTTCTTCCATAATCCGAGACATCGTCCTGCGATCTAGCATGTACGACGGTAGTCCTTCAAACTGAATTGGGTACCTCATAACCCGATCCTGGGCCTCGTCAATTGCATACTGAAGTATAGAGTACGTCTCTTCAAGCTTGGCCTTCTTCGCCCGACAATTATCTTCTGCGAGATCTGCTCGTCGTGATTCCCTTACCCAAGCCTCCTCTGCTATGGCCAGCCTTGCTGATTTCTCTTTTAGTTCATTCTTCAATTCCTCAATTTCCTCTGACTTCTGCTCGGTTTGGCCCTTCTCGTGAGCCAAATTCCACTCTACATTTCCCAAACGTGTGTGAAGAGCCTCAACCTCTCCATCCCTCAGCTCGATGGTAGACTGTTGAGTAACCGACCGCTCCCTCAGCTCCTGAACAGTCTCCCTCAGCTCCTGAACAGTATCACGTAACTCTATGTTACGGTCATACAGCTCGTCATACATCTCAGCACTGATAGAGCTCGGCGGGAACTCTTCAGGGTCTTCCTCCTCCTCTTCAGCTGCCTCAGCCTGAACTTCAATCTCCTCAGGGTCTTCCTCAGAGTCCTCCTCTGAATTAGACACCGGCACAATCTCCTGACCAATGACTGTGATCAAGGGTGATGGCTCTCGTCGGACTAACTGCTCCCAAACTACGTGGATATCTCGGGGCTCCTCCTCTCTAGCCTCTAGGGGTACAAGGTCCCTGGACTGACTAGGTTCTCCAGCATTCGTCATCCTGACAAATAAAATTTTAAGTTTTAGTAATTACGTGATGCTAATCGAGACTCGAATATATAAGTATAAGCACGTAGCACATAAGGTAAGTTATTATCTTTCTTAGAACTCGATAAGAGTTATCATTACTATGTTCTCGATCTCTAAAAAGGCTACTATCCTAAGGTTTTTCCCCACCTAAGGTTCATAACCTACAGCTCTGATACCAACCTGTGACACCCCCAAATCCGGGTACTTCAATTTCCACGGGACTTGGTGTTCACTGTACAAATATCATCTATCTATCTACCCATAGTAAATGCAAACCATGAAATAAATAGAAATAATCCTCCCCTTATGGGGTTACAACATCTGAAAAGAAATACATCAATCCCAGGTCGTACTTAACCTTAAATCTCAAGTGCGGAAATATAAATAATTAAATAAGTCTTACACAACTTTAACATAAGTCTGAAACATAAACACATAAAATAAACAACAAGTCTTCATCACTTGTTGACCTTGCCCTTGCCTTTGCTAGTAGAAGGCTCGTTGGACCTTTCGTTCTTAACTGCAATGTTATTATTACGCAAGAGTGAGCACGATTGCCCACAAGTATAATAATATGACAACAATATAATAACATGCGAGTGAATCAAAGACATCTGAATAAAGAAACTCAACTTTTGACTCAAGAATGAATAACAGGAATCAAAAGAACGTCTGAGGGTCATAAGACCTTGAACTATGTCCTAGGTTGTAAAGTTTTTATGCTTTAAACCTTTAACAGTCATAAGACTATGGACTCTACTTCTCGTACTTAGGGGGATCAGCCCTTAGTACCATACTGTGCACAATATCTCAACGCTAAAGCGTAAATAATCCCCTTTTACAGGGTTGTTCATCTCAGTTTTGACATCAGAGTCCGCACCAAAGGAAGTTTGGTTTGGATAAGCTCAATAAGTATTTTGGAATTTAGAACGTTCATCAACTATGGACTAGTCGAATCAATAAGGGTTCACTAGTCCTATAAGGTTCAACAATAACATCGATATTCAACTTGAATAATAAATCTCAAGAGTATACAATCGAATAAGTATTGTATCACTGAATCATGCTTTTAAAAGAGTTACAATATGTAATATGAATTTCGAACTTGAACAATTAAAAACACGAGCTTACTCGATATAGAAACACAAGTCTAAGGCTTAATAAATGAATAAATTAGAATTTAGGGAACTTGCTAAATCAATAAATTAGGGATAGGATACTTGCCTCTTGCACAAGCTACAATTATAATTCACGTTCTTTATTACATCCTACATATCAATACGTTCACAATACAAATTAATCAATCACTCGATATACGTATCGAATCACACACATCGGTCTTGAGCACGTTATTGGACTATATAATTAACGATTCAAGTCATGTAATTAACTTATTAATTACTCACGTAATATAAGTTATTAACCTCTTATTATATGTTTAGCATATCTTTATGTTCATTACATTAGGTTTTAAACCACCTCTTAGAACACACGAACACTTAGCAAAAAATTTCAAATTTCTGCAAGGGGCGCGGCAGCGCGCCAGTTACCCTTGGGACCAGCGCGGCCGCGCGGCAACGCAGACCCAGATTTCCAGTTCGCGAATGACACACAGAGCAACCCAAATAAATCCAAATTAAACTAACGAAATGAATTTAAGGCTACCCATGAGATATAGAATTTACAGAAGCATCATACCATGTTCTAAGCATGCTTTTAACACTTTAAATCACGGAATTACACAAATCACAACATTTAATTTCACAATTTTCAATATTTTATAAAGTTTTGAAAGAAAACAAGAATTCAACGTTACGGATTCGTTATAACACCGAATCCGTTCGTTTAACTTCCATTTTGTTCGTTTAAATGTACACAATCACATTCAAGTGTTAATTTAAGTTAAATAAACGCATAAGGTGTGTAAATTTTGTACGTAAGGGCCATATGGGCCATATGTACAATTTTTACACTCTGTAACCTTTGAAAACCCAATTATCAACAAAATTCCATGGTGTGATCACTGAAAGTTATGCATATATGGCATATAATATGTTATGGACATCAATTAATATATATATAGCCATATCATGAACAAGTCATCAATTTAGTCTTTTACAGAAAACTTCAAAGTACGTTAATGGAAGTTTTGAAAACTTAATTAAGACGTAATTACATAAAATTGATCACTGTGATTTATGTATACATGGTATAAAACATGTTATAATCATACAATAACACATATAAAATCATATCATACATTAATTATCAAATTAGTTATTCACAGAGAATCTAACATACGTTAATGGAAAACTTTAAGAACTTGAATTTAAAAACTTAGGAGAAGGAATTACCCTTGCTAGTTTGTGAAGATGATTCAAGGATGATGATATAAACTTCTCAATTTCTTCTTCCTCAATCTTTTCTCTCAAAATTCTCTCTGATATGAATATATGAATTGATATAGTATATATGTATATAAGTATAATACGTATAATATATAATGGGTGAGTGGTTGTCAGTTGGTCCCTTAGTGGGTTAACTGACCAACTCCCCTTAAGGCCTTGTTTGGCTAGCTTAAGGAATCCTTTCTCATTTATTTTAATTAATTTATTATAATATAGTTAATTAATGTCACACCCAATTAAATCAAATAATGCTATTTAAATCAATTAAATAAAATAGCATAAATCTACATTAAATCACATAGTCACATAATTAAAATTCTTATTTATTAATTATGTCTAATCATAAATCTCTAATTAATTAATAAATTAATTAGAATAACATTATGCTTATTAATTAATATATTAATCAAATAAGCTCAATTAAATACATACTTTGAATATAAAAATTTCACCACATTAATTTAACTAATGTGACACATATAATTAAATTACTCTACCACAAATTCATCAATTAATTATTTAACTCAATAATTAAATCATCGAAAATATTTATTTAATTCAATAAATATTCAAAATAAATTACAAAAATCTTGTTTGTCACAAGGGTTCATGCTCATAAAATTGGTAATGGTCCCTCATAGAAATGGGACTAATTTTTGGTGTAGGAGGACTTGCTTCGGCCTAGCTGGATTAGTTTATTAGCTGTCTGGTTACCTGATGTTGGTATACGACCAGATCCGCTAACTGTCCAATCTGTTCCTTATTGGACTTGATTTCCTGTTTTATCATAAATCACCTTGTTGATAACTCCCAACTGTCTAGGCTACTAGTACTGGATTGAGTAACCTCTCTGACATACCGGAGGTATTTGGATCCATTCTTCGTGCTAATCGTGTTGACACTCTCATCTTTGTGCTGAGGGAGGGGATTATCTTGCACGTGCGATTGCTCCGGTTTGGTCACCACAATCTCTCCGTTGTCTATTAAGTCTTGGATTTTATGCTTGAGAGCCCAACAGTCATGTGTATCGTGGCCCGGAGATCCGAAATGGTATGCTCACTTCTTACTTGGGTCGAAATTCCTTCCCCCAGTACTGGTTGGTGGAAGGAGCTAAATAATCTTCTTCTGTGCTGTCAACAATTTCAGCATGTTTTCGACTGAATCTGCTAAAGGGGTGAACGTTCTCCGATGTCTGGCCTCCAATTTTTTTTGAAATGGAGGGTTAGAAGATTGGGCAGGAGCTTGAAAAGGGAACAGTTCCTCCTTTGAATGGGCATGCTACTCGAATCGCCCCTCTGATTCTATCCTTGAAGTACTAAGGACACTTCTTCTTCTTTCTTCTTGTGTAGTCTCCGGAGATTACTCCCATAACTCCCAGATTGGATATGCTCAGCAAAAGCTTCCAAGGCAGTTAAATCCTTTATCTTCCCAGATTTTATCCCCATTTCAGCCATTTCTCTGTGCTTGATCATCTCCGAGAATGATTTTCTTATGCCTGCTAGGACCCTTTCGTAATATGGAGCTTCTTGGATATCGATGAAGGTCATGACTATCTCAGACTCAGTCATAGGTGGGGTGACTTATGCTGCCACCCACCTCCATCGTTGGGCATACTCTCTGAATGACTCAGCATTTTGTTTCTTGATTTTGGTGATCTGGTATCTGTCTGGAGCCATTTAGGACTAAAAACTATATTGATTGAGGAAGGCATGTGCTAACTCTTCCCAGCTGTGAATCTTGGAATTATCCAGACGGGCATACCAGGCTCTAGCCTCTCCTGTCAAACTCTTCTAGAATAATTGCATTTTGAGCTTCTCGTCCTCTGCATAGAATCCGAGCTCTCTAATGAATACTTTCAAATGGGTGTATGGATCTCCCAATCCATCGTATTTCTCAAAATCAGGGACTTGAAATTATTCTGGATAACGAACCCCAGGGAATATGCATAAGTCTGAGTAATTGACACTTCCAAATGCCCTAGTCCCTTTGATGGATCGGATGGTCTCTTCCATTTGTTGTATCTTTTTCAGAATATCACTAGGTTCCTGTTCTTTGTTAAGGGTGGTGATTTCAGGGGTTTTGTTGGTAGGATCCTGGTTCTGTGGTTCAGGAATCTGAGGGTCTTTCATTCCAGTCTCTTGACTGTCACCAGGTATAACTAGTTCTGTATGACCCAGTACTTGTTTCCCTTTAAGAGCTTTACTTTGTTCTCTCAAGAAAATAGCCAATTTGGCTATCTGGCTCTTTAATCATTCAAACTCTTCCCTAGAGACGGGGCTGGATTCTGGTTGAGCACTTGAAGCTATGCCTGGAGATGGACTTAGTGCTTTCTTAGATTTTGATTTGGTGATAGGACCAATTTTTACCTACAACAAACATAGGTGTGCCAATTTCCTAATGTAGGATCGATCGGATGCATGCTATGCAATGTGTTTAATTTTGAGGTTTTTTAATCTTATCCTGTAAAACAAAGGCCAATTATTTTAATGAAAGGATAGTATGACAGGATTTATATGACATGTATATTTATGAAATTTACATTGGAACTTGAAAATAGACATTTGTATTGAAAGAGGAGGGCATGAAGAGGCTTCCCTTCGAATTTGGTTAATCAGAGGCTGACCTATCTTAGGCTACTCTCGCGGTTTTTTGGCATGAAGGTCCCCAGATCATCGCAATCTACTAGAGGGGAGATTAATCCGATCTTTCAATTAGAGCGGATCTGAGTGGTGCCTTTCCTGAGCCTCGCAGAATTAGTCTTCTTTGAGTCCAATACTCAAACACTGACGGGTTTGCCTCCTGGTGGAGGAATCACACAACATACATTCACATACATCGTCTCTCACCGTATGAAATGATGATATTTGTGCGAAGCACTAATATAAAGTAATAAAGCATTCATTGACATCCATTCAATGTAAAGACGCATCATTTTACATACACACAAATATAAAAGGAAATTTTGAAAAGATTTGAACGCGGCCTAAACCCTCTACTGTCCCCAGTAGAGTCGCCACCTATCGACGTCGGGAAAAAAATACGGGTCTAGTTGGACCCGAATCTTCCTCTCTTCCTAAGTTTTGTGGTCTTCTACCCTTATTATCTTATCTGTTTTATGAAGGTTGAAAGGTTTTTAGGAAAAGGCCAACATGTATCATGTCGACGATATGAAAGGTTTACACAAAGTCTCTAGTTGGTAGATTTGAAATGGTTGTACCTACTTAACCGAGTTTTGTTTGAAAGTAGGCCCAATTGTTGGACACTGTCGAAACTTGATCTTGAAATTGAAGTTCTATGTTCGGGGACTTGGTTAAGTGTGGGGAAGGTATTAGGCACCCCACAACTCCCGTGAAAACATGGTACCGCATCTTTTCAATATTTCCCTTTTTATTTATGTAAGACCCCAACTTTTATGAATAAAGATTTAATTTCTTTATATATTATTTTGGAAATAGTAAGGTGTTGATTTGATAAATGTTATACGTTATGGGTGAGAAGTGCAAATTTTACAAAATAAGCAAGTGGTTATAAAATATTCGTTGTGTCGGGGAATATTCGTTTGGTCGAGGAATAATCTTTTTGTCGGAGAATATTCGTATGACGGTACAGTCATTGATGGACCCCACAACGGAATGAATGTCGGATATAGAAAGCGACAGAAATAACCTTTTTACAAAAATAACGGTAAAACTTTTACTATTAAAACTATTGAAATATCCGGTGGTTAAAATACAGTAATACGGGGTGTTTCACAGTAGCACACGACATTGCACAGTAATTTTAATTATTGATTCTTATGTAAGAAGACACTACTCAATAATTGTTACGGTAATTACTTTTCAAAATTTTATTTTACTGATTCAATAATTGCTACGTGGATATTTTATATTAGTGATTCAATAATTATCATTGCACAGTATTTTAAATTATCAAATCAATATTTCATATTATTTGAATAATATTATTAGACAGCATTATTGGCAATGTCTAAGGAAGTTCTGTCTAGGAAAGGGGTTAGTTAATTGCGCGCCAATAAGGAAAAATCCTTATCGGAAGGCCCCCTCTTTTCTGGGAACGACCTGGTTGTCAATATTGTAGTTCTGTAATATTATTTGTGAATAATTAATATATGATAAGGAAATATTTATTCAATGTGGATTTAAACGGAGAAATTTTTAGCACGTGACATTTGTTGAAAGTTGGTATTTCTGATAAAATATTTCATTCAAATATATTATTATAATGTTATATTATAATATTATGATGTGATTATATAATAGTATGATTTTTATAATTTGAATGGTAACATTATTATAGTAAATTCATAGTATAAAAGTAAAATGAGGTGGAAGAGAACAAATTGAATTTGAATTCTTATGATGTAAGCAATGATGTTATCGGAACGATGAGGTAAGCAATGATATCATCGGAACGATGAGTTAAGTAATGTTGTCATAGGATCGATGATGTAAGCGATGATGTCATAAATTATGGCGAAAAGACTATTTTACCCCTACTCTGCCAAGCCTATAAATAGAAGCTCATTTCTATATTATTTCTCACCAATTCACTAAAGCTATAGAGAGAGAAAGTATGGAGAGAGTAAGAGAGAAAAAAGAAGAGTATTCAGCTATTACACTAGTACAGTCTCCAAATTTTTATTAAGGTAAGGGGTATTATTTCTTTCGTATTCATGAAGAGAGTTATTTTTTTTTAATACTCGTAAGGGTTGTTATTCCATTCTTTATTATTCTGTTGGAATAACCTGTCTACGCGGACTACCGCATGCATGGTGAAATCCTTTTGTTATTCCATTCTTTATTACTCTGTGGGAATAACCTATCTACGCGGACTACCGCATACCTGGTGAATAACTCTTCGTATTGATTTGTTATTAAATTCTGGAAATGATCTGTCTGCGCGGACTACCGCCTGACGGGTGAAAATCTATTTGCAGTTTCGTATATTGTTTTATTTCAGATTCCTAACTCTAAACTTACTATGGTAAGTATTGCTTCTATAATTCCTGAAATGATCAGAAATTCCTTAAGTTTTGCGCTTCATCTAATATCATTTCACTGGAATATTGGTCTGAACTTTCTTGTGAAATATTTATCTTTCCATGTCGAGTTACTATTCACAAGTTACTATTCATGGGGTACTATTCACGGTAAAAAAATATTTTTTTTCTTCCAAATCATCTTTGATTGGATCCAGGTTTTGATCTTTATTCTTGAACTCTGGATAAATTCTCTAATATTTGTCCTTTATATCCCTGGATTCGTTTTTCGTATTGTTTTTTATCAACTTCAGTCCTAAATGGTGATATAACTGAATATCTTTGCCCTGTAGTACAAAGATGAATGATTACTTACTTAATATCTTTGGCCTATAGTGCAAAGATGAATGATTACCTGATGAATATCTTTAGCCAGTAGTTCAAAGATGGACAGGTGTTGAGATGAGCATGACCAACTGGTGATACAAATGAATATCTTTGGCCCGTAGTGCAAAAGATGAATATTTGATTCGAGATGTATTTTGATTGATGTTACAGGGATAAAATATTGATGATGAACTTTTAAATCAAAGAAGATAGTATACATCATTCTCTACTTAACTTTTCTATTGAATTGTTATTTTCGCTGCGAATATTGATCTAAAACTTGTTGTCCATAATATTTTATCTGATTTATTGAAGGCTAACGATAATTTGTTTTTCATTATCTTAGTCATAATATTATTTACTGGGCTAGTTGAGCTCACCTATTTCTTTCATTGTTCTCTTCAGGAAATGAGAGTATTGCGGGGACTAGTCGGGGAACAGTGTGATGATCAGAGTTAGATCTGTAGAAGTCCTCACTATTCTATAAAATAGTGGGACAATTTATTATAATGAATAAGGAATGAATTTAAGGGTTATATTTCATATTATATATGATTTGTATTGAAACTCACAGTTGTGTGGTTGTATTTTGCACGACCGTATGTTATAAAAGATTATATTTAGATTCTGTACCATGTATTTGGCTACTCAGAATGGGTTGAGTATTGAACCTATTTTGGGGGCGTCACAGTTGGTATCAGAGCATAGGGATATGATCTCTGGCGGAGATCTAGGAATAGAACTAGGAGGGGAGAGACAAGAAAAATCTTTCGCTAGTGTGTGTCCTACCTAAGGGTATTTGGTATTTAATTGGTCGTTTGGAACATAGGGTTAATATGTGATATGTTAGTTTGTTTGATTAACCCTTGTTTTGTGGCAGTATTATAGAATGGCAGCTGAAAATCTAAACAATGGAGTGAATGAGACCGTTGAGACACCTTTAATCATCAACCAGGAGAACGTGCAACAAGAAGGCAATATTCCTTCTAGAAACGACACCACCGATCAAACGACGAACGATGGGATGTTTAGAAGCTTTTTGCAGTTCATAAAAAACTAGATGAGGGAGACTCGTGTTCATAATACAGGTGGAAATAACAACTCGCGGCTTGTCACTGCCAAGTAGTTTAAAGAGTTGGGACCACCAGAGTTTCAAGGAAAGCTAGATCCAATCAAGGCAGAAAATTGGATTAAGCAAATTACCAAGATATTTGATGTCTTGGGATGCACGGAGGAACAGAAGGTTCCATTCTCCACGTTTATATTCCGTGGAGAGGCAGATTATTGGTGGGAATCTGTGAAGCGTACCCAGCCTTCCGCACTCAAGATGTCTTGGAAAGAGTTCTAGAAACTGTTCAATGACAAGTACTTTCCAGAAAGTATTCGTCATATAAAGGAGGTAAAAATTATCAGACTGGAACAGAACAACATGACGGTGTCCCAGTACGAGGCTAAGTTCGCGAAGTTATCTCGGTTTGCACCTTATTTGGTGGAGAATGAGGAACGTATGACGCGGATGTTTCTGAGAGCTTTGAAACCAGAAATTTGTCAATACCTAATTTCTCACAAATTTTCTCTATATTCGGATGTAGTGAACAGGGCCCAGTTATTAGAACGAGATAATGAGTCGGTTCATCTAAGGGACCACAACCAGGGTCGTACCGGTGGCAGCAGTCATCGGAGCAATGACAACCAGCGGGGAGAAAAGTATCATGACAGAAGAGGTAACCACTCCGGTGGTAATCGTGGCCATGATAATAAAAGAAGTGAGTCGGGGGGAGATTTCAAGAAGAGAAGGTACAACAATGACAACGTGAAGACGTCGGCACCAACATCAACAACTGTTTCTAGGGTCGTATATTATAAATGCAGAGAAGAGGGACACATCAGTCCTAACTTCACACAACAATCCAAGGTGTGCTATAACTGTGAAAAGGAAGGACATATAGCACGAATGTGTCCTGTAGCAAAACCAAGTCCAGCGGGGGTGGTGATTCCTAAGGCTGTTCCGGACAAGTCAAAGTCGGTGGTTCCTGGAAGGGCTTTTGTCGTGACTGCCCAACAAGAAAGGAACCCGAACGAGGTTATTACGGCTAAGCTGATAATAAACTGTTACAAAGTTTACACTTTATTAGATACCGGTGCTACCCATTCTTTTATTTCACCTACTTGTGCTCAACGTTTGAACTTGACACATGAGAAATTAGACTTTGACTTATCTGTTCAAACTCCGTTGGGAGAAATCTTTGTTACATCCACAGTTTACAAATCTTGTTTGATTCAAATTGGTACCCTTACCCTACCTTGTGATCTTATATCTTTGAAAATACTTGCATTTGACGTGATTTTAGGAATTGACTGGTTAACCACTTATCATGCCAAAATTGATTGTTTTCGTAAGGTTGTTAGTTTTTATATTCCTAATCAACCTGTTATGAGAATTCAAACCACCAAACCACTAAAATTAGTCAATGTCATTTTAAGTCATAAAGCTATTCGCTTATTGAAAAATGGATGTCAAGCTTTCTTAGCTCATGTCACTGATTTAAATCAGAATACGTCAGGTTTGAATGATATTTTTGTTGTTAATGAGTTTCCTGATGTATTTCCCGAAGAACTTCCCGGTCTACCCCGAGAACGTGAAGTTGAATTCTTTATTAACCTTGAACCCGATACAAAACCCATTTCTAAAACCCCATATCGAATGGCTCCTATTGAACTTCAGGAGGTAAAGGTCCAACTACAGGAGTTGTTAGACATTGGTTTCATTCGTCCTAGTACATCTCCTTGGGGTGCTCCTATTTTATTCTTAAAGAAGAAAGACTGGAGTATGCGACTTTGTATTGACTATCGGGAGTTGAACTATGTCACCATCAAGAATAGGTATCCGTTGCCTCTCATTGATGACCTATTCGACCAGTTGCAAAGAGCACAATTCTTCTCAAAGATTGAGCTTCGTTCTGGATATCATCAACTGAAGATTAAAACTGAGGATATTCCGAAGACTATTTTCAGAACTCGATACGGGCATTATGAATTCTTAGTCATGTCTTTTGGATTGACTAATGCTCCTGCTGCTTTTATGGATATGATGAACCGTGTATTCAAGGAATATTTTGATCAGTTCGTGGTTGTCTTTATTGATGACATCCTCATCTATTCCAAAAGCCGTGAAGATCATGAGCACCACTTGAAGCTGGTACTTTAAAGGCTTCATGAAAACAAGCTATATGCCAAGCTGAAGAAATGCGAGTTCTGGCTTGAGGAGGTAGCATTCCTTGGGCACGTGGTATCAAAACGCGGAGTATCTGGTGACCCGGCGAAGATTGAGGAAATACAAAGTTGGGAGCAATTGAAGTCGGTGATCGAAGTACGTAGCTTTCTCGGTTTAGCTGGTTATTATCAGAGATTCGTGGAAGGATTTTCCTGAATCGCTACTCCATTAACTCAGCTGACTCGGAAAGATACAAAATTTGTATGGAACGAGGAATGCGAGAAGAGCTTTCAAGAGCTCAAGAGGAGACTTATCTCGGCACCTGTTCTGACAATACCATCTGGTTTAGATGGATTTGTTATCTACAACGATGCTTCAGGCAAAGGGTTAGGATGTGTTCTCATACAGCATGGGAAAGTCATAGCCTATGCCTCATGACAACTCAAAGAATATGAGAGGAATTATCCTACTCATGATCTAGAGTTGGCATCAGTCGTTTTTGCATTGAAGATCTGGAGACACTACCTGTATGGGGAGAAAGTGGAGATCTATACGGATCATAAGAGCCTTAAATATTTCTTTACCCAGAAGGAACTCAACGACGTTGGGCTTGAGCTGTTGAAAGATTACGATCATACCATCCAATACCATCCTTGAAAAGTGAACGTGGTAGCTGACGCGTTGAGTAGAAGATCATATGCCGGAATGAATGCGATGCTTTCAAGGCCTATTTTGTGTGATTTACAAAAAATGCAGATAGAGTTCAAGACTCCGGGGACCCATGCAATGATGTCAAGTATACGCGTAGAACCAGCTTTGATTGATAAAGATAAAGTTGTTCAAGCTACAGACCCGGAGCTGATGAATATGATGAAGAAGGTGCAAGAATGTGCTATTCCAGAAGCAAGGATTGATGAAGAAGGAATACTTCGAGTCAACTCCAGACTTTGTGTTCCTAACGATTCTGATTTGAAGTATAGAATCATAATGGAGGCACACAACACACCGTTTGCAATCCATCCTGGAAGTACCAAAATGTATCGTGATCTTTTACATACATTTTGGTGGAGCAATAGAAAGAGAGAGATCGCAGAGTTTATCTCGAGGTGTTTAACGTGTCAACGTGTCAAGACGGAGCATTAAGTGCCAAAGGGTCCATTGCAACCACTTGAAATTCCAAAATGGAAGTGGGAACATATTATCATGGATTTCGTTATGGGTCTTCCCAAGGTTTCTCAAAGCATAGATGCGATTTGGATTATTGTCAATAGATTAACTAAGTCTGCTTATTTCTTGCCTATACGAGAGACTTATTCCCTTGAACGTCTTGCTTGTATGTACGTGAAGGAGATTGTGAGGTTGCATGGCATGCCAGTATCTATAGTTTCGGATTGTGACCCAAGATTTACTTCACGATTTTGGGGTTAGCTTACAGAAAGCTATGGGCATGGATTTACGATTCAGTTTGGCATATCATCCTCAAACGGACGGACAATTAGAAAGGACTATTCAAACTCTTGAAGATATATTGAGACTTTATGTTCTAGACTTCAAATGAAGTTGGGACAAGTATTTATAATTGGTGGAATTCTCCAACAAAAATAGTTATCAGGCAAGTATAGGCATGGCTCCATTCGAGGCGTTGTATGGACAAAAATGTCGTTCTCCTGTATGATGGGACGAGGTGGGCGAAGCAATATTGTTGGGACCGGAGTTAGTACGTATGACTACGGAAAAGATTCAAATGATTCGACGACGTATACAAACTGCACAAGATCGACAAAAGAGTTATGCTGATCTTCATCGAAGGGACGTGGAGTTTAATGTCGGAGATCATGTATTGTTACGTGTTGCTCCAAGGAAAGGAGTTACGAGATTTGGAAAGAGAGGAAAGCTCAACCCACGATTCATTGGTCCATTTAAAATCCTTGACCGAGTAGGAAATGTGGCCTATAGACTCGCCTTACCTCCAAGTATGTCTCATGTTCATAACATTTTTCACATATCCGTGCTTCGTAAATATGTGAAAGACCCAAACCACATTATTGAGTTAGAACCAGACGAGATAGCCGAAGATTTAACATACGAGGAGGTACCTGTCAAGATCTTAGATAGGAAGGAACATGTCCTACGCTCAAAGGTTATACCTCAAGTTAAAGTTTTGAGGAGGAACCATGATATCGAGAAAATGACCTGGGAGTTAGAATCAGAAATGAAAGTGAGGTATCCTCACCTTTTCGACATACCAGGTACGTACGTCAATTTTGAGGACGAAATTTCATAAGGAGGGGAGGTTGTAAGACCCCAACTTTTATGAATAAAGATTTAATTTTCTTTATATATTATTTTAAAAATAGTAAGGTGTTGATTTGATAAATGTGATATGTTATGGGTGAGATGTGCAAATTTTATAAAGTAAACAAGTGGTTCTAAAATATTCGTTGTCTCGGGAAATATTCGTTTGGTCAAGGAATATTCTTTTTGTCGGAGAATATTCATACGACGGCGCAGTCATTGGTGGACCCCACAACGGAATGAATGTCGGATATAGAAAGCGACAGAAATAACCTTTTTACAAAAATAACGGCAAAACTTTTACCGTTAAAACTGTTGAAATACCTGGTGGTTAAAATATAGTAATACGCGGTGTTGCACAGTAGCACACAGTATTGCACAATAATTCTAATTATTGATTCTTATGTAAGAAGTCACTACTCAATAATTGTCACGGTAATTACTGTTCAAATTTTTATTTTATTGATTCAATAATTGCTACGTGGATATTTTATATTAGTGATTCAATAATTATCATTGCACAGTACTTCAAATTATCAAATCAATAATTCATATTATTTAAATAATATTATTAGATAGCATTATTGGTAACGTCTAAGGAAGTTCTGTCAAGGAAAAGGGTTAGTTAATTGCGCGCCAATAAGGAAAAATCCTTATCGGAAGGCCCCCACTTTCTTGAGAACGACCTGGTTGTCTATATTGTAGTTTTGTAATATTATTTGTGAATAATTAATATATGATAAGAAAATATTTACTCAATGTGGATTTAAATGGAGGAATTTTTAGCATGTGATATTTGTTGAAAGTTGGTATTTCTGATAAAATAATTCATTCAAATATATTATTATAATGTTACATTATAGTAGTATGATGTGATTATATAATAGTATGATTTTTATAATTTGAATGGTAACATTATTATAGTAAATTCATGGTATAAAAGTAAAATAAGGTGGAAGAGAACAAATTGAATTTGAATTCTTATGATGTAAGCAATGATGTCATCGGAACGATGATGTAAGCAATGATGTCATCAAAATGATGAGGTAAGCAATGACGTCATAGGATCGATGATGTAAGCGATGATGTCATAAATTATGGCAAAAAGACTTTTTTACCCTTACTCTGCCAAGCCTATAAATAGAAGATCATTTCTTCATTATTTCTCACCAATTCACTAAAGTTATAGAGAGAGAAAGTATAGAGAGAGTAAGAGAGAAAGAAGAAGAGTATTCTGCTATTACACTAATACAGTCGCCAAATTTTTATTAAGGTAAGGGGTATTATTTCTTTCGTATTCATGAAAAGAGTTATTTTCTTTTAATACTCGTAAGGGTTGTTATTCCATTCTTTATTATTCTATTGGAATAACCTGTCTACGCCGACTACCGCATGCATGGTGAAATTCTTTTGTTATTCCATTCTTTATTACTCTGTGGGAATAACCTATCTACGCGGACTACCGCATGCCTGGTGAATAACCCTTCGTATTCATTTGTTATTAAATTATGGAATTGATCTGTTTGAGCGGACTACCGCCTGACGGGTGAAAATCCATTTGCAGTTTCGTATATTGTTTCATTTCAGATTCCTAACTCTAAACTTACTACGGTAAGTATTGCTTCTATAATTCCTAAAATGATCAAAAATTCCTCAAGTTTTGCGCTTCATCTAATATCATTTCACTGGAATATTGGTGTAAACTTTTTTATGAAATTTTTATCTTTTCATGTCGAGTTACTATTTACGAGTTACTATTCATGAGTTACTATTCACGGGATACTATTCATGGTAAAAAAAAAAAATTCTTCCAAATCATCTTTGATTGGATCTAGGTTTTGATCTTCATTCTTGAACTCTGGATAAATTCTCTATTATTTGTCCTTTATCTCATTGGATTCGTTATTCGTATTGTTTTTCATCATCCTCAGTCCTAAATGGTGATATAACTGAATATCTTTGGCCTGTAGTGCAAAGATGAATGATTACTTAATTAATATCTTTAGCCTATAGTGCAAAGATGAATGATTACCTGATGAATATCTTTGGCCCGTAGTGCAAAGATGGACAGGAGTTGAGATGAACATGACCAACTGGTGATACAAATGAATATCTTTGGCCCGTAGTGAAAAAGATGAATATTTTTATTCGAGATGTATATTGATTGATATTACAGGGATAAGATATTGATGATGGACTTTTAAATCAAAGAAGATAGTAGACATCATTATCTACTTAACTTTTCTGTTGAATTGTTATTTCCGCTGCGAATATTGATCTGAAACTTGTTGTCCATAATATTTTATCTTATTATTGAAGGCTAACAATAATTTGTTTTTCATCATCTTAGTCATAATATTCTTTACTGGGCTAGTTGAGCTCACCCTTTTCTTCCGTTATTCTCTTCAGGAAATGAGAGTATCGCGGGGACTAGTCGAGGAACTGTGTGACCATCAGAGTTAGATCTGTAGAAGTCCTCACTATTCTATAAAATAGTGGGACAATAATTGTAATGAATAAGGAATGAATCTGACTGTTTATATTTCGTATTATATACAATTTGTATTGAAACTCACAGTTGTGTGGTCGTATTTTGCACGACTTTATGTTATAAAAGATTGTATTTAGATTCTGTACCATGTATTTGGCGACTCAAAATGGATTGAGTATTGAACCTATTTTAGGGGCGTCACAATTTGTAATGTGTGTGTGAATGCTGGAAGAAATTGGGCCTACGTTTGATTGATTTGAAAGTATGGACGTGCTTTGTTGAACCTATATACGAAGGGTTTGATTTGATTTGCAAAAGTCTTTTCTAAACAAGATATTAAAATGATGTTTTGAAAGGAGGTTTTCAAACCCTTACGCTCACGTAGGAATTGAAGAATGTTGATACCTCCATTTTTTTTCTTTTCAACCTTTTGGCTTAATTTGAATGGTGATTGTCGGGCTGCGTGGCATTCTCGACCATAAAATATATACAAGTGTCGGTCTTCTTGTGGGCATGACAGCCATCGGAGTGACTCTAGCACGACATACCATCATTTCATTATGTTTGAGACCTTAAACCTGAATAACTGTTTTAAGGCCTTTCGGATGTACATTTTATAGAAAAACTGGTAGGGTATATTTGTAATGTGTAGTATGTCCATCGTGGGAATCAGATTCTGATAAGTTTGATCATGAATCCCATGATTCCTAGTCTCACAAAGAGGAGCCGAGAAAACCTGCACAGTTCAAATATTCACAGAAAATGTATATTTACATCAAAATGTCGCGAAAAAAACCAAGGATTCATCACTCAAATCCTGGCCTGCACGTAGCCAAAGCGTCTCGTTCCCAATAGATAGCGATCTAAGGGCCGCGAGGTTGCTTTTAAAATGAATAAAACTAGAAAGAAAGCTAGATTTAAATAAATCTCGACCATTCTAGCTTCCTGGTTCCGATTGGACCTATTTTGAACCGTTTGAAAGGTAGAAAGGGCTAGATTTAAAGAAATCTAACTTGCCAGGATTGATATCTAAAAAGAATTCATATCAAATGAATATTTAAAGCAGATATTTAATCATAATGAATAAAGAATATATATATAGTTATATATATATACGAAAGTTGTAAAGGGCGATGTGTTTTCACTCTCAGGCCCGTACTGGAATGTATATGTATATATATATATAGATATATATATATATATATATATATTTATAAAAGCTATAAAAAGTCACGGAGTAATTCAGGCTTGACAGAATGGAAATATATATATAAAAGCAATAAAGAGCGACAGATTTCAAATCCTATGCCCGGACTAGAATGGAAATATATATATTTATAAAAGCTGTAAAAAGCGACAGAGTAATCCAGGCTTGACAGAATAGAAAATATATATATATATATATATATATATAGAAAAACTGTAAAGGAGCCATGAATTAATCTAGGCTCAACTGAATGTAAATGTATATATAAAAGCTGTAAATGAGACACGAAATTAATCCAGACTCAACTGAATGTAAATATATATATATATTTATAAAAGCGGTAAAAAGGCCACGAAATGATCCAGGCCAAACGAAAAATGTAAATGTTAATATATACAATTAGTATATATATATATATATATATATATATATATATATATATATATATATATATATTAAAACAATAAAAAAGCCACGAAGTCCGAATCCAGACCAAATAAAGTCAAAAAGTTTATATATATATAATTATATATATATATATATAAGCAGTAATTACCACGGATTTTCCATCCGGGCTTGACAGAATTGAAAAGTTAGTATATATATAGTTAAATATATACATAATAAAGCCAAAAATAATACGAGTCCATAACCCAGTTCGAGAAAGTCAATATATATATATATATATATATATATATATATATATATATATAAGCGATTAAAAGCCGCGGATCGTCGATCTGGGCTGTGCAAATGCAAGAAAACATGTAAATGTACTAAAATGTACTAAAAAGTACGCCAAAACGGCCATGGAACTGAGTTCCGGGAAAAATTAGAAAATGAAGCTTAATCTGCACGTGTATAAATGCGCAATGAAGTAATAGAAGCTTCCTAATCGTAAAAATACTTACAATGGACTGCTACACGGGATTTTTGCCACTTGGTAGGCTTCAAATGGACATTTCCATTGTTTAACTTTTGATATATGGTAGTATATGAGTATACCTATGTGTTAGAGTAATAAAATCCAGGTTTGGAGTACTAGAAGTCGGGCTAGGAAACGAAATGGGCGGAGTTTCAAAGCGTTTTCTATTTTTTTTTTCTTTTTAGCTTAGGGGTGCACTTGTATGTAAAGACCCAATGGAAGTAGTCCTACCCACGGCAGCCACGGGTCTACCTGTGGCTCCACGTGGTAGGGTCCACCTAGTGGGGTCTATTGTCTTGAAGTACGTGCACTCTAAGCAACGCGATGTCAGGTTCGAAACTTGCTAACTTTTGATCGGAGCTTCCGTTTGAGGCATGCTATACTATTCTGGAAAGCCCTCGCCGAGAGCATCACAATGACATGGGACTAAACCTTTTTCGAGTCCAAGACGACAGGTTCGTAATCGGTTCTTTGATTCTTCGTAGTTTGTCCGTTGAGCTGTCCTGCGCTGTTTTCACTTGGGATCAATGTTATGGTTCTTTCTGACCTTCATGATATCAATTCGGCTTGATTTTGATCAAATTGGCTTCAAGTTGGTAAAATGTTCATTTTGCCCCTCCTGGGGTTGTCTCCTGTACTGGCACGATCTTCGACTATTTTCCCTGGCTTGTCTCTGAGGTTTTGATCCCAGTCGATTCTGTTTGTCCTCATGGTTATCTCCGAGGTTGACTTGGTTTCCCAGGGTTATCTCTGGGGATGATGTGATGCTTTGGGGTTGTCTACGAAGTCGATTTGGCCTTTCGGGTTATGATCGGGCCTGAACTGGATCTCCCCGTGTTGTCGCCGGGGTTACTGTACCTCCCGGGTTGTGATCGGGATTTCACTTGACATCCCAAGGTTGTGATCGGGGTTGACCTTGATATCCCGGGATTGTCACCGGAGCTGGTTGACATCCTGGTATGGTTACCGGGGCTTCACTTGACATCTCGGCCTGACTTGACATCCTGGTATAGTGACCGGGGCTGAGTTGACATCCTGGTATAGTGACCGGGGCTGAGTTGACATCCTAGTATTGAGACCGGGGCTGAGTTGACATCCTGATATTGAGATCAGGGTTGAGTTGACATCCTGGTATTGAGACCGGGGTTGAGTTGACATTTCGGTATTGAGACCAAGGTTGAGTTGACATCCCGGTATTGAGATTGAGGCTAAGTTGACATCCCGGTATTGAGACTGGAGCTGAGTTGACATCCCGGTATTGAGACCGGGGCTGAGTTGACATCCCGGTATTAAGATTGGGGCTGAGTTGACATCTCGGTATTGAGACCGGGGTTGAAAAGACAGTTTTATCCCCTTACAGGGTTAGTCACAGGAACACAAAATTTTGAGTGTCTACAACAGGAATGAAAAATTTCGAGGGTCTACACTCCTCAATGCCTACTCGAATGGTAGTTTACAACGGTCGACTGAACTGATTTGATGCCTACTCGAACGGTAGTTTACAAGGTTGACCATTACCGAACCTCCTTGATGCCTACTCGAATGATATTTTACAACGGTCGACTAAACTAATTTGATGCCTCAGCTGGAGATTTCTTGTATAACAGATTCCATCATCTGTCCTTCCCGATGAAGATAGTTTTCCACAGTCGTTCTTGCCAGTGTTTCGGATGTCATGCTGGGCTGATGCCAGTGACTTGTAATGTTAAATTCCCTGATCTTGGAGGAAATATCTTTCAACAGTTTACATCATCGGCTCTTTCCCGATGCTATGCCAGGGTTGTTGCCAACGATTTGGAACATTAGATACTCTGGTCTTCGCTGAAGTAATTGTCAACGGCTTACACAACCGGACCCCTCCCGATGCTATGCTGGGGTTGTTGCCAACGGTTCACACTGTCAGGTACTCAGATCTTCGTCGAAGCAGTTTTCAACGATTTTCATCAACTAACCCTTCCCCGATGCTACACTGGAGCTATTACCAATGGTTTAAAGAAGATTTTTAGACTTCGAAGTTTGACATCCCATTTCAAGGTTTCAGGCCTTTTCCGCTCAATCGCGTAGAACCTTTTTTACTGATTTGACTTTTTGGCCTTAGGGGACTCCGATGTGATTCAAATTTGATCGAACTGGAAGGGGTGGGACCCACCCTAGGTTATCGCAGGTAGACTCGCGGAAGACTGCGGGTAGATTTATAGCCCCTGTTCTTTTGAAAAATTATTTTATACTTGAAAAAATTGAAAATTCAAAATTTCTCTCTCAGATCTACTCAGTTCGGGCTGCTTTTCGCAAAATCCGTCACCGTACAAACGTTCTGCACAACCCTGGTAACGTTTACATCCTTTCTTTTCAAGTTTTGACTGTTAGAACGTTAGTTTTCATGCAATATGAGTTTAAACGCAATGCATCAAATATGTATGCATAGATGACTTAAGAAAAATGAACAGACCTAGTAAGTACGTGTATTTTACTATGATAAACATTCTTGTGTAAAAAAAATTTATTTTCGGGGCAGTCAATTTGCACCCTTCTTGGCTGGTTTATTCATCCTATTTGAGGACAAATGAGCATAGATTTTCAAATAAAAATACACATGGTAATTTAGATGCCATGGTGAGTTTGATTTTAATGTTTTTCATACATATGAAATGCTCATGATTTTGGGTTGGTGTGCTACATAAAGGCCACCTAGTCATGCCTATGTGCATGTGGATAGTCCCTTTTACAAAGGAGACTGGCGAAATTTTTTTCATGAGTCTGGGCATTTAATTATGCATACAATTTAACTCTACTGGTAATGATGACACCGATGGATTTGTGGTTCATCACTGGGATAAAGTTTGCAGGGGAGCAGGTGCCTTTGGTGGTGAATATTTCACCAGCTGCAGTTCGATCCATCTTGGGAGTTCCTGCTACGGCCCTTAAGGGTCGCGCTATCCGTTTTAGCCCTTTGAGTATTGATGCTACGAATGGGGTTTTGTCTGAGCCTCTGCTTGCTGATCAGAAGGATAGAGATCGCATCCTTTGGCGATTGTTCTTAGTCATCATCAGGGGTTATTTCCTAGCAAAAACTCCTCGACGATTTCTTTCGCTTTGGTCAATGTCACTCGGGATGTGGACCGTATCAGAGAGTTTGATTGGGGCTCATTCACCTTTGCCTACTTCATTCGAGGGATGCGCCTACGCTTAGAAGGCGTGACAGAGGCTTGGCTAGGCTTTTACCCATTTCTGTTGGTGAGTAATTTCTCCTTTATCTTTCAATTTCCCTCGTTCGGGTTTTCAATCTTTATCACTAAGGATATTTGATCTTTTCTATAACGCCCGAGAAAAACGAGCGTTTATGTAAATGAATTTTATTTGATTTATTGAATAAAATTTACTTATTTGTTTATTAAACTGAGTAAGTTAATCGAAGGTCGTTCTATGACCTAGAGAATGCAGAGATGGAGAGGATTCTGGCTACGTGCTAGAAATAATTGATATGAATTTATAAGATGAAAATATAAGGTTTCCGAGAATAAAAATATTTTTGGGAAAAGACGAAATAGGCACTATTCACATATAAAATCCTAAGGGTTAGGGTTTGACCCTAAGGGTTAGGATTGGAGATCCTAGGCCATTTTGGGAGTTCAGAATGTCAGAATGACGTTCTGTCGAAAGATTTGACGGTAATATACCGTGAAAAGTTATGTTAGCCGAGAAAAGTTTTATCAGGAAGAAATCACTATTCATCTGTTTCTACTCAGGAATTATTATTAAAATTTCAGAAAACGCGTAATGATAGGATTTCAAGACGAGGTGGAATATGTAATAATATTTCACTAATGGCTCACGAAGTTTTAGCGTGGGGACTTAAAATCCTAAGGGTTAGGTAAATTAAAATCAAAGAATAATTGTTTACGTATAATAATAACGAGCCAATTCCGAGTTATAACGATCACATTATGAGCTTGGGAATCTCAGAATTTAAAAACTTAAAAAAGAATTTCAAGGTTACAGGGATGGCGCTGCAGCGCCGCCCAAGAATTTGTAGCTGGCGCCGCAGTGCCAGAACAGGGGATCCGGGTTTTGCAGGCCGGTGCCGCAGCGCCAAGTTTAAGCTTGTGCCGGTGCTACAGCGCCTTTAAGTAAAAAATTTCTGACGTGAACTTTTCTAAACCTAGCTTTCAGCATAGTAATTATGGGGCAACTATATAATGAATATTCATGAAGAGAAATCAATTAAACAACATGTTTAAGAAGGATTTTATGAATTAAACGTCGACGAAACGTATTTAAATTTAAAACTCGAAAACCGATAATGTGAATTATGAATTGCAATCGAGTTGTGAGCATACCTTAATGTTATATAACATGTAATAAAGGTACGTGATGCATGATTAACATCAAATGAAGTTAAAACTCATATAGATTCTATACGGAGTTCGATATTGGATATCCGACAAGAATGTAGTTAACCTAACGAATAGTTTAGCGTTTCGTCCGTTATTGTGCTTCATGATGATCGACGGGAGTCGGGTTATGACATATAAGTGGTAATAAACCATAATAAATGTTAAATAGATTTAATAAATGTTATTAGTTTAATGATTCCATTAAGTTACACAATAAGGAGAAGTTAGGATTATACATTGTGTATCCGTTATGGATTCTCATCGATATACTATGTGTTTATACTTTGTAAAGGTTGTAAAGACCAAGTAACGTACATTAAAGGTTTAAGAGACGCAAAGGCAAGTTTTCTAACTCTTGCATTAACAGTGCGTTATGCAAGTTTTCTAAACTCTTGTCTATACGTTATGGTTGGACAAGTGGTCATTGTGCATAATTGTTTATGCATAAACTGTTATTAAATAATCGATGCCATTTGATTCGACTAGACTGAGACTTAGTATATTTTGGTTGGTTTTCCCAAAAATCTTTCCAAAATATTTACAATATGGTTATCCTATGCCAATGGATTGGTACGGAGGCTCGGGTAAACCTGAGTATGATTAAAGCAAATGTTTTTAGGTCGTTAATTCGACATGCACTTGAAGTTGCCACCAATTAAATGTAAACACGTTTAATGTATGAGTGTTGATCAACATAGAGTACTACAAGCTGATCACCTGGATGTGTTCGTAAGCTATATCAAACTTACGGCCTTCGTGCTGGGTTGTTCCTTTCATGAATGAGAACTAAAAGATGGTTCGTGGTCGTTGACCAATAAGGTTTTCGAAGAGGCTATAAAGTTCTTGGGAATGGTTTTAAAGAAATCAAAACGATATGTTGATTATTCTTAAGTACTTCATAACTATTGTACAGTTATTGAAGACAAAGTGATATGATTCTTGATTTTGTGGTTTCAAGATATAACGTTTAACTTGCTGAGCTATGTATGCTCATTCTTGCTTAAATCTAAATGATTTCAGCTAAGAGCGAACGGACCGAAGGATCCGGGAAAGATAAAGGCAAGTCCAAGATGGATAAGTAGCTACCTTTGTAATAATATAGTATTAGTATTGTAATTAATGAAATTATGACATTGAACAATGTAATGGTTATAAGAACCTGTGAAGGGAATTAATAGAATGTAATATTTAGTAAACTCATGCGTGTTTTTTGAAGTCTTCAATTGAATGTATGAGTAACAGTAGTACCATGTAGCACCATATCCAGGGTTTGAAGGTACCCAGATTTAGGGGCATCACAAGTTGGTATCAGAGCCTTAGGTTATAAAACTTAAGGGGTAAAAACTTTAGGCTATAACCTTGAGAAGAGAAGTAGAAGTTAGAAGTAAACAAACTCGGGTAGAGTTTTAAAAGGAGAAAGTAACCTTAAACATATTAAATGTGATATATGTTGTTAATATTTTGATTATATACTAATCCAGTTATTTGTGTCTTATAATAGATATCAGGTAATAAGGATGTGTATAACGACGTACATTAAGTTAGTGAGGAATCAGTTAATATGGTAGAGGTTGTACCGATGTCGATAGCAGAGGTACCGGTAGTTATTCTGGAGGAGACAGATCCGGAGGAGGAGGATCCGTCCGAGTACTTTGACAACTTTGACTTTGCGTTATTTTTTGATGGTATGTTGGAGAAAGACGTGGAGACAGTTTTGATTAATACGGTATTGCCTACTGAGGAGTTGGAGGAAGAGTCTTAGACTGCGGAGTCCATGAAGGCTCTGTTCATGGCAATATTGGATAGGAACGCCTAATTGAGCAAAGAAGTGCATGACCTCAAGCAGGAGGTTTACAGCATACAGAAGGATAAGGAAGACATGGAGGTATTCTGGGAGGTCGAGCACGACGAGAGGGTGCTGGCCAAAGATAAAGTCCGGGACCTAAAGTTAGAGGTCCAAGAACTGAAAGCTAAGCTTCTGAACAAGAAGCAAAGAATAGGTCGGATGTCCTATATCCATAGGAGCTCGAATGAGGAGTACCAGCACTAGATTGCTAAGTATTCGATTGAAGAGGGACAAACTCGATATACGATTAGCCTGGACATAGTGGCCAGTATGGCCGATGCGGATTACGAGAATGCTGTGAGGCAGATGTAGTCTAGTAGTATGTATAGAAAGTTAGCAATGTAAATAGTGTGTAGTTTGTAATGATGTAAAACCCTCTTTTGTATAAACAAGGGTAGTTTTCTGTAAATCTTAACTTTTAAAAAGTAATTGCGAGATGGTATTGTAAATGGCTGAAGCCATGTAATGTACAGTGTAGTGTTATACTACGAAGAAGTATTTTAATATAAAGGTTTTATTGAAATGTTTGTCAATGTGATTGAGTTATTATTTTATTGCTAATAATAACCGAGTGAAGAAATAAATAATAACAAAAATGTTGTCGCATTAACAGAAAAATGCCGCCAAGAAGACGTTCAAGAAATCAAGAAGAATAACCTCATAACGAGGAGGGGCAGGGGAATAATAACCCGATGGAAGAGTTTGTGAATCTACTCACTACGGCTCTCAATAGAACGAGAGATGCCGTACGCACTAATCCTGGGGTAGGTCGTGAACAACCTTTAAGGAATTTAAGATAATAGGTCCGCTTGAGTTCTACGGAACTACGAACCTTATAGCTGCCTAAGGGTGGGTAAAAGAAATTGAGAAGGCATTTGTTATAGCAAATGTCGGTGAGGTGTAAAAGAATTCTTTTGCGACTTACATGATGAAAGGGGAGGCTAACTACTGGTGGGAGGAAAATCAGGGTAGGGCCGGAACTGAAGTGGTTACGTGGGAACATTTCAAGGATTTATTCCTCGAGAACAACTTCCCCACGACCATGTAGGGGAGGATGGAGATTCAGTTCCTATAACTGAAGCAGAGGGACATGACAGTTCCTCAATACGAGCCAGGTTCAATGAACTGGCGAGGTTTCCTCCACACCAAGTGGACACGAATTTGCATAAGGCCAGACAGTTCGAGCAGGGATTGAAACCCTGGCTCTATAACCGGATATTAGTTTTCCAGAGTATTACTTTTGGAGCGGTGTTAGAGAAGGCGATTATCACTGAGGGTGGTAGTGAGGCGTTGACCTTATACCACAAGAGAAGAAGATTAAGGCTAAGAATGAGGTATCAGTCAAGATCAAGGGAGCCAGCGGGAATGACCAGAAGAGTAAGGGTTTTAGCTCCGGGAATATTAGAGTAAAGAGGAGTTTCCCAAAAAGAAGATGGAGGCATGCAAAAATTGCGATAAGACTCATCTGGGAGTCTGCCTCAAGGGAAAGACGGTTTGCTACAACTCCAGACATGAGGGGAATATTTCGCCTAACTGTCCCAGTCCCAAGAAGAGCCACGGTTGTTTTGTGTGTGGATCTACGGACCACATGGCACATAACTGTCCAAAAAAGGGTTCGGATGGTGGTAAAGGAGCTACCGGTAATAAGCTAGCGATTGGTGGATCTGCACCACCGGGTAGACCGACTGCCCATACGTTTAATGTAATAACGTGAATTTTATGAATAAATATTAATATTAATATTAATAAGAATGTGAATATTTATTTGAATATAAATATTTATGTAGCATGAGAAGAGTAACTCGATTAAATTAAATTGAATTTATGATAATTGAGAAAATGTGGAGAAGTATGATGAGCTCGTGCAATGCCTTATGTGGCACAAGGATGGTTTAATTAAAATTAAAGAAGGAATTGATAAGTGAATGATTAATTAATATTATATTGTTAATTAATTGTTATTATGAGTAAAAGCATATTGATGAGTAAATGATTAATTAATATAGTATATTAGTGTTTATTCAATTAATTGCTATGAACAATAATATGTAATGATTAACTACATGTTATGGTACCTACATCTATTTAGTATACAATAAAGTGTGACATTGCAAGGTAACTATATAATATAAGAAAATATATGGTAAAGTGAAATGAGTCACATGAGTTGCATAAATGGGCCTATGTGACAATATGTTATATGTGGTACATTAATGTGTACTTTATGAAGAGTATTAAATTAAACTAAATAAATAATTGATATTTAATAATTATTTCAATAAATAAGTATAATTGAAATAATAAAGTTTATAATAATGTGGTGTGACAATACTCAATCAAATTATATTCAGTATTAACAAATGTACGTGGATTATATATTCATATGTACACATGTACCCCCAATTTGCTACAATATAATAATAATTCCCCACTAAAGCTACATTGTAACTAAAAGAGGATTAAAACCTAGGAATACATATATATACATTTATGAAGGAGTAATGTGTGTATGTACATTTAAACCTAAGTATGTGGTATTTCATTTTGTCAAATTGATGAGAATTGGACTTGTCCCACTTCATTGCCTCATTTTCTCTATCACTTGTATAGCCAATGAATGGCCTAAGCCTATTCTTGCAAACTCAATCTCAGCAAACAAGCAACAATGATGAAATGGGGTGTGGCTCAAATAGTATTCCACCAACTTCTCTCAATCCTTTGGTTTTTCTTTTCTTCCATTGATTTCAAACTTTGGGGCAATAGCTTTGTATGGTTATTGAATTCTCCTATAAATAACAAGTTCATTCTCTCATAATCAAGTTACCAAATTGTTGCTAAGTTGATATAGAAAGAGTATTGAGTTAGTAATCTGAAGGTTGAGTCAAGAGAGTATCAATTCAAGCTCAAGAGGTAAAAATCTTACATTATGTTCTTAGTTTTGAGTTTAATGATTCATAGAAATTTGCATGATTTAGTTGAAATTGGTTATGTTAGATGATGTTAGTATGTTAGTAGAGTCTATATACATGTTATAAATACAATGTAGTTGATTTCTAGCATGTTTCATGAAGTATGTTAGAGTTGGTTTTGAAGCTCTGCAATAGCAGAAGCTATTCTATCTGGAAATGGATTGGAGCGGTCGGGCCACTCCCTAGTACCAATACGGTGCGGCCGCGCCGATATACGGAAGAGAATCTCACTTTTTGTGGTTTCTAAAATGTGGAGCATGCTAGTTTACCTTAGATATGCCTATTTAAGTCCTTGACTTGCTAGTGTAGGTGGTCTTGCATGTAATCACTTACCTTAGCTTGGTTTCTAAAGGAAACTTGAAATTTTCAAATACAAACATGATGAACTAAGTATACTATAAGATCCGAACTTGTGTGCATGCTTATGTGGTCTAATTATGTGTGTACATGAGCATGATATATGGTATGTGAAGTTACTTTGCATGATTGGTTGGTTTGACATGAGGTTTCAAAGAAAACTTAAGAGTTTTAAAAACTAATTTGGATGATAACCACCTTACATGTATTCTAAAATGTATGACTATCATGATAGGGTATTGCATGCATATAGACACGATTGACATGTATACCTTACTAGCCACGTACGTCGTAAACTAGTTGAGCATGATTTAGAACTAGTTTTAAAGAATTAAAAATATGTAACTTGAAATACATGACTAGGATGACATGAGCATGTATAATTGAGGCTTATTGACCTCATAGCATATGTATAATGACTAAACGTGAGAAACCTTGTTAATCAAACACGTTAAGCTTGTTAAGTGAAAGTGATAACGAACTATGTTAAAGGCAAGATGTAAGATCAAACCTAATCATAAACCTCATAACATGTATGTTCTGCATGTGTCATCATTAATGTATGTGGGTGAGCAAGCTAGGCCATGCAAACTGATCTTCAGTTCTGGTTTGAACTGGGAGCAGCGCGGCCGCGCCACTCCCTAGTTCAAACTAAGCACGGTCGCGCCACCCTGCAGTGTAATCTGACTATTTTGTTTGTAATCTAAAAACTGTTGCATGCTTGTATTAATGTCCTAAACTACCATACATGTTTAGTGGTGTGTCCAAATGTTAATGACCACGCTAACGATAGAATCATAGATTGGATAGGTGTTTATAAACTTTCAAATGCCAAGTCAAACGACGATTACGAGCTATGTCATTTGGTTGTATAATAACATATAAACTAATTCTGTGCTATGTGTATGTAAGGTATGTAATGACATACGTATAGGATGGTACGACTAAGTTAGACTCTTATGTATGTGTTTAACTTACATATCAAGTTTATGAATTCAACGTACATAACTAATGAATACCCTATATACGTAACTACGTTACAATAGGATTGCAAAGTATCGATAAGCTAAAGGTTGATAAACTACGCTTAAGGCAAGTTTCCTAACTTCATTTGATTTTAGTTTTGAATGCAAGTACTCGAACCTTATTCTTTATTGAGCACTACTTAAGCTTGTACTATTATTGATCGTATGAGTAAACAATTAATAGTATGATTCTTGTCTTATGAATTAATGCTTCATAGCTTAAGAAAAATTATGTTTTTATTCTTCGAACATTGATTTCGAGTATTAAACTTATAAATTGTTCTTATATACATTGAAAGAGCGGTCTATGCCATTTGATTCGGCTAGACCTATATCATGAAATTGAAAGCGATCCAAACCAATTGTTTGGTGCGGAATCTTATAATTGACTGAGATGAACAACCCTAATAGAAGGGGAAACTATATAATTATCGGGAGACCGACGTGCACACATGAGTACGATTAAATGTTATGCATAACGTAGGGTACTTTAGGCTGATCACATGTTGTACTAGTTATTTTGGATTATCAGCATATTACTGTTAATTATAGTAAGAGTTCATAGTCCTTAGTGACTGCTTAGTGTTCATTATTCTTGAACCTTGAAAAGGTTTACACTTTGAATCTTGTTGATATCTTTCTGTCCATAGTGACTATTATTGAGAACTATTAATACTTCTCGTTATTCTTGAACTATCATTTACTGTTGTACCCTTTGGATTTTAAATCTATATTATTCACCCTTATTGCTATATTACTTGCTGAGCAAACTTGTTGCTCATTCTTGCTTTCCCTAAAACATTTCAGTTAAGACAGAGCAGGGTGGATCCCCGGGCACAGATAAGGGCAAGGGAAAGGCTATAGAGTAGCTTTGTACTTAGTTAGAATTATTATGATGATGTAATAAGACTTAATTTGTATTTATGTATTAGCTATTTTAAAGCTATAATTAAGATGTTTAAGCTATGTTTAAGTTACGAGACCTTGGGACATGAATAATTATATTAAATAAATGTAATTTATTCTATCATTCTGTTGCGTGAGATGTTGTTATTTAGAAAGTGATGAACCGAATTCGAGACGCGAGTGGTCCAAATTTGGGGGCGTCACAGGTTGATATTAGAGCCTTAGTTATAAACCTTAGGATCAAGAGTCCTTAGATTATAACTTTAGGAAAACTTAGAAGATAGAAAGTGATGAAACTCATATAGAGTTTTCCTAGAGAGATTTTGTGTGTTATAAAATATAATTTCATTTTATACAATGAACTTATATTTTATTTAACACTCTAATGGAGTTTGTTTTTTGTTGTCTTGTGTTTGTGGTTATAGGATGACGGACATGGGAGGACCTAGTAGAGTGGCCGAGGAGGAGCCCCGAGATATATATGTCATATATGAGGCACCTTTAGAGGCTGAGCCTATGCAGGCAGTTGCACCGTTCGAGTTTGACGACGAGGATGAGATTGAGGTGGAGTCTGATCCAGAGGAAGAGCCCATAGAGGATGAGCCTATAGAGGACTCTGACGAGGCTATGATCGAGGAAAGGATGCTAGGCGAGTACGAGGAGCGGATCTTGGAGTTAGACTGCAGAGTTCAGGAGCTAGAGGCTGAAGCTCAATAGAGAGAGAGAGAGAGAGAGAGAACGAGTTCCAAAAACTAAGGGACGAGGACCACCAGAGGAAGTTAGCGATGTAGGAGATGGAGGTAGAGATTGTTTACTTCAGGGAGGCAGGGATTCAGATGGGAACTCTGTTTCATAGGTTGGTATCTAGGAATGTTGACTTGGCAGGGAAACTAGAAGAGGTTGAGTAGAGAAAGTTAAGCGAAAAGGCAGAGAAGGAGGCTCTCCGTACTCAGCTAGAGTTGGAGGTGATGGAGAGGATCCACTTCGACGAGAAGTGGGAAGCAGCTAACGATAGGGCAAAGGACCTAGAGGATGAAGTAAGGTGTAAGAAGAGGAAGGTAAACAAGATGGGTTATATTTTTTGTTCTGCCATAGAGGGGTGATTGATGGTGTATACCACTATCCAGCGGAGCAGGGATAGACCCGACACACCATGAGCAAGGAGTTGATGGCATATATAGCACAGATAGAGTACAAGAGCATCGTGGAGCGCGGAATGTTGGGATGAGACCCATTAGTTTAGTAGTAGTAGTAATAGTTCCTTTTATGTGATGTATATATTGTGATGTAATCCTAATCTTTTGTGTAAAATATGGGATAGTTGTAAACCCTGAGTAGGCTTATGTAAGAGGGGTAGTATGTTAGTGTTTTCCCCATTTTTGTGATATTAGGGGATAGATGTTGACATTTATAGAAGTATGCTAGGGGTGATCATATGATGTAATGATTTGGCATATGAATATAAATGTTCTTATTTCAGAAACGTGTTATAAAATTTTAATACTTTTTGACATTAAAGAAATACTTAAGTAATATAATTAGATAATAAAAATGAAAATTTTGTGATGCAAAAAATACCGCCGAGACGTAGATTAACTCCACCAGAGGAGTCCGTTAACAACGAGAGAGAGCAAGTAGATCCCATCCAGAAATTAGTTGATTTGTTAGGGGAAGCCCTTTGGGGAAGGAACAACGAACCCATTCGCCCCAGTCCCCAAGCAGTTCTAGTTACGAACTTTAAAGACTTTAGGAGTGTAAGACCTCCAGAGTTTGAAGGTACTACCGATCCGATCATGGCACAAACATGGATCAAGGAAATAGAGAAGGCCTTCACCATCGCTCGGGTGGGTGAAGATCAAAAGACGGTGTTCGCTACCTACATGATGAGGGGCGAAGCAAACTACTGGTGGGAGGCAAATCAGCAAAGAGCGGGTGAAGGGACTGTAGCATGGGATAGATTCAAGACTCTGTTCTTCAAAAATTATTTCCCGAAGAGCATGAAGAATAGAATGGAAGTAAAGTTCCTAGAACTTAAGCAAGGTGATATGACGGTGGCGCAATACACTGCTAAGTTCAATGAGCTAGCCCGGTTTCCAGAACACCAGGTAGGGGATGAAGAGAGCAAGGCCATACGTTTTGAGCAAGGACTGAAACCTTGGTTGTTTAATAAGGTGTCGGTTCTCTAGATTGATTCTTTTTCCACACTGTTGGAAAAAGCTATAATTGTAGAGGGAGGTAGTGAAGCCTTAAGTCTGTATAACAAAGAGAAGAAGGGTAAGAACACTGGAGGAGAAAGCTGGGGAGGAAGCAGCAGCGGGGGAAGTAATCCGGGAAAGAGAAAGTGGGAGAATAACAACAACAAAAATCAGTCAGAAAATATTCATGGAGGTTTTAAGAAGCGAGCGAAAAGATGCCCAAAGTGTGGGAAGAATCACCAGGGTGAATGTTGGAAGGGGCACAGTACCTGCTACAATTGCGGCCAAGAATGGCACATTTCACCCAACGGCCCGAAGCCAAAAAAGATCAAGGGGTGTTTCGCTTGCGGCTCAACTGAGCACCAGATCAAGGATTGCACGAATAAGGAGAGCAGCGGAGGAAGTGGCCAGTAAGGGGGAGGCAGCAAACTAATGATCGACGGACCCACGCAATCCAACTGCCCAGCCGCCAGAACCTTTAACATGATTATCCAAGATGCAGTTGCTGTAAAGGACGTGGTGTTAGGTATTATTCCAATCAATAATAGAAATGCTTATGTATTATTCGATTTGGGTGCTACATGTTCATTTGTGTCTGAAGAATTTGCTAGTCGGTTAAATTTACTCGAGAACGATTAGGAAATCATTTGAACATAGAAGTTGCAAATAAGGAAGTAATCCCTGTAGAATTCTTATACCAAAAATATTGCGTAAACATTAGAGATCATGAACTGAGCGTAGACTTAATCCCGATTAGATTAGGAGAATTTGACGTAATATTGGGAATGGATTGGTTATATAACCATGCTGCGATAATTGATTGTTAGAACAAAAGTGTGAACCTTCAGACTCCGAATAAATATAAGGTAGTGTTTTATGGTATCTCATCGCTTAAGCAATCGTGTTATCTTACGATGGTGCAGACCAAGAAATTATTAAGAAAGGAATGTGTAGGTTACTTAGCTTACATTGTAGATACTCGGAAGAAGGGAGTAGAGATTAAGGATATATCTGTAGTGAGAGAATTCCAAGATGTGTTTCCGAACGATTTGCCTGGTCTTCCTCCAGATATAGAAATTAAATTTATAATAGACTTAGCACCGGGAACAGCACCGATTTTTAAAGCTCCATATCGTATGGCACCAGTAGAAATGAAGGAATTGATGATACAATTGCAAGAGTTATTGGATAAGGGTTACATACGACCGAGTGTGTCTCCTTGGGGAGCACCAGTGTTGTTTATTAAGAAGAAGGACGGATCGATGAGGCTCTGTATCTATTATCAATAATTGAATAGATTAACGATCAAGAATAGATATCCGTTACCGAGGGTAGACGACCTTTTTGACCAATTAAAGGGAGCGAAGTGTTTCTCAAATATAGATCTGCGAACAGGTTATCACCAGTTGAAGGTACGGGAGGAGGACATACCAAAGACGACGTTTCGAACCCGTTATGGGCACTACGAGTTTTTGGCAATGTCATTTAAATTGACTAATGCTCTGGCAGCATTCATGGACTTGATGAATTGAGTCTTCAAGCCATATTTGGATAAGTTTGTGGTAGTTTTCATAGACGGCATCTTGATCTACTCGAAGAGGGAGGAAGAGCACACCGAACATCTGACGATGGTTTTGGAAGTGCTAAGGTAAGAGAAAATGTATGCAAAGTTTTCAAAGTGTGAATTTTGGATGGAGAAGGTTCAATTCTTAGGACACATGGTAGACAAGGATAGAATTTCAGTAGATCCTGCAAAGGTCGAGGCAGTGAGTAATTGGGAGCAGCCGAAAACCTCAATGGAGGTAAGAAGTTTCTTATGGTTAGCTGGGTACTATCGAAGATTCATCCAAGATTTTTCTAAAATAGCAACCCCGTTGACCAATCTAACGAGGAATACGGTAAAGTTTGTATGGACGGGAAAATGCGAGGAAAGTTTTCAAGAGTTGAAGAAGAGATTAAGCAAGGCGCCTGTATTATCATTACTAGACGATGCGGGAGGTTTCGTGGTGTATAGTGATGGATCACACAAGGGACTTGGCTGTGTGCTCATGTAACGTAGCAAGGTCATTGCGTATGCATCACGATAATTGAAGGATTACAAAAAACGATATCCTACTCATGACTTAGAGATAGCAGCAGTAGTTTTTGCGTTAAAGATTTGGAGACATTATCTGTACGGAGAGAAATGCGAGATATACACGGACCATAAGAGTCTGAAATATATCTTCACACAGAAGGAGTTGAATATGCGTCAGAGAAGGTGGTTAGAATTGATCAAGGATTATGACTGCGAGATTCTTTATTACCCGAGAAAGGCAAACGTAGTTGCCGACGCGCTAAGTAGAAAGGGAAGGGAGAAATTGTTCTAATTGACGACTCAGGAGGAGTTAATAAGAGAAATGGAGAAATTGGAAATAGAGATAAAAGGACCGGGGAGGTCTAAAGAGAAAGCATTCGGGATGGAAGCTCCTCCAACCTTATTGGATAGAGTAAAGGAATCACAAGAAAAGGATGAAGAGTCCGAGAAAATAAGAAAGAGGATCACAAAAAATGAAGAAGAAAGATTCAGAATGGATAAGGACGGTATCTTGAGATTCGAAGGGAGAGTATGGATGCCAACGGTAACCAAATTAAGAGAGGAAATTTTGCATGAGGCACACAATACGACGTATTCTGTTCATCCAAGAAGCACAAAGATGTACCGAGATCTGAGGCAACATTTTTAGTGGCCCAATTTGAAACGAGAAGTCGCAAAGTGCGTCAGTAGATGTCTTACTTGTCAACGGGACAAAGCAGAGCACCAGAGACCGAGTGATCTACTTCAACCGTTGGAAATACCAGAATGGAAATGGGAGCACATTACAATGGACTTCGTGGTAGGACTTCCAGTCACGTAGAAAGGTTATGATGCCGTTTGGGTTATCGTGGATCGACTAACGAAGATAGCTCATTTCCTACCGATCAAGATCCGATATAGTTTGAATTATCTAGCGAGTCTGTACGTAAAGGAAATTATTTCACGACATGGAGTGCCAGTGTCAATTATCTCTAATCGAGATCTGCGTTTCACGTCAAACTTCTAGAAAAGCTTACAAGAGAGGATGGGAACAAATTTGAGGTTGAGTACTACTTATCATCCTCAGACAGACAGACAGAGTGAGCGAATGATACAAACGCTGGAAGACATGCTTAGGACTTGCGTGATGGACTTCAAAGGGAATTGGGACGATCACCTACCTTTAGTAAAATTTTCTTATAACAATAGTTATCATACGAGTATCGGCATGCCACCGTAAGAAGCTCTTTACGGGAGAAATTGTAGAACGTCGTTATGTTGGGATGAAGTCGGAGAACGACGAATTTTAGGACCAAAGTTAGTGCAACAGACAGCAGACGTGGTGACAGTAATAAGAGTCAGATTGGTAGCAGCTCAAGATTGCCAAAAAAAGTACGCAGATTTGCATCGACAAGACCGAGACTTTAAAGTCGATAGTTTCGTATTCTTGAAGGTATCTCCCTGGAAAGGAAAGATACGATTCGGCAAGAAAGGAAAATTGAGCCCGAGGTTCATAGGACCATTCGAGATATTGAAGCGAGTGGGCAAAGTGGCGTACAAAGTAGCTTTATCACCCGAACTGGAACACATCCACAACGTGTTTCACATTTCTATGTTACGTCCGTACAAGCCCGACTATAATCATGTGATATCCTACGAGCTGATTCAAGTAGAGAAGAATCTGACTTACGAAGAGATTCCTGTCCAAATATTAGATAGGAAAGAGCAAAAACTACTAAATAAAGTTATATCTTCTGTAAAATTACTTTGGCAAAACCACAATGCCGAGGAGGCCACGTGGGAATTAGAAGATAAGATAAAGAGAGACTATCCCCATCTTTTTGTGTAACCTTGTACCAATTTCGAGGACGGAATTTTTATAAGGGGGAGGATGTAATAACCGTGAATTTTATGAATAAATATTAATATTGATATTAATAAGAATGTAAATATTTATTTGAATATAAATATTTATGTAGCATGAGAAGAGTAACTCTATTAAATTAAAGTGAATTTATGATAATTGAGAAAATATGGAGAAGTATGATGAGCTCGTGGAATGCCTTGTGTGGCAAAGGATGGTTTAATTAAAATTAAAGAAGGAATTGATAAGTGAATGATTAATTAATATTATATTATTAATTAATTGTTATTATGAGTAAAAGCATATTGATGAGTAAATGATTAATTAATATAATAGATTAGTGTTTATTCAATTAATTGCTATGAACAATAATATGTAATGATTAACTACATGTTATGGTACCTACATCTATTTAGTATACAATAAAGTGTGACATTGCAAGGTAACTATATAATATAGGAAACTATATGGTAAAGTGAAATGAGTCACATGAGTTGCATAAATGGGCCTATGTGACAATATGTTATGTGTGGTACATTAATGTGTACTTTATGAAGAGTATTAAATTAAACTAAATAAATAATTGATATTTAATAATTATTTCAATAAATAAGTATAATTGAAATAATAAAGTTTTTGATAATGTGGTGTGACAATACTCAATCAAATTATATTTGGTATTAACAAATGTACATGGATTATATATTCATATGTACACATATACCCCCAATTTGTTACAATGTAATAATAATTCCCCACTAAAGCTACATTGTAACTAAAAGAGGATTAAAACCTAGGAATACATATATATACATTTATGAAGGAGTAATGTGTATATGTACATTTAAACCTAAGTATGTGGTATTTCATTTTGTCAAATTGCTGAGAATTGGACTTGTCCCACTTTCATTGTCTCATTTTCTCTATCATGTATATAGCCAATAAATGGCCTAAGCCAATCTTGCAAACTCAATCTCAGCAAACAAGCAACAATGATGAAATGGGGTGTGGCTCAAATAGTATTCCACCAACTTCTCTCAATCCTTTGGTTCTTCTTTTCTTCCATTGATTTCAAACTTTGGGGCAATAGCTTTGTATGGTTATTGAATTCTCCTACAAATAACAAGTTCATTCTCTCATAATCAAGTTACCAAATTGTTGCTAAGTTGATATAGAAAAAGTATTGAGTGAGTAATCAGAAAGTTGAGTCAAGAGAGTATCAATTCAAGCTCAAGAGGTATAAATCTTTGATTGTGTTCTTAGTTTTGAATTTAATGATTCATAAAAATTTGCATGATTTAGTTGAAAATGGCTATATGAGATGATGTTAGTATGTTAGTAGAGTCTATATACATGTTATAAATACAATGTAGTTGATTTCTAGCATGTTTCATAAAGTATGTTAGAGTTTGTTTTGAAGCTCTGCAATAGCAGAAGCTATTCTGTCTGGAAACGGAGTGAAGCGGTCGTGCCACTCCATAGTACAAATACGGCGCGGCCGCGCCGATATGCAGAAGAGAATCTCACTTTTTGTTGTTTTTGAAATGTTGAGCATGCTAGTTTACCTTAGATATGCCTATTTATGTCCTTGACTTGCTAGTGTAGGTGGTTTTGCATGTAATCACTTACCTTAGCTTGGTTTCTAAAGGAAACATAGAATTTTCAAATACAAACTTGATGAACTAAGTACACTATAAGATCTGAACTTGTGAGCATGCTTATGTGGTCTAGTTATGTGTGTACATGAGCATGATATATGGTATGTGAAGTTACTTTGCATGATTGGTTGGTTTGACATGAGGTTTCAAAGAAAACTTAAGAGTTTCGAAAACTAATTTGGTTGATAACCACCTCATATGTATTCTGAAATTTATGACTATCATGATAGGGTATCGCATGCATATAGACACGATTGACATGTATACCTAACTAGGCACGCACTTCGTAAACTAGTTCAGCGTAGTTTAGAACGAGTTTTAAAGAAGTAAAATTATGTAACTTGAAATACATGACTAGGATGACTTGAGTATGTATAATTGAGGCTTATTGACCTCATAGCATATGTATAATGACTAAACGTGAGAAACCTTGTTAATCAAACACGTTAAGCTAGTTAAGTGAAAGTTATAACGAACTATGTTAAAAACAAGATGTAAGATCGAACCTAATAATAAACCTCATAACTTGTATATTCTGTATGTGTCATCATCAACGTATATGGGTGAGAAAGCTAGGTCATGCAAACTGATCTTCAGTTCTGGTTTGAACTGGGAGCAGCGCGGCCGCGCCACTCCCTAGTTCAAACCAAGCGCGGCCGCGCCACCCTGCAGTGTAATCTGACTATTTTGTTTGTAATCTAAAAACTGGTGCATGCTTTTATTGATGTCCTAAACTGCCATACATGTTTAGTGGTGTGTCCAAATGTTAATGAGTATGCTAACGATAGGATCACAGATTGGATAGGTGTTTATAAACTTTCAAATGCCAACTCAAACGATGATTACGAGCTTTGTCATTTGGTTGTATAATAACATACAAACTAATTTCATGCTATTTGTATGTAAGGTATGTAATGACATACGTATAGGATGGTACGACTAAGTTAGACTCTTATGTATGTGTTTAACTTACATATCAAGTTTATGAATTCAACGTACATAACTAATGAATATCCTATATACGTAACTACGTTACAATAGGATTGCAAAGTATCGATAAGCTAAAGGTTGATAAACTACGGTTAAGGAAAGTTTCCTAACTTCATTGATTTTGGTATTGAATGCAAGTACTCGAACCTTATTATTTATTGAGCACTACTTAAGCTTTTACTATTATTGATCGTACGAGTAAACAATTTATAGTATGATTCTTGTCTTATGAATTAATGCTTCATAGCTTAAGGAAAAGTCTATTTATATTCTTTGAACTTTGATTTTGAGTATTGAACTTATAAATTGTTCTTATATACATTGAAAGTGCGGTCTATGCCATTTGATTTGGCTAGACCTATATCATGAAATTGAAAGCGATCCAAAATAATTGTTTGCTGCGGAATCTTATAATTGACTGCGATGAACAACCCTCATTGAAGGGGAAACTATATAATTATCGGGAGACCGACATGCGCACATGAGTATTATTAAATGTTGTTTATAACGTAGGGTACTTTAGGCTGATCACCTGTTATACTTGTTTTATTGGATTATCAGCATATTACTGTTAATTATAGTAAGAGTTCATAGTCCTTAGTGACTGCTCAGTGTTCATTATTCTTGAACCTTGAAAAGGTTAACACTTTGAATCTTGTTGATATCTTTCTGTCCATGGTTACTATTATTGAGAACTATTTATACTTCTCGTTATTCTTGAACTATCATTTATTGTTGTACCCTTGGGATTAGAAATCTATATTATTCACCTTTATTGCTATATTACGTGTTGAGCAAACTTGTTGCTCATTCTTGTTTTCCCTAAAACATTTCAGTTAAGGCAAAGTAGGGTGGACCCTCGGGCACGGATAAGGGCAAGGGCAAGGCTACAGAGTTGCTTTGTACTTAGTTAGAATTATTATGATGATGTTATAAGACTTAATTCGTATTTATGTATTAGCTATATTTAAGCTATGATTAAGATGTTTAAGCTATGTTTAAGTTACGAGACCTTGGGACATGAATAATTATATTAAATAAATGTAATTTATTCTATCATTCCGTTGCGTGAGATATTGTTATTTAGAAAGTGACGAACCGAATTCGAGATGCGAGTGGTCCAAATTTGGGGGCGTCACATTTAACATGATGGTCCAGGATACGGTAGCATCGAGCGATGCCGTAGCAGGTATTATCCCGGTCAACAACATAACTACATATGTATTGTTTGATTCGGGTGCAACTTGTTCTTTTATAGCATGCGAGTTTGCTAAACGGTTAGGATTACTCCCCTAAAAACTTGTAATACCCTTGAACTTTAAGGTAGCTAACGATGAAGTGATTCATGTTGATTTGGTTCATAGGAGTTATTGTGTAGATATTAGAGGTAACAATTTGTCGGTAGATCTTATACTGATAAAGTTGGGAGAATTCGATGTAATTCTCGGGATGGACTGGTTAGTTAACCATGGGGCGATGATAGATTGCCAAAATAAGAGTGTGAACCTTTGAATTTCTAAGAAACCTAAGGTAGTGTTCTACGGTAGTAAATCACCAGGACGCTCTTGTTGTCTAACTATGGCGCAAGCCAGGAAATTATTAAAGAAGGGATGCAAAGGTTACCTACATCATGTTGTTGATACCCAACGATTGGGAGCAACATTGGAATAGATACTTATAATTAACGAGTATGCGGACGTCTTTTCGAGCGATTTGCCAGGTCTTCCACCCGATAGGGAGATCGAATTTGTTATAGACCTTGCGCCATGAATGACACCAGTTTCAAAGGCATCGTATCGTATGGCGCCAGTGGAATTGAAGGAGTTGATGATTCAGTTGCAAGAACTATTGGACAAGAAGTACATTTAATCGAGTGTTTCTCCATTGGGAGCACCGGTATTGTTTGTAAAGAAGAATGATGGATCGTTGAGGATTTGTAGCGACTACCAAGAGTTGAACAAACTAACGATAAAGAATAAGTACCCTTTGCCCAAGATCGATGATCTCTTTGATTAGTTGAAAGGGGAAAAATATTTTTTGAAGATAGATTTACGTACGGGATATCATTAGTTGAAGGTTAGAGCGGAGGATGTACCTAAGACAGCATTTAGGACTCGTTACGGCCATTACGAGTTCTTAGTGATGTCATTTTGGTTAATAAATGCGCCAACCGCATTCATGGACATGATGAACAAAGTGTTCAAATAATATTTGGACAAGTTTATCGTGGTGTTCATTGATGTCATCCTAGTCTATTCCAAGATGAAGGAGGATCACGCTGAACATTTGAGATTGGTGCTGGAAGCACTAAGAAAGGAGAGATTGTATGCAAAATTCACGAAGTGTGAATTCTGGCTAGAGAGAGTGCAATTTTTGGGGCACGTCATTGACAAGGAAGGAGTTTCAATGGATCCAGCGAAGGTGGAATCAGTGATTAATTGGGAACAACCAAAAACACCAACTGAGGTGCATAGTTTCCTAGGGTTAGTGGATTACTATCGGAGGTTCATCCAGGACTTCTAGAAGATAGCTACTCCGTTGACCAATCTGACAAAGAAGACTATAAAGTATGTGTGGACAGAGAAGTATGAAGATAGCTTTCAAGAGCTAAAGAAGAGATTAAGTCAAGCACCGATTTTGTCGTTACCAGATGAGGGGAGAATTTTGTAGTGTATAGTGATGTGTCATATAAAGAACTGGGTTGCGTGTTCATGAAGCATGACAAAGTCATTGCGTATGCATCTAGGTAGTTGAAGGAATATGAAAAAGGTTATCCTACTCATGACCTTGAACTTGTCGCGATGGTTTTCGCCTTAAAAATCTGGAGGTATTACCTATATGGGGAGAAATATGAGATCTACACAGACTATAAAAGTCTGAAGTATATCTTCACCCAGAAGGAGTTGAATATGAGGCAGAGAAGATGGTTGAAGTTGATAAAGGATTACGACTGTGAAATCTTGTATCACCCAGGGAAGGCAAATGTAGTGGCCGACGCCTTAAGTAGAAAGTGTCGACGTCGAGAAAAAATCCGATCAACTTTGGACGCGATCTTTCTCTTTTCCTAAGTCTTTTGTTTTGATAAAGGATTACGACTGTGAAATCTTGTATCACCCAGGGAAGGCAAATGTAGTGGCCGACGCCTTAAGTAGAAAGTGTCGACGTCGAGAAAAAATCCGATCAACTTTGGACGCGATCTTTCTCTTTTCCTAAGTCTTTTGTTTTCTACCCTTATTGCCTTATCTGTTTTATGAAGGGTGAAATTTTTTTTTGCAAAAGGCCAACATGTATCATGTCGACGATTTGAACGTTTTACAGAGTCGCCAGATGGTAGATTTAAAATGGTTATACCAACTCAACCGAGTTTTTTTCTTAAAAGTAGGCCCAATTACCGGACACAGTCAAAACTTGATCTTGAAACTGAAATTCTTAAGTTCGAGGGCTTGGTTAAGTGGGGGGAAGGTGTTAGGCACCCCCTAACTCCCGTGAAACATGATACCGCATCTTTTCAGTATTTCCCTTTTTATTTGCAATGTATGTGTGTGGATGCTGGAAGTAATTGAGCCTACGTTTGATTGTTTTGAAAGTAGTGCCTTGCTTCGTTGAACCTATATACGATGGGTTTGATTTGATTTGTAAAAGTCCATTTTTAGACAAGATATGAAAATGATGTTTTCGAAAGATGGTTTTCAAACCCCTACGCTATCATAGGAATAGAAGCTTTTTGATACTTCCATTTTATTCTTTTCAGCCTTTGGCTCAATTAGAATGGTGATTGTTGGGCTGCGAAGCATCCTCAACCACAACATATATACAAGTGCCAGTCTTCTCATGGGCATGACAGCCATCGGAGTGACTCCAGCACGTCAAACCATTATTTCATTATGTTTGAGACCTTAAACCCCGATAACCATTTTTAAGGTCTTTTGGATGTACATTTTTACAGAAAAACTGGTAGGGTAAATTTGTAATGTGGAGTTTGTCCATCGTGGGAATTAAATTCTGATCAGTTTGATATGAATCTCACGATTCTTAGGCTCACAAAAAGAGGCCAAGAGAACCTGCACAACACAGATATTTACAGAAAAGGTATATTTACATCCAAACGTTGCAAAAACCAAGGATTCATCAGTCAAATTATGGCATGCACTTCGCTTAAAGCTTCTCGTTCCTACGAGATAGAGATCTGAGGGTCACGAGGTTGCCTTCATATTTAACAAAACTAGAAAGAAAGCTAGATTTAAATAAATCTTAGCCATTCTAGTTTTCCGATTCCGGTTGGATCTATTTTGAACCGTTTGAAAGGTATAAAGGGCTAGATTTAAAGAAATCTAACTTGCCCAAATTTATATTAAAAAGAATTCATGTCAAATGAATAATTTGAAGCAAATATTTAATCACAATGAATAAAGAATATATATATATATATATATATATATATGTAATTATATATATATATAAGCTGTAAATGGCGATAGATTTCCAATCTCAGGCCCGGACAGAAAATGTATATATATATATATATATATATATATATTTAAAAGCTATAAATGGGCGACGGATTTCTAATCCCAGGCCCGGATAGAAATATATATATATATATATATATATATATATATTTATTTATTTATAAAAGTCGTAAAAAGCCGTAAAAGAGCTACGGAATAATCCAAGCTTGACAGAAAAGTAAATATATACATATATTTATAAAAGCTGTAAAATAGCCACAAAATAATTCAGGCTTGACAGAATGTAAATATATATATATAGCAAAGCTGTAAAGAGCTACGAAATGATCCATGCTCGACATAATATAAATAAATATATATATATATATATATATATATATATGTATAAAAGCGGTAAAGAGCCACGAATTTCTTTAGGCTCAACTTGAATGTAAATATATATATATATATATATATATATATATATATATATATATTATAAAAGCTGTAAAAAGGCCCCGGATTTCTAATCCAGACCAAACTGAAATATAAATGTGAATATATACAGTTAGTATATATACATTAAAGCAATAAAGGCCATGAATTAGCAATCCAGGCCAAATGAAGTCAGAAAAATTTATATATATATTTATATATATATAATTATATATATATATATATATATATATAAAAGCTGTAACTACCACGGATTTGCAATCCGGGCTTGACAAAATTGAAAATTATTATATATATAGTCAAATATATACATAATTAATTTAAAAATGCCACGAATCAACGATCCAGGTCGTGCAAGTTAGTACATAAATGTATATATATACGTAAAAGTGAGTAAAAGCCATGGATCGTCGATCCAGGCAATGCAAATGCAAAAAAAAAATCTGTACTAAAATGTACTAAAAAGTAAGCAAAAAGGGCCACGAAAGTGAGTTCCGGCAAAACCAGAAGATGAAACTTTACGTGTACGTGTATAAATACGTAATGAAGTAGGAAACGAGTTCTGATCGTAAAAATACTTACAATAGACTGCTACACGGGCTTTTTGCCACTTTGTAGGCTTCAAACGGGCATTTCCACTGGTTAATTTTTGGTATGTGGTAGTATATGAGTATACCTACCTGTTAGAGTAATAAAATCTAGGTTTGGAGTATTAGAAGTCGGGCTAGAAACGTAATGGGCGGAGATTCAGAGCATTTTCTATTTTTTTCTCCTCTTTTTTGGCAAGAGGGTCTTATATTTAAAGACCCGATAGTAGTGGGTCTACTCGTGGCAGCCGCGGGTCTATCTGTGGCTCCCCAAGGTGGGCCCACCTGGTGGGTCCTGTTATCTCGAAGTACGTGCACTCTGAGCAACACTATGTCAGGTTCAAAACTTTCTGACTTTTGATCACAGCGTCCATTTGCGGTGTGCTATACCTTTTCGGAAAGCCCTTTCCGAGAGCGTCACAATGACATGGGACTTAACCTTTTTTGAGTCCAAGAAGATGGGTTTATAACCGGATCTTCGTTTCTTCGTTTCTTCGTAGTTTATTCGTTGAGCTATATTGTGTTGTTTTCACTCGGGATCAATGTTTGGGTTCTTTCTGACCTTCATTGCATCAGTTCGGTTTGATTTTGATTGGATTGGCTTTAAGTTGGTAAAATGACCATTTTTCCCCTCTAGGGGTTGTCTCCTGTACTGGCACGGCGTTCGACATTTTTCTCGGGGTTATCTCTGAGGTTTTGATCCAAGCCGACTCTATTCATCCTCAGGGTTGTCTCCGAGGTTGACTTATTTTTCCAGGGTTGTCTTTGGGGATGATGTGATGCTTCAGAGTTATCTCTGAAGGTTGAATTAATCTCCTGGTGTTGTCGTCTGGGCTTCTATACATCCTAAATAGTGATCGGGGCTTCACTTGACATCCCGGTGTTGTCAGGGTTTGACTTGACATCCCGGTCCAGTGACTGGGATTGAGCTTGACATCCCGGGATTGTCACCAGGGCTGCTTGACATCTCGGTATTGTCACCTGGGCTTCACTTGACATCCCGATGTTGTCAGGGTTTGACTTGACATCCCGGTGTAGTGCCCGGGGTTGAGCTTGACATTCCGGGGTTGTCGCCGGGGCTGTTTGGCATCCCGATATTATTATCGGGGCTTCACTTGACATCCCGGTGTTGCCGGGGTTGGACTTGACATCCCGGTGTAGTGATCGGGATTGAGCTTGACATCTTGGGGTTATCGCTAGGGCTGCTGACTTCCCGGTGTTGTTACCGGGGCTTCACTTGACATCCCGGTGTTGTTGGGGTTGGACTTGACATCCCGCTGTAGTGACCAGGGTTGAGCTTGACATCCCGGGGTTGTCGCCGGGGAAAAATATAGTTTTACCCTCCTACAAGGTTAGTAACAGGAAACCAAAATTTTGAGTGTCTACAGATGCCCCTCTTTATCATGTTTACACAATGTAGTAGAATGAACATGATAAAGATTTACTAGACACTTGAAATATGACAAGTAATATTTTTAATGATGCAAATCGCAATGTAATTAATGTCAAAATGTTTTTGTAAATCGGATTTTGCACTTCGCAATCACATATCGTATCGCAAATCGCATCGTAAGTCGCATATCGCATCGCATATCGCATCACAAATTGCTTACCCTTAACGGTGCCTGTGTTGGGGCTGATCTCCAGGGTTGACTTTTATCAATGATGCTGATGTCTATGCTGTTGTTGACTCCAACAATTTGATTTCTATCAGTGTTATCGATGCTTGTTTGATGAAGATAAACTGAAATATTTTCTACATTTCTGTTGGGGATGATGTTCTGAAATCATCGGATTGTCCCGATGTTTACATTGGTAGATTACAATGGTGCCTACCCTGCTGGTAGTTTGACAACGAAGCCTACCCTGATGGTAGTTGACCACGGTGCCTACCCTGATGGTAGTTGACAACGAAGCCTACCCTGATGGTAGTTGACAACGGTTGATCACCGGACTATCTAGATGCCTACTCAAACGGTAGTTTACAAAGCTTTATCTCATCGAACTATCTCGATGCCTACTCGAACGGTAGTTTTTAACAACAAAATTTTTTCTCGAGTCTGGGTATTTAATGCATATTCATATTTAACTCTACTGGGTATGCATGCTTAAATTTTTAATGGAGATGTGCGCAGATATAGCGCTTGTTGCACATGTTTAGACCAGACATGATGCGATGATCTTAATTTATCCTAGGTTGATGCATATGCTTAATTTAATGGATATAGAACCATACCTCACCTTTTCTGAGGTGACTTGGATTTTTTTTTCAGGCATGGATTTTGAAAGGCCTATCAGCTTCAACTTCCGTGTGGTTCCTCTTGTTATTTGCAGAGCAGATTTGGATGTTCCCCTTTCATATGTCGTCTTTAGTGGGGATCTCATAGAGGCTGCTATTTTCCTTTCTGAATCTGGATCTGGTGCTGGTACCTCTAGCAATTCAAACACTAATGGCTTTACTAGGAGATATCCTGATATATTTACTGAAGTAGTTTTCATCGGCTTACATCACCGGATCTTTCCCCGACGCTACGCTAGATTAACACCACCATTTTGATCATTTATTATGAAAAGGGTTGAGCTCTTTACTTGCCACCCTGCTGGATTATATACTAGCTTAGCTGAAAACCCGGGTGTCGCTGACGTCCTGGAGGATGTAGCCCGTTCTTTCATTGCCCAGATTTGAACTTCGACATAGAGGCCTTGACTTGTGAGGACTTGGCTCAGGTTGATATATTTGATGATGGAGATTCCATTTGCCAGCCCTTTTATCATCGGGCATCTTTCATTTCTCAAAATTGCAAAATGCCCCAGCTCTTGCGTACGTTGTTACCTGGGATTCATATAAGAAACTCTCTTTGTCGACCAAGTCGAGAGTGAGCAATATCCTGCACACCGATAGAATGCGCAAAAACTTGACAGCTTGGGCCATCAGGGTTAGTATAATCTTCTGAATGATGCATTTGAAGTTTATGAAATAGAAAGTCTATATTCACTGAGCTTTTATCTTATTTCTAAAGATCTTGAAATTGAGTATGAAAATGAATTTTTCTTAAGGAAATCAAAATTTTCATTTGACAAGTTATGGCATTGCAAGAAAACTTTTAAGCATCCATTGTCATTTTTTATGGGTAGAATCAGATTCAAAAGACTTATCTCCATTTATTAGAGACACCTTATCTTCACTCTAGACACCGCCCTTCACAAAATTAACATCATATAACATGGGCACTATGAGTGACGCAACCCTTAGCAAGGGTTTCTCTTCTATGACTTTAGATGATCTCATCTTTATCTTGCAAATTTTTTATGTTGTCTTCGCTTAACTTTGTCTCTTTTTCTTAGGCTATTCAGGGTTACCCATGTAACGAGTTTTGGACCAATGACTCCTAAACCAGACGGCTTTAGGGCACTAGGTGTTAAGACGCCCCTTCAGGTTTACTGGCTTGAAAAACAAAGGCCACACTTCGAGACAAGCCAGGCGGTTTACTTTATTTAATCCTCGTCTGAGCTTTGTACAAGATTCATTAGGCTCTAAATTACCCGTGTAGCGAGTGTTGGGCCAGTGACTCCCAAACTAGACGGCTTTAGGGCACCAGGTGTAGAGACACCCCTCGCGCTTAATTACTCGAGTAACCTAGGCCACGATTCGGATTTGCTCAGGTTTTTCCTTCCTCTTCTTCTTGTAATGCTCATTTTCTTAGGCACTGAGTTACCCATATAACGAGCGTTGGGCCGATGACTCCGAAACTAGATGGCTTTAGGGTACCAGGTGTAAAGACACCCCTCAGGCTTAATAACTCGAGTAACCCAGGCCATGAATCGAGACATTAGGCTGGCTACAAATCGTCATCCCTGTCGCCATAGTTTCATACCCATCAACTAAGAGTTAGGGCGATCGCAAAGTGTAGACATGCATATGAGGTCAAGTTTGTTCCAAAAAGCACTTTAAACTAGGATGTCGTGTAATACCCGAGAATTTTCATATATTATTAAATGAATATATTAATGGAAATGAATAATTATTGAATATAAATGAATTGTGTTATGAGATGAGTTAACTCAATTATATTAAATTAAATAATTATAATAATTGAGAATATAAGGAGTTTGTGATAAACTCGTTGAATGCCTTGTGTGGCACAATGATGAGAAATATTATTGATTATATTAATTAATAAAGGAATTACTATGTGAATAATTAATCATATATTAATTGTTATTTAATTATGGAATATTAGTGGTGATTAATAATATGTTGATTATTATTATTGCAAGCGATAAAATAATAAAAAACCACTTGTATATAAATATATACTGAAATTTATTTTTATTTAATGTGATAACTCTCATGTAAATGTTAGTTAATTATTATGGAAATTAATAATTGATGAGGAATGAATTAATTAATATTATTGTTAATTAATCGATAAGATGAATAATTTATTTATTTGACATTATGAATAATAAAGCAAATAAGTAAGTTATTAATATAATAAGATTATATTGATTGTTATGTACAAGCATGTAATAATTAATAATATAAAGTATATGGAATACCATTATGTTATATAGTGTGGTGCAACATTTATGTCACTATACTATATATAGGGACCATGTATTAAGATTTCTTAAGCTACATGATAATGCCTATGTGACAATGTAGAGTGTGTATACAATAAAATAATATATCATGAATATATTGTAATCAATTGTTGATTGTAGAATTTAATAACAAAGGAGATAATGTAATGTAATAATATCCGAGTAAAATATACCGACATGATAAAATGTACATGGATTATATATGTACAAATTACATTTTACTACATTGAAATAACATTTAGTTGAATCACAATGTGACATTAAACTATAACCTAAGTATAGATACTATGTATAAACATAAGTATTGTAAATACCCATGTTGACCAATGAATAAGCTGCATTCTCTTGTCCCATAATAAGGGTCACCCCTCATTCTCCCTCACACGTGAAATACTCAAGGCTATGCTACTCCTTACCATCTCAAAATCAGCAACTTAGATAATCATCATGTAATGGGGAGTGGTTATAATGATGGAATCCAACAACTAATTACCTACCCTTTGATAACCTTCATGCATTCCTATAATCCGTTAGTTTGATTTGGGATATAATTCTATTGTCTGTGTAAGGATTCTTCTATAAATAGCAGCCATGTTTCTTCATTTCTAATTGCTGAGTTTTCTTGAGTGTATGAATTGAGAGCATACAAGTATTCTAAGAGTTTGGGAATTCAGTAGCAGCAAGTTCTTTATACATATAGCAGAGGTATGATATACCTTTCATGTTGTTCATTTTCATTTTCTGTCAAACCCCATTTCTTGTTTTCTGTCAAAATCCAAATTCTTGATTATGATGAATTAGATTGCAGTTGGATTAAAGGATGTTTATTTAGTTGTCATATAGTCTTATGCATGTGTTAATGAGACAATGTGACTGATCACAATCAAGTTCATGAAAGATTTCTGTGTTTGGGCTGAGTTTCTGCCGTAACAGGCTGGTCTCTGGTGTGAGCCAGTAGTGACGCAGCTGCGCCAGTTTATAACTGGAGCGCAGCGTAGCTGCGCCGGTCACTAGAAATGGTTTTCTGTTTCTGCTTAAAAATCTGTTAAGTGTTACTTGCTAATATGACTTAGATGAAGCATGCTAGCATGAGTAACTTACATATATAGATACGTAGACCTAAAATAAGCATGTTCTATTACGCTTGTGTTCATGGTTGATGAAAAGTATAGTTTTCCAAAACAAACTTAGAACTTTAATAAAAGACTTTGACATGTGTGTATGATATCAATGTTCTGACTTATGATACATGTTGGTATAGTTTAGAAATGCATGAAGAACGTGATACCATATACGTATATGCTTCATAATATAACATACACATGATGGACTCACTAATGGACAATTCTAATGAAAATATAAGTTTCAAAGGTGAACTTTGGCATGTAAGTATCATGTATGCATTATAATTTGACGAGCATGTTAGTATGACCTAGAAAGGCATGAAAAGCATGTTAATTGGTATATACATGTTTAATAATATGCAAGGACATGTTAGACCTCATTAGGGGAAGACTACTAACGAAACATGAACTTTGAACATGGACTTGACATGTTATATTGACATTCATATTATGATATTTGTAACATGTTTAATAGTGCGTATACCATCACTAGTATACCATACATGTGTACTCACTTGTCAAATTCAATGAAAGGTTAACCAAGCATGAGTTTAAGCATATTTTAAAGTGATAAACGACGCTAGTGATGAATGAAAGATGTGGACACTTATAAACATGTATAGTACAAAGTATGTGATCTCTTGATGTGAACATATGATCTAATTGTATGCGTGGTGATTACATGACCCTATTCGACTTCAATTTTGTGTAAATCCTAGTCTAAAACCATATCATATAAAAATGAACTTGAGATGGTCATATGCTTATAAACGTCCTCTGACATGATTGTATGTTAAGTGTAAATTAATTAAGTATGCTAAAGTATGGACAGAATCAGAAAATGCAAGGCTCAACCCTGGTCTGGCCAAGGGACTGCGCAGCTGCACCATCCCTAGGCCTACCTAGGGCGCAGCTGCGCCTGTCTGGAATCTGAATTGTTGAAGTCTGCCTGTTCTGGTCATGTCAATTAGTGTAAATTGTTGTTCAAAACTGCTCGAAATGATATGTACCCTACTGGTGTGTATATATGTGATGATTAAGTAACAAGATAATTTTTAATTTATATAATGGAAGCCCATGGGTCAAAGGATCATAACCACTTGAACATGATGAGTTGCTATAGTATCATTTATGTTTTAACTATGTACTTGATTCGTGATAACATATAATCTGATTTCATACCATATGAGTATAAGTATGACATGTGACTAATGTAGTAACATGTATGTATATTGAGTAACAAGTTTGTGTAATGAATGAGTTAGCTAATGAACATCCTATACTTATAATACACTATAAATAGGATTCGAAATTGTTGATTTACTTAACGTGGATAAACTACGCTAAAGGCAAGTATCCTAAACCCTTGCATTACTTTATTTAATGGATATCGTAAACAAGTATCTAAACCTTATCTCTTTAAATGCAAGTTATCTAACTTACTCGTTCATTTGAGCTAGTATGTTTAAACTCTTGTGAAAGCTATTATTCATGTTGAACCTGGTAGTGTTCCTGAATATTGTGAAAGTGTCTATGCCATTTGATTCGGCTAGACTATATGCATGTTTATAAAACCGTCCAAACGAATTGACTGGTGCAAAAATCTTAAAAACTGAGTTGAACTGTAATATTCCAAAATTTAAATAAGAATATTTATATAAACAGTTAATATAACTATGATTAATATCTTGTGTGATGTGTAGTTAACATTATCATTGGAATATATATAAATATATATAATTATATATCAACACATAAGATATAACTATGTACAGATATATGGAAAGTTTTATAGGTGTGTTTAAAGTTGGTAGTTGTAGTATGTAATGTTGTTAATGGACTAGAAGTGATAGACTGACAATCGAAACATAGGATTAGGAGTTATAAGCCGTCAAAGGTCGTTGACCGAGCATGACCGGCTGCTTTCTGGGTAACCCAGAAAGCTTAAGAACACGATCTGACAGGTGGTTTGACCGCCTAGATCTTTTTCCTGTCAGTCTGGTTGGGTGTTGGATGTTAATGTGATTGTACCTTGACATGAGTACTACATAACTAGAGCACTATCAAGCCCTAAAAAGTCACTGGCCGAAAAATAGAAACGGTCAAAACCTGTTGACCGTCCAGGTTCGATTTCTGGGTAACCCAGAAATATCAAGCAACGGTCTTAGCAAGTTGTTTAAGAGCTTGGATCTTGTTACCTGTTGAGAGATAGACTCTGTGACTGCTCAAACCATGTACCCTTGTAGTTGGTCTATAGAGCCCGACGACTAGAACACCAAAATATTAACCGGCCGGCAAGATATAAGACCCTAAAGGTCGTTGACCGGCGTTTACTGAACCTTTCTGGGCAGCCCAGAAAGGAAGAACAGCTTCAGGGTAGTTGATTTGACCGATTGTGTAAACTTATAGAGATATTTTTAAGTAGTGAATTAACCATGGACGTGTACTACTATATCAGTACTACAACTTCATCAGATTAGATTACCCAGAAACTAGGTTAATTGCCAGAAAAATGGAGTCAAACAGAGCCCCTGGCCGTTGACCAACGTGTTCTTGGCTGAGCCAAGAACACCTATAGCCACACTTCTGTCGCTAAAGGTCTTTAGCGACAGGCAATATTTGAAAGTTAATTTTATTAATTAAAATAAATAGAAATAAATATTAAATAAATATAAAAAAATTCTGAAAAATCATTTTTAATTATAATAAATAATTTTCAATATTTTGACATAAAATTTTATTAATATTTAATATATTTAAATATTAATAATAATAAGAGTAATTAATAATAAATTACTTAAAAGTAAGATTAATGATTTAAAAATCTTTTTAAATAATAATAATTTATTTAAAAATGATAATAATAATTTAAAAATCATTATTAAATAAAATAAATTATTTAAACGTAATATGGATGAAATAAAAAATTATTTTAAAGGGTTAATTAAATATTTAAAAATAATATTATTAACTTAAAAATTATTTTAAATGATATTAAATCATTTAAAAATTATGTTGAGCATTTGGAAATTGTAATAAATAATATCTAAAGCATATAAATAAGATATTAAAAACTTTTCAATAAAATTATTGAAAAACTAATTCGATAACTATTCCATAAAGCTGTAAAGTCAAGATCAACCCAAACACTAGTATTTTCATTAGAAATTAATTACTATTATTTCTAATGACTGTTATAATATACATAGGTGGTAAATATACTTTCAAATAACCTAAGTAGCGGATCGTGATAAAAAGGCAAGTTTTTCTAATTTCATTTAATTTTAATATTAAATGTAAGTCCTGTAATTTGATATACGAAATTGTTATAACCATTATTCGTGGAATCTTTGCTTTAAAGAAGGTTATAACTTATTGTTCAAGCATAACCAATACATATGAACTATTACTTGCGTAAATTATTTTGATTTGATATCGAAGCATAGACTGTGGTGAAATCAATATTGTCTGGTACAAATATATATACCGATACTATCAATGACCGACATGTTTACATTGACTGGGTGGTTATTAATGACCGACAGTTTTACACTGACCGGGTGGTTGTATAGGATGATATGCATACTCCTAGATGGTGTGGTTGGCCAAATCAACCCGGGTTGCTAAGTCTACATGACTGACAGACGCTCGTAATATGTGGGGTTTGGCAGATCAAACCTCAGTATATATATGTGAAAAATACTATGAACTTTATGTTTCTGAATTTCAGATATTGTGTGAGTATAAACTGTAATTGTTTAAAATTTGCTGAGCATTTTAAAGCTCATCCTTGCAAATATTCTTTTTCTTTGCAGCTGCGTTGAATATTCCAAAAAATTCAGGAAATAATACTTGTGGGTAGAAGTCTGTGGTTAAGAACGAATGTTTATTATAATACAAAGGGTGTAATTCAGCATAACTTTGATGTAATAATTAAATGATATGTAGACAAATATTAGTATTAGATTAAGTTATTAGTTGCATGATGTTATTTTGTTCATGTTAAATAATATCAAGTACAATATCTATATGAACTATACATCTGAATGAGGGTATTGAATGATCTTGGGAGTTGTGTAAGCAGTGAGGTCGCTCCTCACTTCCAAGAGCAATCTTATCATTTGTACTGTGAATGTCAGATAGATAGGAATTATTGATATGCAGGGAAAATATCTGTAAGATTATAAATCTATGCATCCAAGTGAGGGTATCCAGACACGAAAATTGTTCTGACAAGAACTTTAACGGATTGAGATACTGTGAATTTTGGATTTATAGAAGTTATTGTCTTATAGAATGTTTTCGTGAGCACCGAATCTGATACAGGAAATGTAGAGATTTTGGGGCGTCACAAATTTGGTATCAAAGCCTTAGGCTAGAAACCTTAGGAGAAAACCCTTAGGCTATAACCTCGGAAGAATTTAGTTAATAAAGGAGATGAGCTCAAATAGATTTATTTCAGGAGAGGGAAAATTGTTAAGACCGTTAATAGATAAGAATACTAATAAAGTATTAAGCTATGATTTTTTTCTATATACTAATCGAGTTTATAAATCTGATTGTAGGATGTCAGAGGACCGTCAATTGATAATAGCAGAGCCAGTAATTGATGCAGTGCCGTTGCAAGTAGTGCTCCCTATCCATACTTGGATAGAATGGCCTTTAGAATCTAGGGTCGCTCAGGAAATTGAGTATATGGAGAAAAAGTTGAAGAAGTATGAGAAGATGGTAGAAAAGCTAAAAAGGAGGATAGCAAAGAAGAAGGAAGAACTTTAGACTAAGGAAAAAATATATATATAAAAATAAAATTATATCTATAATATAGCTAGTGAAAGGGATAAATCGCTAGTCGGATAGGCTATGTAGTTCACTTTCTGTTGTGTGTATAACTAGTGATCTAAAATGAGTCACTAGATATGTATATATAGGTTTGCCATGTGAAATACAAATTTTTGTTTATCAAGTTGGGATGTTTAATTATTAATCAGTATTTTTACTTATTTGTTATAGATAAATGGCACCGAGAAGAAGACTTCAGGGGGAAATTGAGGAGGAACAGGAAGAGGCAAATCCTACATAAACCCTGGTAAATATTCTGGTAGGAGCTTTACAAGGAAGACAAGCTAATGCGATACCAGCTGCACCCAATAACCCAACCACAATTCAGTTTAAAGACTTTAAATTAGTGGGACCACCGGAGTTCAGAGGAACTGATGAACCCATAAAAGCTCAAACTTGGGTTACTGAGATGGAAAAGATGTTTAAAGTAACTAAGGTAAATGATGAGCAAAAAGTAGATTTTGCTACTTTCTTTTTGAAGGATGAAGCTAACCACTGGTGGGAAGCAAATAAAGGGAGAGCTGGAGAAGGTGCCACTAATTGGGACAAATTCAAGGAGTTTTTCTTTGCTAATTACTTTCCAACTTCAATGCAAGATCGTATGGAGGTTCAATTCCTGGAATTAAAACAAGGAGAGATGACCGTTACACAATACGCAGCTAAATTCAACGAATTAGCTAGGTTTGCATCACATCAGGTAGATACTGAGGCGAGAAAGATAAGGAGGTTTGAAGGGGGACTGAAACCCCAAATTAGAAGTAGAATATCGGCATTCTAGGTGAAGACATTTGCGGAGATCCTGGAGAAGGCTATTATAACAGAGAAACGAGTGGGGGCAACAGCAACAACAATAAGAGAAAGTGGGAGGTAGCTTTTTCAAACAACCATGGAAAAGGAGGTTATAATCGTAATAATAATGCTAACAAAGGAGGTAATAACAATAATAATAAAAGGTTTGAGCGCTGTCAGATATGTGGAAAGAATCACAAAGAGGAATGTTATTTTAAAGGGACGACTTGTTATACCTGCGGTGAAGATGGGCATTATTCCAACTGGTGTCCCAAAAAGAAGGAGAAGGTCAAGAATATCAAATGTTTCAACTGTGGGGAAGAGGGTCATGTGTCATGATTTTGTCCAAAACCCAAGAAGGTGAATATGGGAGGAGGTCAGAATTCTAACAATAAACAAGGAGCAGTGACTGCAGGAGTTACTCAGAATCGTCCGAATGCACGCACTTTCAATATGACAGTGAGGGACGCTGAGGCGGCACAAGATGTGGTGACAGGTATCATACCAATTGATGTTGTAAATGCTTATGTGTTATTCGATTCTGGTGCTTCTTGTTCGTTTCCATCTGTGGATTTTGTTAAAAGATTAAAAATACCATGTGAGGATCTAGATGTACCTTTTAATGTAGAAATTGCTAACAACGAGATAATCCTTGTTCATACAGTACATAAGAATTGTAGTGTAGCAATTCAGGGGCATACATTACCGGTAAACCTTATACCTATACAACTAGGGGAGTTTGATGTAATATTGTGAATGGATTGGTTGGGTAGGCATAAGGCAGTGATTGATTGCGAACGAAAATAAGTAAGTTTAAAAACACCCTTGAAAACAAAGGTAGTATTTAAAGGAAGTTGTTCACCAAAGCAAGTTCGATGTTTAACTGTTATGCAAGCTAAGAGATTGCTTTGGAAGGGTGGTATAGGGTATTTAGCCTATGTGGTGGATACAAGAAAAGAAGGGGGAAAGTTAGACCAAATACCTATAGTAAATGAGTTTCTGGATGTGTTTCCAAGTGATCTACCTGGTCTTCCACCTGACAGGGAGATTGAATTTGTGATTGACCTTGCACCAGGAACAACACCAGTTTCAAAGGCACCATATAAAATGGCACCCGTAGAGTTGAAGGAGTTGCATATTCAGTTACAAGAACTTTTAGATAAGAAGTACATACAACCTAGTGTTTCACCATGGGGAGCACCTGTGTTGTTTGTAAAGAAGAAGGATGGGACGTTAAGATTGTGTATAGATTATCGAGAGTTAAATAAGTTGACCATCAAGAATAAGTACACTCTACCAAGAATTGATGATTTGTTTGATCAGTTAAAAGGAGCGGAGCATTTTTTAAAAATTGATCTACGATCGGGTTATCATCAACTGAAGGTGAGAAGAGAAGATGTACCAAAGACCGCCTTTAGGACCCGATATGGGCATTATGAGTTTCTTGTGATGTCTTTTGGATTAACAAATGCACCAGCAGCTTTTATGGACTTAATGAATTGAGTGTTTAAGTCATGTTTGGATAAATTTGTGGTGGTGTTTATTGATGATATCTTAATATACTCTAAGACATGGGAGGAACATGCGGAACATTTGAGGGTGGTATTAGAGATATTAAGAAAGGAACAACTTTACGCAAAATTTTCCAAGTGTGAGTTTTGGTTGGAGGAAGTTCAATTTCTAGGGCATGTAATTAATAAGAATGGGATAGCAGTGGATCCAATAAAGATAGAAACAATCATGAATTGGGATCAACCAACAACACCAACAGAAGTTCGCAGTTTTCTTGGATTGGCAGGGTACTATCGTCGTTTTATAAAAGATTTTTCCAAAATAGCAACCCCGCTAACCAATTTAACTCGGAAGGCTGTGAAGTATAATTGGACGAACAAATATGAAGAAAGTTTTCAAGAATTGAAGAAACTGCTGAGTAGGGCACCAGTATTATCATTACCAGATGAAACTAGGGGTCTTGTAGTTTATAGTGACGCTTCACACAGAGGTTTAGGATGTTTGTTAATGCAACATGGGAAGGTGATCGCCTATGCTTCGCGACAACTTAAAGATTATGAGAAAAGGTATCCTACTCACGATTTGGAGCTAGCCGCGGTAGTTTTTGCTTTGAAGATATGGAGGCATTATTTGTATGGGGGAAAGTGTGAAATATACACAGATCATAAAAGTCTGAAGTATATTTTTACACAGAAGGAGTTGAATATAAGGCAGAGAAGATGGTTAGAGTTAATCAAGGACTTTGATTGTGAAATTTTATATCATCCTGCTAAAGCTAATGTAGTTGCAGATGCATTGAGCCGAAAGAATCAATCAAAATTGAATACCATTATAAACAATGAGGCACTGATAAAAGAGTTTGAAAAACTCGAGCTTGAAGTAAGAGCTCCAGCAGACTCTAATCAGAAGCTATATGTGATAGAAACAGCCTTAACATTATTGGATAAAATCAAAGAGATGCAGGAGAAGGATGCAGCATGTCAAAAATGTAAAGCCGAGATAACTCATGAGAAGAACATTAAATTTCGACTAGATAAGGAGGGAGTACTGAGGTAGGAAGATAGAGTGTGGGTTCCAGTGATACAGGTATTGAAAGATGAAATCTTAGCAGAAGCCCATAGTTCCAAGTTTGCTGTACATCCGGGTAGTACTAAGATGTATAAGGACTTGAGTCAGCATTTTTGGTGGTCGAACATGAAGAGAGAGATAGCAGAATGGGTAAGTAAGTGTCTCACATGCCAGAGAGTTAAAGCTGAGCATTAAAGACCGAGTGGATTATTACAACCTCTACCGATTCCTGAATGGAAGTGGGAGCACATCACTATGGAATTTGTGGTAGGACTTCCTGTCACTCAGAAAGGTTACAATGCTATCTGGGTAATAGTTGATCGTCTCACCAAGTCAGCTCATTTTCTACCTATCAATGTTACTTATAATCTCGATCATTTGGCCAAGTTATACATAAAAAAGATTATTTCTAGACATGGAGTTCCTGTATCTATAGTGTCAGACCGGGATCCACGGTTTACTTCGAACTTTTGGGGGAGTCTTCAAGCAACTTGGGAACCCAGCTGAGGTTGAGCACATCGTATCATCCGCAAACCGATGGCCAAAGTGAGAGAACCATTCAGACGCTGGAAGATATGTTGAGAACCTGCGTTATGGATTTTAAAGGGAGTTGGGAGGATAAATTACATTTGGTAGAGTTTGCATATAATAACAGTTATCATGCTAGTAGTGGAATGCCACCGTACGAAGCTTTGTATGGACGGAAGTGTAGAACACCTTTATGCTAGGATGAAGTTGGGGAAAGACAAATGCTTGAACCTGAGTTAGTTCAACAAACCATGGAGAAGATTCGAATTATACGACAAAGGTTGCAAGCATCTCAAGACCGGCAGAAGAAATATGTGGATCAACACAGACAGCTAAGGGAGTTTAATGTTGGAAGTCATGTCTTTCTGAAAGTGTCTCCTTGGAAAGGTAAAATTCATTTTGGTAAAAAGGGAAAACTGAGCCCAAGGTTCATTGACCCATTTCAGGTATTAAGGAGAATAGGTGAGGTAGCCTATGAGGTAGCTTTACCCCCAGAGTTAGGACACATCCATAATGTGTTTCATGTGTCTGTACTACGTCTGTATAAATCCGATTATAAGTATGTGATAAACTATGAACCTGTTCAGATAGAGAAAGACTTATCATATATAGAGGTTCCAGTACATATAGTTGAGCGAAAGGAACAGGTGTTGAGGAATAAGGTTATATCATCGGTTAAAGTAATCTAGAAGAATCATGATATTGAAGAAGCTACATGGGAATTGGAGGATAAGATGCGAGAAGACTTTCCGCATTTGTTTTCATAAGCTATAATTACAATTTCGGGATGAAATTCTTATAAGAGGGGGTGATTGTAATATTCCAAAATTTAAATAAGAATATTAATATAAACAGTAAATATAATTATGATTAATATCTTGTGTGATGTGTAGTTAACATTATCATTGGAATATATATAATTATATATCTACACATAAGATATAACTATGTACAGATATATAGAAAGTTTTATAGGTGTGTTTAAAGTTGGTAGTTGTAGTATGTAATGTTGTTAATGGACTAGAAGTGATAGACTGACAATCAAAACATAGGATTAGGAGTTATAAGCCGTCAAAGGTCGTTGACCGAGCATGACCGGCTGCTTTCTGGGTAACCCAGAAAGCTTAAGAACACGATCTGACAGGTGGTTTGACCGCCTAGATCTTTTTCCTGTCAGTCTGGTTGGGTGTTGGATGTTAATGTGATTGTACCTTGACATGAGTACTACATAACTAGAGCACTATCAAGCCCTAAAAAGTCACTGGCCGAAAAATAGAAACGGTCAAAACCTGTTGACCGTCCAGGTTCGATTTCTGGGTAACCCAGAAATTTCAAGCAACGGTCTTAGCAAGTTGTTTAAGAGCTTGGATCTTGTTACCTATTGAGAGATAGACTCTGTGACTGCTCAAACCATGTACCCTTGTAGTTGGTCTATAGAGCCCGACGACTAGAACACCAAAATATTAACCGGCCGGCAAGATATAAGACCCTAAAGGTCGTTGACCGGCGTTTACTGAACCTTTCTGGGCAGCCCAGAAAGGAAGAACAGCTTCAGGGTAGTTGATTTGACCGATTGTGTAAACTTATAGAGATATTTTTAAGTAGTGAATTAACCATGGACGTGTACTACTACATCAGTACTACAACTTCATCAGATTAGATTACCCAGAAACTAGGTTAATTGCCAGAAAAATGGAGTCAAACAGAGCCCCTGGCCGTTGACCAACGTGTTCTTGGCTGAGCCAAGAACACCCATAGCCACACTTCTGTCGCTAAAGGTCTTTAGCGACAGGCAATATTTAAAAATTAATTTTATTAATTAAAATAATTAAAATAAATATAAAAAAATCAAAAAAATCATTTTTAATTATAATAAATAATTTTCAATATTTTGACATAAAATTTTATTAATATTTAATATATTTAAATATTAATAATCATAAGAGTAATTAATAATAAATTACTTAAAAGTAAGATTAATGATTTAAAAATTATTTTAAATAATAATAATTTATTTAAAAATGATAATAATGATTTAAAAATCATTATTAAATAAAATAAAATATTTAAACATAATATGGATGAATTAAAAAATTATTTTAAAGGGTTAATTAAATATTTAAAAATAATATTATTAACTTAAAAATTATTTTAAATGATATTAAATCATTTAAAAATTATGTTGAGCATTTGGAAATTGTAATAAATAATATCTAAAGCATATAAATAAGATATTAAAAACTTTTCAATAAAATTATTGAAAAACTAATTCGATAACGATTCCATAAAGTTGTAAAGTACCAAACGGACCCCAAGATCAACCCAGACACTAGTATTTTAATTAGAAATTAATTACTATTATTTCTAAAAACTGTTATAATATACATAGGTGGTGAATATACTTTCAAATAACCTAAGTAGCGGATCGTGATAAAAAGGCAAGTTTTTCTAACTTCATTTAATTTTAATATTAAATGTAAGTCCTGTAATTTGATATACGAAATTGTTATAACCATTATTCGTGGAATCTTTGCTTTAAAGAAGGTTATGACTTATTGTTCAAGCATAACCAATACATATGAACTGTTACTTGCGTAAATTGTTTTGATTTGATATCGAAGTATAGACTGTGGTGAAATCAATATTGTCTGGTACAAATATATATACTGATACTATCAATGACCGGCATGTTTACATTGACCGGGTGGTTATTAATGACAGACAGTTTTACACTGACCGGGTGGTTGTATAGGATGATATGCATACTCCTAGATGGTGTGGTTGGCCAAATCAACCCGGGTTGCTAAGTCTACATGACTGACAGACGCTCGTAATATGTGGGGTTTGGCAGATCAAACCTTAGTATATATATTTGAAAAATACTATGAACTTTATGTTTCTTAATTTTAGATATTGTGTGAGTATAAACTGTAATTGTTTAAAATTTGCTGAGCATTTTAAAGCTCATCTTTGCAAATATTCTTTTTCTTTGCAGCTGCGTTGAATATTCCGGAAAATTCAGGAAATAATACTTGTGGGTAGAAGTCTGTGGTTAAGAACGAATGTTTATTATAATACAAAGGGTGTAATTCAGCATAACTTTGATGTAATAATTAAATGATGTGTAGACAAATATTAGTATTAGATTAAGTTATTAGTTGCATGATGTTACTTTGTTCATGTTAAATAATATCAAGTACAATATCTATATGAACTATACATCTGAATTAGGGTATTGAATGATCTTACGCTCCTCACTTCCAAGAGCAATCTTATCATTTGTACTGTGAATGTCAGATAGATAGGAATTATTGATATGCAGGGAAAATATCTGTAAGATTATAAATCTATACATCCAAGTGAGGGTATCCAGACACGAAAATTGTTCTGACGAGAACTTTAACGGATTGAGATACTGTGAATTTTGGATTTATAGAAGTTATTGTCTTATAGAATGTTTTCGTGAGCACCGAATCTTCTACAGGAAATGTAGAGATTTTGCGGCGTCACATGAACAACCCTTATGGTAAGGGGAGTGTATATTGTTGGAAGCCCCAACACACGCGTGAATATTACTGTGGTGTTATGCATAACATAGAGTATTGTAGACTGATCATCTATCGTACTTATTTCTTTTGGGTTATCAGTTTAATATTGATGATTCTAGTAGATGTTCAATAGTCATTAGTGACTGCTCAGTATAAATTATTTTATCCAGTTGGATACGTTGATAGCCTTTGAACTCATATATATCTGTTAATCTATATTGAAATTCATATTCGAAAGATTTGATTCGAGAATTATTGATATTCGTTGTTCATGATATTATTCTGAAACTCTGAATTATCTTAGAGATTATACTTTGATATTTTAAACTCGTGATATAATACTCATCACCCTTATTGTATATTACTTGCTGAGCAATTTGTGCTCATTCTTGCTTTCCCTAAAATATTTTAGTGAAGGCAGAGCAAGGCGAACCTTTCAGCGTCGATAAGGGCAAGGGCAAGGCTACCAACTAGCTTGTCCCTTTTATGTTTTAAATATTTTAAATGTTGTATTAAGATGATGTAGTAAGACTGGATTTGACTATGTTTAAGCTTAAGTTAGAATTATGTAATAAGTTCTTATTTGATATTATTATATAATCTATTAAGTACTGTAGGTTACGAGACATGGGGGAATAATTATAATAAATCATTGTATATTATTCTAAATTAGATCTTTCGCTGTGAATGTGTGATTTTAGTTATTATGGTATTACCATGAGCACGTGACGAACCGAATTCAAGTGACCAAGTGGCGGTCCAAATTTTGGGACGTCACAGTGATAAGTACATAATATTCATTTATTTTTATTCCTTTATATTTAGTTTACTATATATTTTATAGTGTATATGGACTTATTGAGATGTTTATTATTTTCAGGTGAATTAAAGCTAAAAGGATGGAAACAAGTTGATTTGGAGTTGAATTGAAGAGGAGTTTGACCAGCAGTTGACTTTCTCAATATTTGGAGATTCCTACATGGAATTGGATTGATATTACTATTAGAATTAGGACTTCTTTGGACTGAGATTTTATTTCCTTATTAGATTCTATTTCTTTATGGAAACTAGTTATAATTGCAATTCCTTTTAGGATTTGGATTCCTAGTTCTTATAGGATTTAAGTCCTTGTCTAGCACTATAAATAGAGGATGATAGTCAAGGTTTTATTCATTCAATCTTCTTATTTTTCTTTCATATTAGATTTAGGTTTATTTAGAGTCATGAACTAATTCTTTCAATTCAGTTCGGAAGGGATGTTGAACCTTATTCATAATTAATGGTTTGATCAAGTTTATTTTATTTATTTCTTCTTACATGAGATTTATTTTGATAATCTACTTTAATTTCTTGTATGTTATTCAATTTACTAACGTGATTCTGCAGGATTAAATTAGTGAATTGGTGTCATATGCTAGATCAAGGAATAGTATTACGTGTAATTGATATTGTTCCTAATCACAAGTAGCAATTAGTAATACCTGATTGTGGACAAGCTTTTGAGTATTGCTATGATTATTAGAAGACAAGTTAAACAATCCGAGCTTATGTGTTTGTTGCTTGGAATAGTCTAATTCCTTAGTTCTTAATGCTGCTGTTATATTAAATCTAGAGAGCTTGTTCTAGGTTATATAATGGTTAGAATCTTGTGAAGAGCTTGTTTCATTGAGTGACAATCTAAGGGGAGTTTCGGGTAGCAGAGCTTGTTGTTACCTAGGGCTATTAATTTCATTGAAGGATAAATAATATTACACTTGATTACTCCATAATTGTGAAAAGGTGATACTGAACTGAAGAACTGAAACTTTTTATTAATTATTAAATCTTATTAGTTTATTTTTGTTAATTTAGTTTAATCAATTCAAAACCCCTTTTTATTAGAAATCATAGGATAAATATAAAATAAATCACTCTCTGTGGGATCGATCCTTGCTTACTACTGTGCTAATTATTTAAATTCGAGAAGTGAAAGTGAGGTTAATTTAGGAGTGTAAACGACAGCTCCCAAATTTTGGCGCCGTTGCCGGGGAGTGTTATTTGTTTTTGTTTATTCTTTGTTTTCATTTATTTTTATTATTTTCTTTTTATTTTCCTTTTATTTTATGACTCAATCCTCTCACTCTATTAACTTAAATTTTGATCAAGAGATAGAGAAAACTGCAGATACAAAAGAAACACTTGTTCCAACACTTAAAAAGGAAAAGATGGCGGTGCCGAACAACAACCGGACTTTAAAAGAACTGGCTACTCCAGACCTTGATCAACCATCCTTGTGTATTGAATATCCTACCTTAGATGTTGCTTTTGAACTTAACTACGGACTATTTCATTTTTTGCCTATTTTTCGTGGTATTACAGGTGAAAATCCATATACGCATCTAAAGGAGTTCCATGTGGTGTGTTCCACGATGGAATCACAAGGATTGACAGATGAGCAGATCAAGCTTAGGCTTTTTCCATTCTCCTTAGCAGATTTGGCGAAAGACTGGTTATACTATCTTCCTTCAGGATCGATACGATCATGGACTGATATGCAAAGGCTATTCTTGGAGAGGTATTTTCCTGCATCAAGAGTTGCTGATACAAGGAAGGAGATATGTGGAATCAGGCAGTTCAATGGAGAAACTCTCTACGAGTATTGGGAAAGGTTCAAGAAGTTGTGTTCCAGCTGTCCACCTCACGGGATTGATGAGCAACACTTGATTCAGTACTTCTATGAGGGACTGATACCAACGGAAAGAAGTATGATCGATGCGGCTAGTGGAGGAGCATTAGTAGACAAGACATCGGAGGCTGCAAGAAATTTGATTGCAAACATGGCCGCTAACGCACAACAATACGATCATTCTCCACAAAGGGTAAGTGAGGTAAGCACGAGTGAATTGGCACAACAGATTTCTAACTTAACTGCTGTAGTGCAACAATTAACAACAGAAAACGTACCGGTTGCAAAAGTATGTGGAATTTACTCAAAATCAGGGCATACAACAAATGATTGTCCTATAGTGCAAGAGGATGTAATTGTTCATCAAGTTAATGCTGTGGGGACATTCTTCGGACAAAATCCACATCAATGTAATCCTTGGGCAGAAACTCACAATTCTGGATGGAGAGATCATCCCGACTTGAGCTATGAAGGTACTAGGCCACCAATGCAACCTGTCCTTTCAAGTATGCAGCAAGATCTTCAGCAGACTCAACCTCAGTACCACACAAAAAACCAAGAAGTACCTGTCAATTCTGGGACATCTATGGAGGATATGTTCAAGGCATTCATGAGCCGAACACTACAGTTCATGAGTCAGACACAGCAGTTCCAGCAGGAGACAAGAACTTCTGTTCAAGATCTGAGGGATCAAGTTGGTCAGCTTGCAACCACAATAGGGAGGTTAGAATCTCAAGGTTTAGGGGAGTTACCTCCTCCGTTTGTTGAGAACTTCAGTACAATGGGATTTGACGAAGAGGAGCAGGAGGATTCAGGGCTTACTCCAGGAACGGACTGTAATATGGAATTTGATGAAGAGAAGGAACAAGAGGAAGAAGAGAATAATTTGACAAATTCTGCAGATCTCGACAAGAAAGACGTGGATTCATCTCCATCAGTACAACTAACAGAAGCAATGAGTGATACACACCATCAAACCTTTACCATGGAAGTGGACAATACAAAGTTCCAGTTCAACGTAGATAAGGCTAAGAGGTATCTGGGTAATTTTAAATCTGTTTTTGCTATTGATATTGTGGATTCTTCAGTGCAGGAATATTTTGATCAAATACAATTATATGAGGAGGATTTGGTGGCTGGAAAGGAACAGGATCATGAAGTACACAATGTTCCTCATTTAAGGATGAAACTATTACCAGTCCACTTAAAATTCACAAGTCCGATTACATAGAACGAGAGGGAAGATGTCAAGCCAATGACAATAAACAAGGGCAGCTGCTTGGGAGGCAACCCAAGAAATCAGATTTGATTTTTCTATCCTTTAACTATTTAGTTCTTTATTTTTTTTTAATTGCATGTAGTTCTTTCTTATTTGCATGATTTTCTTACATTGGGGACAATGTAAGGTTTGAGTGTGGGGGGAGAGATTTAGGTTTTTTATTTTTTTTTAGTGATATTGATCTGCTGATTTTGATAGAAAATAGGACCATCTTGATGCCTTTTCAATGGATTCCATGATTCTATTTGCCTATGTGTTCGAAGGTTAAGATCAACAAATGAGAATCAATGCTAAAAATTTAAAATCTATTTGATGCTTAATTGGTTAATGATTGAGAAAAACTAAGTTATGATCCATAGTAATTGATTTGAGTTGAATTTGTGTCTCATGAGTACTTGAACATGTGATATATGCTTAGTTGGCTAAGTTATCTGTGGAGTTGTCTATGTGCACTAATCTCATGCTCTAGAACTATTGAACTGCTTAAGTTTTTTACAGGACCATGTGAAAAAAAAATAATAAGAAAAATTGGAAACCAGTGAAATTGTTGAAAAAGAAACACAAGAGAAGTCATGTGGTGGGATAAGATGGAGCGTAAAACGCACTCTCCCATAAACACGTGCGGATAAGTGAGATGGAGCATAAAATGCACTCATTTACAAAAGAATGATTGAGGAAGGTGAAACGGAGCATAAAATGCATTCACCGGAAATAAATAGTAAAATGAAAAGGTTCTGGTAAAAAATTAAAGCATAAAAATATGTTTTGAGTTTTGAGTGGTGTGCACGGTTTTTGCTCCATGATAATTAAGTTGAGTAAGTGTGTGGATCATAGAAGAGGACTTATGTGATTACAATTTAACTTAATGAAATTCATTGGTGAAATGGCAAGGTGGTTATCGTGAGTTAATTGATGAACATTGATTATGCTTTTGTGGGTTTAGTATTGATAATTATGATTTGATCTTAAAATCTTTTAACATTATGGTTGAATGGAATTGTTTTTGGAAATCAAACTTTTGGTTTACACGAGGACGTGTAAAGGCTAAGTGTGGGGGAATTTGATAAGTACATAATATTCATTTATTTTTATTCCTTTATATTTAGTTTACTATATATTTTATAGTGTATATGGACTTATTGAGATGTTTATTATTTTCAGGTGAATTAAAGCTAAAAGGATGGAAACAAGTTGATTTGGAGTTGAATTGAAGAGGAGTTTGACCAGCAGTTGACTTTCTCAATATTTGGAGATTCCTACATGGAATTGGATTGATATTACTATTAGAATTAGGACTTCTTTGGACTGAGATTTTATTTCCTTATTAGATTCTATTTCTTTATGGAAACTAGTTATAATTGCAATTCCTTTTAGGATTTGGATTCCTAGTTCTTATAGGATTTAAGTCCTTGTCTAGCACTATAAATAGAGGATGATAGTCAAGGTTTTATTCATTCAATCTTCTTATTTTTCTTTCATATTAGATTTAGGTTTATTTAGAGTCATGAACTAATTCTTTCAATTCAGTTCGGAAGGGATGTTGAACCTTATTCATAATTAATGGTTTGATCAAGTTTATTTTATTTATTTCTTCTTACATGAGATTTATTTTGATAATCTACTTTAATTTCTTGTATGTTATTCAATTTACTAACGTGATTCTGCAGGATTAAATTAGTGAATTGGTGTCATATGCTAGATCAAGGAATAGTATTACGTGTAATTGATATTGTTCCTAATCACAAGTAGCAATTAGTAATACCTGATTGTGGACAAGCTTTTGAGTATTGCTATGATTATTAGAAGACAAGTTAAACAATCCGAGCTTATGTGTTTGTTGCTTGGAATAGTCTAATTCCTTAGTTCTTAATGCTGCTGTTATATTAAATCTAGAGAGCTTGTTCTAGGTTATATAATGGTTAGAATCTTGTGAAGAGCTTGTTTCATTGAGTGACAATCTAAGGGGAGTTTCGGGTAGCAGAGCTTGTTGTTACCTAGGGCTATTAATTTCATTGAAGGATAAATAATATTACACTTGATTACTCCATAATTGTGAAAAGGTGATACTGAACTGAAGAACTGAAACTTTTTATTAATTATTAAATCTTATTAGTTTATTTTTGTTAATTTAGTTTAATCAATTCAAAACCCCTTTTTATTAGAAATCATAGGATAAATATAAAATAAATCACTCTCTGTGGGATCGATCCTTGCTTACTACTGTGCTAATTATTTAAATTCGAGAAGTGAAAGTGAGGTTAATTTAGGAGTGTAAACGACAGCTCCCACACAGGTTGGTATCAAAGCTGTAGTTATAAACCTTAGGAGCGTGTGTCGTTAGACTATAACTTAGGAGAACTTAGAAGTTAGGAAAGGATAAAACTCATGTAGAGTTTTTCTTGAGAGACTTAGTGTGTTATGAAATGTAACTTCATTCTATACAATGAACTTATATTTTATTTAACATTCTAATGGAGTTACTGTTTGTTTGTCTTGTGTTTGTGATTGTAGGATGACAGACACAGGTGTACCTCGTAGAGTGGCCGAGGAGGAGCCTAGAGATATACATGTGGTATACGAGGCACCTTTAGAGGCTGTTCCAGTGCAAGCTATTGCACCATCCGAGTCTGACGACGAGGATGAGATCGAGGTAGAGTTTGACCCCGAGGAGGAGCCTACGGAAGACGAGCCTGTAGAAGAGGAGCCCATGGAGGAGTCCTACGAGCCTAACCTAGAAGAGCATATGCTGGGAGAGTACGAGGAACGTATTCTGGAGTTGGACTACAGAGTCCAGGAGCTGGAGGCTGAGGCCGAGGAAAGAGAGTCTGAGTTCCAGAAGCTGAGGGACAAGAACCACCAGAGGAAGCTGGCCATGCAGGAGCTAGAGGTGGAGATTACTTACCGTAGGGAGGCAGGGATCCAGATGGGAACCTTATTCCACAGGTCGGTGGAGAGAAATATAGATCTGGCAAGAAAGCTGGAAGAAGTAGAATAGAGGGAGCTGAGTGAGAAGACTATGAAGGAAGCCCTCTATACGCAGCTAGAGTTGGAGGTGATGGATATGATACACTTGGAGGAGAAGTGGGAGGCGACCAATAAGAGAGTAGATGACCTGGAGGATGAGGTCAGATGCAAGAAGAGAAAAATGAACAAGATGGGGTACGTGTTCCGTTCGGCCTTTGAGAGGGTGATTGATGGTTTGTACCACTACCCGGCAGAGCAGGGACAGACCCTATATACTATGAGTCGAGAGCTGGTAGCATACATAGCACAGATTGAGTATAAGAGCGCAGTAGAGCGTGGGATGATGGGATGAGACCCCTAGTCAGTCTAATAGTAGTTTAATAGTATTTACTTTATGTGATGTTTATACTATGTTGTAATCCCAATTTTTTGTGTAAGATATGGGATAGTGATGTAAGCCCCGAGTAAGATTTTGTTAGAGGGGTAGTAGGTTGGTATATTCCCCATCTTTTGTGATATTAGGGAATACATGTGATATCATTTATAGCAGTATGCTAGAGAAATCATGTAATGAAACGATTTGGCATATGAATATAAATAATCTTATTTCAGAAACGTGTTGCAAATTGTTCTTTTTATATTAAAAGAAAATACTTAAGTAATATACTTAAATAATAATAGAATGAAAATTTGTGATGCAGATAATGGAACCAAGACGTAGATTGACTGCACCCGAAGAATCAGTTAACAACGAGAGGGAACAAGTAGACCCAATCCAGAAGCTAGTTGATCTGTTAGGAGAAGCTCTTAGGGGGAGGAACAATGAACCTGTTTGCCCAAACCCTCAGGTTGTGCCAGTAACAACCTTCAAAGACTTTAGAAGCGTAGGACCCCCAGAGTTCGAGGGTACTACTGACCCGCTAATTGCACAAACCTGGATCAAGGAGATCGAGAAGGCTTTCACTATAGCTCGTGTGGGCAAAGACCAAAAAATGGTATTTGCTACGTACATGATGAAAGGCAAAGCGAACTATTGGTGGGAGGAGAATCAACAGAGAGCTGGAGAAAGGACGATAACATGGGATAAGTTTAAGACTCTATTTTTCGAGAATTACTTCCCGAAAAGCATGAAGAATATGATGGAAGTGAAGTTTTTGGAGCTTAAACAAGGTGACATGACGGTGGCACAGTACGCAGCTAAGTTTAACGAACTAGCGCGATTTGCGGAACACTAAGTTGGAGATGAGGAAAGGAAGGCGAGATGATTCAAACAAGGGCTGAAGCTGTGGCTATTCAATAAGGTATCAGTTCTTTAAATTGATTCCTTTGGGACATTGCTGGAGAAGGCAATCATTGTGGAAGGAGGTAGTGAGGCCTTAAGTCTGTATAACAAGGAAAAGAAAGGAAAGAATACTGAAGGAGAGAACCGTACTGGAGGAAGCAGTAGTGGAGGAAGCATCTTGGGAAAAAGAAAATGGGAAAAACAACAAAAACAACAATCGGAACAACAATCAAGGTGGGAGTCACCAAGGGAGCTTTAAGAAAAGGAGTGAGACTTGTAATAAGTGCAGGAGAAATCATCAGGGGGAGTGCTGGAAGGGAAAGAGCACGTGTTATAATTGCGGCCAGGAGGGGAACATAGCGCCAAATTGCCCAAAACTAAAGAAGGTCAGGGGATGTTTTGCCTGCAGATCGACGGAGCACCGAATTAAGGACTGCCCGAAGAAGGGAAGTGGCGGAGGTAGCCAACAAGGGGGAAACAAACTGATGATCAGCGGACCGGCACAATCCAACCTCCCAACCGCTAGGACCTTTAACATGACCGTCCAGGATGCAGTAGCTGCGAAGGACGTGGTGTCAGGTATAATCCCAATCAATGATATAAATGCTTATGTATTATTTAATTCGGGTGCCACCTGTTCTTTTGTATATGAAGAATTTGCTAGTAGACTTAATTCACCCCGAGAACGATTAGAAAATCCCTTGAACATAGAAGTTGCGAATAAGGAAGTAATCCCTGTAGAATACGTTTTCAAAATTATCGCACAAACGTTAGAGAACATGAACTGAGCGTAGACTTGATTCCTATTAGATTGGGAGAATTTGACGTAATACTGGGAATGGATTGGTTATATAAGCATGCTGCAATATATGATTGTCAGAACAAATGTGTGAACCTTCAGACTCCGAGTAAGTCTAAGGTAGTGTTTTATGGTAGCTCATCGCATAAGCAATCATGTTGTGTTACGATAATGCAGGCTAAGAAATTGTTAAGGAAAGAATGTGTAGGTTATTTAGCTTATATCGTAGATACTCGAAAAAAGGGAGTAAAAATTAAGGATATATCCATAGTGAATGAATTTCAAGATGTGTTTCCGAACGATCTGCCTGGTCTTCCGCCAGACAGAGAAATCAAATTTGTAATAAACTTAGCACCGTGGACGACACCGATTTCGAAAGCTCCATATCGTATGGCGCCAGTAGAAATGAAGGAGTTGATGATACAACTGCAAGAGTTATTGGATATGGATTATATTCGACCGAGTGTGTCTCCTTGGGGAGCACCAGTGTTATTCGTTAAGAAAAAGAACGGATCGATGAGGCTCTGTATCGATTATCGAGAATTGAATAGAGTAACGATCAAGAACAGATATCCGTTACCAAGGATAAACGACCTGTTTGATCAACTGAAGGGAGCGAAGTGTTTTTCAAAAATTGACCTACGAACAGGATATCACCAATTGAAAGTGCGGGATGAGGACATACCAAAGACTGCGTTTCGAACCCGTTATGGATATTATGAGTTTTTGGTATTGTCATTTAGTTTGACTAATGCTCCAGCAGCATTTATGGACTTGATGAACCGAGATTTCAAGCCACACTTGGATAAATTTGTGGTAGTTTTCATCGACGACATCTTAATCTACTCGAAGACAGAGGAAGAACACGTCGAACATCTGAAAATTGTGTTGGAAGCATTAAGGAAATAGAAGATGTATGCGAAATTTTCTAAGTGCAAATTTTGGATGGAAAAGGTTCAATTCTTAGGTCACGTGGTGGATAAGAATGGAATCTCAGTGGACCCTGCAAAGGTCGAGGCAGTAAGTAATTGGGAGCAGCCGAGAACACTGACGGAGGTGAGAAGTTTCTTAGGGTTAGCTGGGTACTATCAAAGATTTATCACGGATTTTTCTAAGATAGCAACCCCGTTGACCAATCTGACGAGGAAGACGGTGAAATTTGCATGGACAGACAAATGCGAAGAAAGTTTTCAAGAACTGAAAATGTGATTAAGCGAAGCGCCTGTGTTATCACTACCAGATGATGCGGGAAATTTTGTTGCTGTATAGTGAAGCATCGTACAAGGGACTTGGTTATGTGCTAATGCAGCATGGCAAAGTCATTGCGTATGCATCACGACAATTGAAGGATTATGAAAAATGATACCCTACTCACGACCTAGAGTTAGCGGCAGTAGTTTTTGCGTTGAAGATTTGGAGGCACTATTTATATGAGGAGAAATGTGAGATATGCACGGACCACAAAAGTCTGAAATATATCTTCACACAGAAGAAGTTGAATATGCGTCAGAGAAGGTGGTTATAATTAATCAAAGACTATGACTACGATATTCTTTATCACCCGGGTAAGGCAAACGTGGTTGCCGTCGCTCTGAGAAGAAAAGGAAGGGAGAAATTGTTTAATTTGACGACTCAGGATGAGTTGATAAGAGAAATGGAGAAATTAGAGATAAAAGTGAAAGGACCAGAGAGGTCTGAAGAGAAGTTGTTTGTAATGGAAGCTCGTCCGACATTGTTGGATAGAGTAAAAGAAGCACAAGAGAAAGATAAGAAGTACGAGAAAATGAAGAAGAGAGATTTCGAATGGATAAAGACGGTATTTTGATATTCGAAGGAAGAGTGTGGGTACCAGCAGTAACCGAGTTAAGGGAAGAGATTTTGCACGAGGCACACAATACGATATATTTCGTTCATTTGGGAGGCACGAAGATGTACCGAGATTTGAGGGAACACTTTTGGTGGCCCAATCTGAAATGGGAAGTCGCAGAGTGCGTTAGTAGATGTTTGACTTGCAAACGCGTTAAAGCAGAGCACCAGCGGCCGAGTGGGTTACTACAACCGTTGGAAATATTATAGTGGAAATGGGAGCATATTACGATGGACTTTGTGGTAGGACTTCCAGTTAAGCAGAAAGGTTATGATGCCATTTGGGTTATCGTGGATCTACTAACGAAGACCGCACACTTTCTACCGATCAAGAACCAATACAGTTTGAACCAGTTAGCGAGCCTTTACGTAAAGGAGATTGTTTCAAGACATGGAGTGCCGGTGTCAATTGTCTCTGATCGAGATCCGCGCTTCACGTCAAATTTTTGGAAAAGTTTGCAAGCGAGGATGGGAACACAGTTGAGGTTGAGTACCACTTATTATCATCAGACAAACGGGCAGAGTGAACGAACTATACAAACGTTGGAAGACATGCTTAGGACTTGCGTGATGGATTTTAAGGTAAATTGGGACGACTAACCTACCCTTAGTCGTATTTGCGTATAATAATAGTTACCATGTGAGTATCGGCATACCACCGTACGAAGCTCTTTATTAGAGAAAATGCAGAACGCCGTTATGTTGGGACGAAGTCGGAGAACGACGAATACTCGGACCAGAGTTAGTTCAACAAACCGCAGACGTGGTGACAGTGATAAGAGCCAGACTAGTAGCAGCTCAAGACCACCAGAAAAGTACGCAAATTTGCATCGGCAGGACCGAGACTATAAAGTTGGCAGTTTCGTATTCTTGAAGGTATCTCCATGGAAGGGAAAGATCCATTTCGACAAGAAAGGAAAGTTGAGTCCCAGATTCATAGGATCGTTCGAGATACTGAAGCGAGTGGGAGAGGTGGCATACAAAGTTGCATTACCACCAGAGTTGGAGCACATCCACAACGTGTTCCATATTTTTGTGTTGCGATCGTACAAGGCCGACTACAAGCACGTGATTTCTTACGAGCCCATTCAAGTGGAGAAGAACTTGGCGTATGAAGAAATTCCTGTCCAAATACTAGATAGGAAAGAGCAAACCTTGAGAAATAAAATTATATCTTCTGTAAAAGTACTTTGGCGTAACCACGATGTTGAGGAGGCTACGTGGGAATTAGAAGATAGGATGATGAGGGATTATCCCCATCTATTTGTGTAACCTTGTAGCAATTTCGGAACAGAATTTTTATAAGGGGGGAGGATGTAATACCTGAGAATTTTCATATATTATTAAATGAATATATTAATAAAAATGAATAATTATTGAATATAAATGAATTGTGTTATAAGATGAGTTAACTCAATTATATTAAATTAAATAATTATAATAATTGAGAATATATGGAGTTTGTGATAAACTCGTTGAATGCCTTGTGTGGCACAGCGATGAGAAATATTAATGATTATATTAATCAATAAAGGAACTACTGTGTGAATAATTAATCATATATTAATTGTTATTTAATTATGGAATATTAGTGGTGATTAATAATATGTTGATTATTATTATTGCAAACGATAAAATAATAATAAACCACTAGTTTATAAATATATACTGAAATTTATTTTTATTTAACGTGATAACTAATCATGTAAATGTTAGTTAATTATTATGAAAATTAATAATTGATGAGGAATGAATGAATTAATATTATTGTTAATTAATCTATAAGATGATTAATTTATTTATTTGGCATTATGAATAATAAAGAAAATAAGTAAGTTATTAATATAATAAGATTATATTAATTGTTATGTACAAGCATGCAATAATTAATAATATAAAGTATATGGAATATAACTATGTTATATAGTGTGGTGCAGCAATTTATGTGACTATACTATATATAGGGACTATGTATTAAGATTTATTAAGCTACATGATAATGCCTATGTGACAATGTGAGTGTGTATACAATAAAATAATATATCATGAATATATTGTAATCAATTGTTGATTGTAGAATTTAATAACAAAGGAAATAATATAATGTAATAATATCCAAATAAAATATACCGGCATGATAAAATGTAGATGGATTATATATGTACAAATTATATTTTACTATATTGAAATAACATTTTGTTAAATCACATTGTGACATTAAACTATAACCTAAGTATAGATACTATGTATAAACATAAGTATTGTAAATACCCATGTTGACCAATGAATAAGCTGCATTGTCTTATCCCATAATAAGGGTCACCACTCATTCTCCCTCACACGTGAAATACTCAAGACTATGCTACTCCCTACCATCTCAAAATCAGCAACTTAGATAATCATCATGCAATGGGAAGTGGTTATAATGATGGAATCCAACCACTAATTACCAACCCTTTGATAACCTTCAGGCATTCCTATAATCCGTTAGTTTGATTTGGGATATAATTCCATTGTCTGTGTAAGGATTCTTCTATAAATAGTAGCCATGTTTCTTCATTTCTAATTGCTGAGTTTTCTTGACTCTATGAATTGAGATCATACAAGTATTCTAAGAGTTTGGGAATTCAGTAGCAGCAAGTTCTTTATACATATAGCAGAGGTATGATATACCTTTCAAGTTATTCATTTTCATTTTCTGTCAAACCCCATTTCTTGTTTTCTGTCAAAATCCAAATTCTTGACTATGATGAATTAGATTGTAATTGGATTCAAGGATGTTTATTTAGTTATCATATAGTCTTATGTATGTGTTAATGAGACAATGTGACTGATTACAATCAAGTTTATGAAAGATTTCTGTGTTTGGGCTGAGTTTCTACCGTAACAGGCTGGTCTCTGGTGTGAGCTAGTAGTGGCGCAGCTGCGCCGGTCACTGGAAATGGTTTTCTGTTTATGCTTAAAAATATGTTAAGTGTTACTTGCTAATATGACTTAGATGAAGCATGCTAGCATGAGTAACTTACATGTATAGATACGTAGACCTAAAATAAGCGTGTTCTATTATGCTTGTGTTCATGGTTGATGAAAAGTATAGTTTTCCAAAACAAACTTAGAACTTTAATAAAAGACTTTGACATGTGTGTATGATATCAATGTTCTGACTTATGATACATGTTGGTATAGTTTAGAAATGCATGAAGAACATGATACCATGTATGTATATGCTTCATAATATAACATACACATGATGGACTCACTAGTGGACAATTATAACGAAAATATAAGTTTCAAAGGTGAACTTTGGCATGTAAGTATCATGTATGCATTCTAATTTGATGAGCATGTTAGTATGACCTAGAAAGGCATGAAAAGCGTGTTAATTGGTATATACATGTTTAATAATATGCACGGACATGTTAGACCTCATTAGGGGAAAACTACTAACGAAACATAAACTTTGAACATGGACTTGACATGTTATATTGAGATTCATATTCTGATATTTGTAACATGTTTAATAGTGCGTATACCATCACTAGTATACCATATATGTGTACTCACTTGTCAAATTCAATGAAAGGTTAACCAAGCATGAGTTTAAGCATATTTTAAAGTGATAAACGACGCTAGTGATGAATGAAAGATGTTGTAACGATTGTGATTTTATATAATAATTTGAAATATTTATTGAGTTAAATAAATATTTTATGTGATTTATTTATTGAGTTAAGTAATAAATCATGTGATTTAATGAGTGATTTAATTAAGTGTTATATATTAATTAAATGAATGTGTAATATTTATTTAATTAAAGTATATTAATTTTATATTATAGTTCTAATTTAATTGAGAAAATTGAATTAGATGAATTATGTGATGAAGTGTTACATGAATTATAATTAGCGAGTAATTATAATTATGTGATAATTTTATGTGATTAATTGATGTTAGATTTTAATTGATTAAATTAGTTGATTAATATTTAATTGATTAAAATATGATATTAAGGTATGTGTTAAAATGATTTGTTAAAATAAAGAAAAAGGATTTTAAATGATTTTAAACAAACAAGGCCCTTGCTTTTGTTTTAAAGGATTGTTGCCAAACAGGGCCCTTACGCTAGCTTAAACCTAAATTACCTAAACCATGGTTAATTTAATAAAATTAGTTTTAAAAACTACATGTTGCCAAACATAGCCTTGTGGCTTTTGAATTTTATAACTGCTAATTTAAATTATAGTATTAAGTAATAGTTAATACGTATTAGTGATATATCATTTATATATTGTTCCTATACTACGTTAGATTAGAAGTTAGTCTGTATAGCTAAGAACAAAGAGAGAAAAGAAGAGCAGAGAAGTTAGAGAAGAGAATGAAGAAGAAACTTGTGAAGGCTAGAGTTAATCTTTGTATTCTTCTCCAATCATCAAAAAGGTAATTAATATATTATAGATTTAAAGAATTGTAATTAATTGTTCTTCCTTGTTTTGGAATTCTGTAAATTTAGTTTTCTGTGAATTTCATGAAATTGTAAAATCATGAATTTAATATATGTATTGTATCCGTGTGTTGATTGTAGTAATTGTATGACATAAGAGGATTTTCAGAAATTAAATTACTGTAGAAATATATTTTAACAGAAAATTTATATTTATATGAGTTCATATGGAATTTCATGAGTGTGGTTAATTTAATTGAGAAATTCATGCAATTGGTATATGTTAATATGCTTATTAAGTAAATACTTGATGCTATCTTCAACTTCGTATATAATGCATATATACAAGTTCGAATTGATGGAGAAAAATAGTTACAGTAGATTATTTTTGAGAAAATATAAGTTTCATAAAAATGGCCAAATTGGATTTTAAAACATGTGATTATCATTATTTAGATGGTTATTATGTTGTAGAAACATGTTGTGTTATGTATTATTGCTTATGTATGGAGTTACAGTGGCTACGTTACTGTAATTTTTTATTTGTTGGCTTGTATGGGATGTTCGGTAAAGCAGAGAAGTGTGGTTGTCTGCGTCTGGCCGAGTTGCTGCGCAGCTGTGCCGGCAACAAGGCCAGGAGCAGCGCAACTGTGCCGCTTGATTTTCCCAGTTTTGACCCCTGCGCAGCTGCGCCGGTACCAAAGCTACTGGCTGCGCAGCTGCGCCGTGCACAGTGTAGTGGAAGTGAGTTTTAGTCAAGTGTGCAGTGTGTTTTTATGTTTTCATTACATTATTGCTAAGATAATGAGCATGTATCTAGCTGCTATAACATGTGTTAACATGAAGTTGATAATTTCATAATTCGAGAAAAATAAAGTTTTGAAAACTCAATATAGTATTTAAATTATAAGATATAATTGTTTAATTGTAAAATAAGTTACTTAATTATAATTTGATTAATTATAATTAAGAGTAAATGTTTAATTTAAATTATAATTCTGTGAAATTATAATGTATAGAAGTTGATTTATTTTAATCAATTAGATGTTAATTTAAATTATAATTTATGTAATTATAATTTAATAAATGCATGATTATTATAAATTATAATTGATAAATACATGATTAATTATAAATTGTGTAATTATAATGCATGATATAGTTTAATTAAATATTAATTATGAAATTTTGATAATTTAAGAGGTAATTATAATTGAGTAATTATAATTAAATTAAGTGTTTAAATTATAATTTAGCTAAAATACATAATTAATTTAATTATGTGAGTATGTGTGTGATATAATTAATATGTGATAGTTGATTATTTATTTAATTAGAGTGAGTTAACCATGAGGGTTAACCACTTATGTGAATTAGTTATGTGTTAACTAATTTAGGTTTTTGTGACTTAATATATATGTGTAGGAAGTATTAAAGTACGTGAATTGTGTTAAGTAGCTTGCGCTTAAGGCAAGTCTTCTAAACCCTAAACTCTCTATTTCTACGCAAGTTCTTTGATGTTCATATTTTCATTGTTGAGAATGTCCTTTTCATTTCTGTACTAGACAATTATTTACTTAACCGAAGAGATCTTGACTTATTGTTCAAGTAAGATCCAGTTTATTATTTTAAATTCTTTAAGTTTACTTCTAAAAGCATATGTTAATTCATAATTCTTTTATTTATGAATTATTGAAAGTCAATTCAATTAATCCTTATTTGATGAACGTGAATTCTAAATTACCATTGTAAGCTTATCCAAACCAAACTTTCTTTGGTGCGGACTTGAATTCAAATTACTGAGTTGAACAACCCTAATTATTAGGGTAGGTTAGTACGCATAGCGTTAAGATGTTTGTGCACAATACATGGTACAAAGGGCTGATCCCCTAAGTACGAGTTGAGGTCCATAGTCTTATTGACTGTTAAAGGTTTAAATAGAAATATTTATAACCTAGGACAAGAAGAGTTCAAAGCTCAGATAAATTCTATATTCGAATTTTGATATTGATAGAGAATTATTATTCAATTCTTTATTGTCGAAATAAGCTAAGTTATTTAGATCTTTGTAAAGATATTCTTTCATGTATTTATTATTGTTAAACTCCAGTGAGCTGTTGTTTGCTCATTCTTGCATTAAATAACAACTGCAGTTAAAGTTGATAACGTTGATGCCCCGTCTACGAGTAAAGGCAAGGGAAAGATGAACAAGTAAAGATTTGTTTAATTATTTTGATATGATTGTAATAATTTTAGGTCATGTTTTTATTCCGCACTTTATTGATTATGTCAAGGTTAGAGTAACCCTGGGATTGAGTTTTGAGAAGGTTGTAACCCTTATTTTAAGGGAGATTTTATTATTTTGAATTAAGGTTGTAATTTATTTTGAGATATATTGGGTAAAGGTATGTTATAGATAGAAAGTGAACACCAAATCATGTAGAAACGAAGTACCCGGATTTGGGGGTGTCACAGGTTGGTATCAGAGCCGTAGGTTATGAAACCTTAGGTGGGGAAAAACCTTAGGTAGTAGCCTTATGGTAAGATCAAAAAGATAGGTGTGATAGGTAAAAGATAATAAACTACCTTATGTGCTATATGTTTACATTATAGTATTCGAAGAGTGTCGATTCGATGTCACGTAATAATGAATTTTAAAAATTCTTTTGTCAGGATGTCGAACGTTGGAGAACCTAGTCAGGCTAGAGAGGATGTGCCTCAAGTGCCTAGAGAGGAGGAGCCCCGTGACATACATGTTGTCTGGGAGCAGCTGGTTAGGAGAAAGCCATCTCCAGTGATCACCATAGCTGGTCAGGAGCGTGAGCTGACACCTATTCCAGAGGAAGAGGATGAGGACGAGTCTGAAGAGGAGGAAGAGGAGGAAGAGGATCCCAAAAAGGAATTCCCACCTCACTCTACTAGTGCTTCGATGTACGAGGCAGTCTACGATAGCAATGTGGAGCTTCATGGACGAGTCGGAGAGCTCGAAGAAACCATTCAGCAGCGGGATGAGACGATCGAAGAAATGGCAAGTAACCTAGGAGATGCACAGTGGAACCTGATACATATGGAGGTGGATAGAGATGCAGCTCGATTTGAACTGGCAAAGCTGAAGCAAGATATCTAGGAGGAGTCGAGGAAGCGTGCCAGAGCTGAAGAGTCAAGCTTGAGAGCTAATCAACGAGCCGATCGAGCTGTAGGTCGAGCTGAAGGTGAAGTTGAAGCCAAGAGGGCCAAGCTGAGGGAAAAGAGTATGACTTCCACACAGCAATAGAAAGAGCTCAGGACCGTGTTTTCTACTACCCAGCTCAGTTCCAAGGTTTACCGTGGTATGTGGTGGACCAAAGAACAGCGTTTCGGGTAATGGAAGAGGAACGCAGAGAGGCTGTGCGACGTATTAATATGCCTAGGCAGTAGCAGTAGCAGTAGTAGTAAGAGTAGTAGTAAAGCTTTTATTTAAGTGTTGCTTTTTGTAGTAAATAAAGTAAATCCCATAATTTGAAATAAGAATGGGATAAGTTAATAATATAATCCTGCAACTTTTCCAATTCAGGAAGGATGATGTAAATGGCAGAAATGCTATCTGATTGATATTTTTAAAACTACGACTAATGAATAAAAGAAGTTTATTGACGTGCTTGTTGTTCTATGTGAACTGAATTGTTTAGAACATTTAAGTATGAATTTGAATATTTAAAAATTGAATAAAGGTTCTAATAATAATATTTTCTTAACAGAAAATGCCTCCTAGAAGAAGAATAACACGTCAAAACCCCGAGGGTTTAACGAACAACAATAACGATGGGACGAATCCCAACTCGGTTCAGCAGTTGGTGAACTTGTTGACAGGAGCTCTTGCGAATCAGCCGCAAGTGCAGGGTACCACGTTCAAGGAATTCAAGGCAGTAGGACTGCCTGAGTTCGCAGGGTCGACTAACCCTATTGAAGCTCAGACATGGGTTATGGAAATGGAAAAGGTGTTTGACGTGGCTAGGGTAGGGGAAGACCAGAAGACAGCATTCGCGGCTTTTATGTTGAAGTCGGATGCTAGTTTTTGGTGGCAGGCTAACAAGACCCGAGAGGGAGAGGGAGTCATCACGTGGGAACTTTTCAAGGAAATGTTCTATGATATGTATTTTCAAGTGAGTTCCCAGGACCAGATGGAGGTCCAATTCCTAGAACTTATGCAAGGAGGGATGACGGTGTCCGAGTATGCCGCTAAGTTCAACGAGTTGGCCAAGTTTGCTACTCACCAGGTCAGCACTGATGCTAGAAAGGCGAAAAGGTTTGAGTGGGGACTAAAGCCCTGGCTGTATAGCAAGGTTTCCATGTTCCAGCTGAACACCTTTGCGACTGTGCTAGAGAAGGCCATACTTGCTGAGGGAGGAAGCGAAGCGGTGACGAAGTTCAACCAAGATAAGAAGAAAAAGAATGAGGTAGAAACCAAGTCTGGGGGTAGCAGCACGGTGAACCAGAAGAGGAAATTGAATGACAACACCTCTGCTGGGAGTCAGCAAGGAAGCCAGCAGAAGAGGAAGTTCGAAGCATGTGCTACATGCGGTAAGAATCACACTGGCGTGTGCATAAAGGGGAAGCGGGTGTGCTTCAACTGTGGTCAGGAAGGCCACACTGCACCTAATTGCCCAAACTCGAAGAAGGGAGCTTGCTTTACATGTGGATCCAAGGATCACATGGCTCACAACTGCCCTAAAAAGCTGACAGCAGGATCAACAGGGAGTGGAGGGAATGGAAGCGGCAGTTCCGTGACTATCGCTGCACCATTGCAAGCTGTTCAACCCATTGCACGGACATTCAATATGACAGTGCAGGATGCTGTGCAATCAAAAGACGTGGTGTCAGGTATTATTCCGGTCAATAGTATAAATGCATATGTATTATTTGATTCAGGTGCTACTTGTTCATTCATATATGATGATTTTGCTAAAACCCTAGACTTACCTATAGAAGAGTTAGTTTACCCCTTGAACATAGAGATTGCGAATAGGGAAGTTATTCCTGTTAGGTGTGTTTATAAGAACTGTAGACTGGATATTAAGGGTCAGGAGCTTAGAGTAGATTTGATTCCGATAAAATTTGGGGAATTCGATGTCATACTGGGTATGGATTGGTTCTTCAACCATGGGGCGATAATCAACTGTCAGAAGAAGTCGGTAAACCTTATGACTCCGTCGAAGTTAGTGTTCTATGGTAGCAAATCGCCAAGACAAGCGAGTTGTCTGACGATTATACAAGCCAAGAAACTTCTGACGCAAGGCTGTGTGGGATACCTAGCCTATATAGTAGCTACGCGTAAGGAAAGCCCGAAGGTGGAGGAGATATTGGTAGTTAAGGAGTTTGTGGACGTTTTTCCAAGCGATTTGCCAGAACTTCAGCCAGATAGGGAGACAGAGTTTGTGATCGATTTAGCGCCGGGAACTGCTCCGATTTCAAAGGCTCCGTACAGAATGGCTCCAGTCGAGATGAAGGAACTTATGGTTCAACTACAAGAATTACTAGACAAGAAGTATATCCAACCGAGTGTTTCACCGTGGGGAGCGCCTGTTTTGTTTGTTAAGAAGAAAGATGGATCGATGCGTCTTTACATTGATTATAGGGAGTTGAATAAAGTTACGATCAAGAATAGGTATCCTTTACCTAGGATCGATGACTTGTTTGATCAACTGAAGGGTACTTCTCAAAAATTGATTTGAGAAGCGGGTATCATTAATTGAAGGTGAGGAAGGAAGATATACCGAAAATGGCTTTTAGGACTCGATATGGTCATTACGAGTTCTTGGTGATGTCATTTGGTCTCACGAATGCCCCAGCTGCATTTATGGACCTAATGAACAGGGTGTTCAAGCCATTTCTGGACAAGTTCGTGGTAGTGTTCATAGATGACATCCTGGTTTATTCCAAGGCCGAGGAGGAGCATGCTGAACACTTACGACTAACCTTAGAAGCCTTGAGACGAGAGAAGCTTTACGCTAAATTCTCAAAGTGCAAATTTTGGTTGGAACGTGTTCAATTTCTTGGCCACGTGATTGACAAGGATGGTATTTCGGTAGATCCGTCAAAGGTTGAAGCTGTTATGAACTGGGAACAGCCGAAGACACAATCTGAAGTGAGGAGTTTCTTGGGATTGGCAGGTTATTACCGTAGATTTATCCAAGACTTTTCTAGAATCGCAACTCCGTTGACGAATTTGACTCGTAAAATAGTTAAGTTTGTTTGGACGGAGAAGTGTGAGGAGAGTTTTCAAGAGCTGAAGAAGAGGTTGAGTATTGCGCCTGTATTGTCTTTACCGGATAGTTCGGGGAATTTCGTAGTATATAGTGATGCCTCACAAAAAGGATTAGGCTATGTGTTGGTGAAGAGTGGCAAAGTCATTGCCTATGCATCACGTCAGCTAAAAGATTATGAGAAGGGGTATCCGACCCATGATCTAGAATTGGCGGCAGTAGTGTTTGCCCTAAAGATTTGGAGGCACTACTTATATGGAGAAAAGTGTGAAATATACACAGATCACAAGAGTTTGAAGTATATATTTACCCAGAAGGATTTGAACATGCGCCAAAGAAGATGGTTGGAACTGATTAAAGACAACGATTGCGAGTTACTTTACCATCCGGGTAAAGCTAACGTTGTTGCCGACGCTTTGAGCAGAAAAGGTCGGGAGAAGCTGAACGTGTTAACTGATCAGAATCGGTTAATAGAACAGATGGCTAGATTGGAGTTCGAGGTGAAGTTTCCGAAGGAATCGGATGAGATGTTGTTTCAAGTAACCACTGGTTCTACTCTAGTAGACAAAGTGAAAGAAGCACAACTTCACGATGAAGAATGTGAGAAGATTCAGAAAAGGATAACCGATGGCAAAGAGTTTAAGTTCAAGATCGATAATGAAAGTTTGTTACGGTTTGAAGGTAGAATCTGGGTACCACCAGTACCTGAGGTTAAAGAGGAGATTCTGAGCGAAGCTCATAGTCTAGATATTCTATTCACCCCGGGAGTACGAAGATGTACCAGGATCTTATGCATTATTTCTGGTGGCCAAATATGAAGAGAGATGTGGCTGAATGTGTTGCGAAATGCTTAACGTGTCAGAAAGTTAAAGCAGAACACCAGAGACCTAGTGGTTTGCTACAACCGTTAGAAATCCCAGAGTGGAAGTGGGAACATATCACGATGGATTTCGTGGTAGGTCTTCTAACGACTCAGAAGGGATTTGATGCGATATGGGTTATAGTGGATCGACTGACGAAGTTAGCCCACTTTCTGCCGATCAAGGTTAAGTACAACCTGGATAAGCTAGCGAAGCTATACGTTAAGGAAATTATTTCTCGATATGGTGTTTCGGTGTCGATTGTGTCCGACAGAGATCCACGTTTTACGTCAAATTTCTGGAAGCATTTGCAAGAATATCTGGGAACGCAATTGCGAATGAGTATAGCGTATCATCCTCAGACTGATGGACAGAGTGAGAGAACGATTCAGACGCTTGAGGATATGTTGAGAGCTTGTGTGATGGACTTCAAAGGAAGCTGGGAGGATCATATACGGTTGGTGGAGTTCGCCTACAATAATAGTTATCATGTGAGTATTGGCATGTCGCCTTACGAAGCATTATACGACAGAAAATGCAGAATTCTTTTGTGCTGGGATGAAGTCTGTGAACGTCAATTGTTGGGACCAGAATTGGTACAACAAACCGCTGAAATTGTGAAGCTAATCAGAACGAGATTAATTGCTGCTTAAGACAGACAAAAGAAGTATGCCGATCTTCAGCGACAAAACCGAGAATTCTTATCAGGAAGTTTCGTGTTCCTGAAAGTATCTCCCTGGAAGGGGAATATTAGATTTGGTAAAAAGGGAAAGCTGAGTCCCAGATTTACTGGACCTTTTGAGGTATTACGAAAGGTGGGCGAGGTAGCTTCCGAGATTGCATTACCTCCGGAGCTCTAGAATATACATAATGTCTTTCATATTTCTGTGTTAAAACCTTACAAGCACGATTATAAACATGTGATAGAGTATGAACATTTGCAATTTGATAAGGACTTAACATATGAAGAAGTGCCTGTTCAAATAGTTGATAGAAAGGAACAAGTACTTAGGAATAAAGTGATACCTTCTGTTAAGGTAATCTGGAGGAACCACAGTGCTGAAGAAGCTACGTGGGAGCTCAAAGATGTTATGATGAAATCTTATCCGCATTTATTTGCTTAGTTTGTGTAACCCCTTGTGTACTGATTCTGGAGACAGAATCCTTTTAAGGAAGGAAGAATGTAATAGACGAGAATTTTTTTATTTTTTTATTTTTTTTTATGTTTGATTCTGGGGACAGAATCCTTTTAAGGAGGGAAGAATGTAACGATTGTGATTTTATATAATAATTTGAAATATTTATTGAGTTAAATAAATATTTTATGTAATTTATTTATTGAGTTAAGTAAATAAATCATGTGATTTATGGAGTGATTTAATTAAGTGTTATATATTAATTAAATGAATGTGTAATATTTATTTAATTAATGTATATTAATTTTATATTATAGTTCTAATTTAATTGAGAAAATTGAATTAGATGAATTATGTGATGAAGTGTTACATGAATTATAATTAGCGAGTAATTATAATTATGTGACAATTTTATGTGATTAATTGATGTTAGATTTTAATTGATTAAATTAGTTGATTAATATTTAATTGATTAAAATATGACATTAAGGTATGTATTAAAATGATTTGTTAAAATAAAGAAAAATAATTTTAAATGATTTTAAACAAACAAGGCCCTTGCTTTTGTTTTAAAGGGCTGTTGCCAAACAGGGCCCTTACACTAGTTTAAACCTAAATTACCTAAACCATGGTTAATTTAATAAAATTAGTTTTAAAAACTACATGTTGCCAAACATAGCCTTGTGGCTTTTGAATTTTGTAACTGCTAATTTAAATTATAGTATTAAGTAATAGTTAATACGTATTAGTGATATATCAGTTATATATTGTTCCTATACTACGTTAGATTAGAAGTTAGTATGTATAGCTAAGAACAAAGAGAGAAAAGAAGAGCAGAGAAGTTAGAGAAGAGAAGGAAGAAGAAACTTGTGAAGGCTAGAGTTAATCTTTGTATTCTTCTCCAATCATCAAAAAGGTAATTACTATATTATAGTTTTAAAGAATTATAATTAATTGTTCTTCCTTGTTTTGGATTTCTGTAAATTTAATTTTCTGTGAATTTCATGAAATTGTAAAATCATGAATTTAATATATGTATTGTATCTATGTGTTGATTGTAGTAATTGTATGACATAAGAGGATTTCCAGAAATCAAATTACTGTAGAAATATATTTTAACAGAAAATTTATATTTATATGAGTTCATATGGAATTTCATGAGTGTGGTTAATTTTAATTGAGAAATTCATGCAATTGGTATGTGTTAATATGCTTATTAAGTAAATACTTGATGCTATCTTCAAGTTCGTATATAATGCATATATATAAGTTCGAATTGATGGAGAAAAATAGTTACAGTAGATTGTTTTTGAGAAAATATGAGTTTCATGAAAATGGCCAAATTGGATTTTAAAACTTGTGATTATCATTATTTAGATGGTTATTATGTTGTAGAAACATGTTGTGTTATGTATTATTGCTTATGTATGGAGTTACAGTAGCTACGTTACTGTAATTTTCTATTTGTTGGCTTGTATGGGATGTTCGGTAAAGCAGAGAAGTGTGGCTGTCTGCGTCTGGCCGAGTTGCTGCACAGCTACGTCGGCAGCAAGGCCAGAAGCAGCGCAGCTGCGCCTCTTGATTTTTCCAGTTTTGACCCCTACGCAGCTGCGCCGGTACCAAGGCTGCTGGCTGCGCAGCTACGCCGTGTACAGTGCAGTGGTAGTGAGTTTTAGTCAACTGTGCAGTGTGTTTTTATGTTTCCATTACATTATTGCTAAGATAATGAGCATGTATCTAGCTGCTATAACATGTGTTAACATAAAGTTGATAATTTCATAATTCGAGAAAAAGAAAGTTTTGAAAACTTAATATAGTATTTAAATTATAAGATATAATTGTTTAATTGTAAAATAAGTTACTTAATTATAATTTGATTAATTATAATTAAGAGTAAATGTTTAATTTAAATTATAATTTTGTGAAATTATAATGTATAGAAGTTGATTTATTTTAATCAATTAGATGTTAATTTAAATTATAATTTATGTAATTATAATTTAATAAATGCATGATTATTATAAATTATAATTGATAAATACATGATTAATTGTAAATTGTGTAATGATATAGTTTAATTAACTATTAATTATGAAATTTTGATAATTTAAGAGGTAATTATAATTGAGTAATTATACTTAAATTAAGTGTTTAAATTATAATTTAGCTAAAATACATAATTAATTTAATTATGTGAGTATGTGTGTGATATAATTAATTATGTGATAGTTGATTATTTATTTAATTAGAGTGAGTTAACCATGAGGGTTAACCACTTATGTGAATTAGTTATGTGTTAACTAATTTAGGTTTTTGTGACTTAATATATATGTGTAGGAATTATTAAAGTACGTGAATTGTGTTAAGTAGCTTGCGCTTAAGACAAGTCTTCTAAACCCTAAACTCGCTATTTCTACGCAAGTTCTTTGATGTTCATATTTTCATTGTTGAGAATGTCCTTTTCATTTCTGTACTAGACAATTATTTACTTAACCGAAGCGATCTTAACTTATTGTTCAAGTAAGATCCAGTTTATTATTTTAAATTCTTTAAGTTTACTTCTAAAAGCATATGTTAATTCATAATTCTTTTATTTATGAATTATTAAAAGTCAATTCAATTAATCCTTATTTGATGAACGTGAATTCTAAATTACCATTGTAAGCTTATCCAAACCAAACTTTCTTTGGTGCGGACTTGAATTCAAATTACTGAGTTGAACAACCCTAATTATTAGGGGAGGTTAGTACGCATAGCGTTAAGATATTTGTGCACAATACATGGTACAAAGGGCTGATCCCCTAAGTACGAGTTGAGGTCCATAGTCTTATTGACTGTTAAAGGTTTAAATAGAAATATTTATAACCTAGGACAAGAAGAGTTCAAAGCTCAGATAAATTCTATATTCGAATTTTGATATTGATAGAGAATTATTATTCAATTCTTTATTGTCGAAGTAAGCTAAGTTATTTAGATCTTTGTAAAGATATTCTTTCATGTATTTATTATTGTTAAACTCCAGTGAGCTGTTGTTTGCTCATTCTTGCATTAAATAACAACTGCAGTTAAAGTTGATAACGTTGATGCCCCGTCTACGAGTAAAGGCAAGGGAAAGATGAACAAGTAAAGATTTGTTTAATTATTTTGATATGATTGTAATAATTTTAGGTCATGTTTTTATTCCGCACTTTATTGATTATGTCAAGGTTAGAGTAACCCTGGGATTGAGTTTTGAGAAGGTTGTAACCCTTATTTTAAGGGAGATTTTATTATTTTGAATTAAGGTTGTAATTTATTTTGAGATATATTGGGTAAAGGTATGTTATAGATAGAAAGTGAACACCAAATCATGTAGAAACGAAGTACCCGGATTTGGGGGTGTCACAGGTTGGTATCAGAGCCGTAGGTTATGAAACCTTAGGTGGGGAAAAACCTTAGGTAGTAGCCTTATGGTAAGATCAAAAAGATAGGTGTGATAGGTAAAAGATAATAAACTACCTTATGTGCTATATGTTTACATTATAGTATTCGAAGAGTGTCGATTCGATGTCACGTAATAATGAATTTTAAAAATTCTTTTGTCAGGATGTCGAACGTTGGAGAACCTAGTCAGGCTAGAGAGGATGTGCCTCAAGTGCCTAGAGAGGAGGAGCCCCTTGACATACATGTTGTCTGGGAGCAGCTGGTTAGGAGAGAGCCATCTCCAGTGATCACCATAGCTGGTCAGGAGCGTGAGCTGACACCTATTCCAGAAGAAGAGGACGAGGACGAGTCTGAAGAGGAGGAAGAGGAATCTCCAGTGATCACCATACCTTATGTGCTATATGTTTACATTGAGTTTTGAGAAGGTTGTAACCCTTATTTTAAGGGAGATTTTATTATTTTGAATTAAGGTTGTAATTTATTTTGAGATATATTGGGTAAATGTATGTTATAGATAGAAATTGAACACCAAATCATGTGAATACGAAGTACCCGAATTTGGGGGTGTCACAGATGTGGACACTTATAAACACGTATCGTACAAAGTTTGTGATCTCTTGATGTGAACATATGATCTAATTGTATGCATGGTGATTACATGACCCTATTCGACCTTAATTTTGTGTAAATCCTAGACTAAAACCATAACATATAAAAATGAACTTGAGATGGTCATATGCTTATACACGTCCTCTGACATGATTGTGTGTTAAGTGTAAATTGGTTAAGTATACTAAAGTATGGACAGAATCAGAAAATGCAAGGCTCAACCCTGGTCTGGCCAGGGGACTGCACAGCTGCGCCGTCCCTAGGCCTAACCAGGGCGCAGCTGAGCCGATCTGGAATCTGAATTATTGAAGTCTGCTTGTTCTGGTCATGTTAGTTAGTGTAAATTGTTGTTCAAAACTGCTAGAAATGATATTTACCCTACTAGTGTGTATATATGTGATGATTAAGTAACAAGATAATGTTTAACTTATATAATGGAAGCCCATGGGTCAAAGGATCATAACCACTTGAACATAATGAGTTTCTATAGTATCATTTATGTTATAACTATGTACTTGATTCGTGATAACATATAATCTGATTTCATACCATATGAGTATAAGTATGACATGTGACTAAGGTAGTAACATGTATGTATATTGAGTAACAAGTTTATGTAACGAATGAGTTAGCTAATGAACATCCTATACTTATAATACAGTATAAATAGGATTCGAAAGTGTTGATTTACTTAATGTGGATAAACTACGCTAAAGGTAAGTATCCTAAACCCTTGCATTACTTTATTCAACGAATATCATAAGCAAGTATCTAAACCTTATCTCTTTGAATGCAAGTTATCTTACTTACTCGTTCATTTGAGCTAGTATGTTTAAACTCTTGTGAAAGCTATTATTCATGTTGAACTTGGTAGTGTTCCTGAATATTGTGAAAGTGTCTATGCCATTTGAATCGGCTAGACTATATGCATGTTTATAAAACTGTCCAAACCAATTGACTGGTGCAAAAATCTTGAAAGCTGAGTTGAACAACCCTTATGGTAAGGGGAATGTATATTGTTGGAAGCCCCAACACACGCGTGAATATTACTGTGGTGTTATGCATAACATAGAGTATTGTAGACTGATCATCTATCGTACTTATTTCTTTTAGGTTATCAGTTTAATATTGATGATTCTAGTAGATGTTCAATAGTCATTAGTGACTACTCAGTATAAATTATTTTATCCAGTTGGATACGTTGATAGCCTTTGAACTCATATATATCTGTTAATCTATATTAAAATTCATATTCGAACGATTTGATTCGAAAATTGTTGATATTCGTTGTTCATGATATTATTTTGAAACTCTGAATTATCTTAGAGATTATACTTTGATATTTCAAACTCGTGATATAATACTCATCACCCTTATTGTATATTACTTGCTGAGCAATTTGTGCTCATTCTTGCTTTCCCTAAAACATTTTAGTGAAGGTAGAGTAGGGCGAACCTTCGAGCGTCGATAAGGGAAAGGGCAAGGCTACCAACTAGCTTGTCCCTTTTTATGTTTTAAATATTTTAAATGTTGTATTAAGATGATGTAGTAAGATTGGATTTGACTATATTTAAGCTTAAGTTAGAATTATATAATAAGTCGTTATTTGATATTATTATATAATCTATTAAGTACTGTAGGTTGCGAGACATGGGGGAATAATTATAATAAATCATTGTATATTATTCTAAATTAGATCTTCCGCTGTGAATGTGTGATTTTAGTTATTATCATATTACCATGAGCACCTGACGAACCGAATTCGAGTGACCAAGTGGCGGTCCGAATTTAGGGGCGTCACATGTCGCGCCTAATCAAAAGGTTGAATTTTCTTAATTCTCTAATCATTCCAGTGATTCTTGCTCCACGAACGCTTATCGGAATTAATCCAATTCATAACAAGTTAAGCAAAAATCTTCTCTTTTTTTAAAAACCTTTTTCTAAGATTCTAACGCAAGATTTATCTATAATTAACATGTATACCATTGCCAATGCATGTAACTAGAAATTGAAAGCACATAAAGAGATGAAAGAGTCGTACTGTATCAGTAGATCGCAGTACTCTAAGAAAACTATGATTGGAAAAGACCGATTGATCATACCAGATCGCCAATAATGGAAGCTTTGATGATGACAGACTATGCTGATGGTGCCGACTGGTGCATTTTCATTGGATGGTTGATAAATGCCCCAGTGTTGAGTTGTCGCAATTTCCAAAATTACCCCAGCCTTGTTGTAAGGGCCCAAACATCGGGTTGTCGCCGATTCTGAAATTACCCCAGTCTTGTTTGTCATCTTGGGTGATTGCTTTGTTGTATGTTTGATAGATTGGCTGATAAGAGGCCGAGATCGTAAGAGTCTTTTACCTCATAACCCACATGGTGAACAGATAGTGGATATGGGCCTTAATGTTTAGGATGCCCCAATCATTATTTCTGACTTATGGGCGCAATTGACTTTGATGGTTGATATCAAAAGGCCTGCGGATTCCACTGAATTGGACTCAAGGGCTTGTGATGGTTGGTGATATGATGGCTTTAACCGGATTTGGTTCGATCTGTGAGGTTTAATTCGTGGCCTTTTGCTTAGGGAACAGATCATCGGGTATGAGATAGACTTTTTCATGATGGTCGCCCCTGTTCTTCTGTAGGTCAAAAGAGATCAATTCTTCTTACACTTTAGGAGTGATGAGTTTCTGAAGGTTTACATCTTAGGATGTATGCTATTTCATCACTGGGACAGACTGTCTTAAGGCATCGCTACTTCTTCCTTTTGAGACTTGCTCCGAATTTAATGGAACAACATTAAGGTGTTGTGGGGTCCTCTCAACATGGGTCATCGATCTTGAGGGTTTTTCTTGGGTGTAGGCTTTTCAGGTTTGGCCTTCATGAGTCGACTCCCCCGCTAGAAGAGTATGAGCGCCTCACGGGTTTGGCATTAGATCTGCTCTATGCCAGTACAGCCATTAGTGACATGAGACATCCATTCATGACAATGACAGGTCTAAGATGTAGAGTAATCACTGAGGATATTACTGCGGGACATGTGGTGTCCCTGGGCTTTTTGATCGATCACTTCGGCTGAATGGACAACTATGAGAGATATGTAGGAGACTTCATCATCCCTGCAGACGAGTGGTGTTTTTCACACGTGGACGTTCTGTTGATGTGTGTCACTACTTATTTGTACATGCCACTATATATTGACCACTTAGATACTGGCTTGATGGTTGTGGTTCGTGCTCTCAAACAGGGTTGTACTATGTTGCCGATGATATTAGCCGAGACCTTAAGGTCGGCTACATTCTGCAGTACCCATCCAGAGGGGTTTTTCAAGGGCAGCGCCGTTCTGCTGTATGTGTGGTTCATGACACCTTTGAGTCCTATCGGCACTTTCAGACATCATGGGTACTGCTTTACCCATGAGATAGCCATGTCCTACTCTTTTTGGCCGACAAAGTGTACAGATGCGGCATCCTGGTTGGCCTTATTGATGGCAATTGATCACCCATTTTTGATCTTATCCTGCTCAGGTTTTAGGTCCCCTTACAGCTTCATCACTCATGCAGACGGTATGGATTACTGCCCTTGGCTAGTTTGAGAGGGGTGACCACATATCATCTGCTGACAGTCATAGGCCAGTTTGATCAATTTCAGAGCCTTCACCACTTTAAGGGGGCTATGGATCAACGGGTATCAGCTTCATCTTTGTCGTCAGCTGACCTTACTAGAACTTATGAGTGTTGGACTCATAGAGAGAGGGCTGATTTGTTTACTAGCCATCCAGATCAATTCTCAGAGTATTCTGTACGGTTGGAGGCAGATATCGCATTGACTGCATTTATCGAGTTAGCTCCGAGCATTGATTTTGATAAGGAGGAGCCTATGGAGGATCCTGATTCTCCCACAAAGGATGATTTGTTTGCTGGTTTGACAGCATCCTTGGTTAGTTACCCACTAAGCATTTTGACTGGGACAGATCAAGCTTTTATTGATTCACTAGCTCGGATGACCTTTGAGAGGGATCAAGCTAGAGCATTGATGTTGATAGCCCTTTCTGGTAGGGAGGTTTCTTTTGCTGCTAGAGACGAGGCTCGGGCTACCAGGGATGCAGTATTTGTTAAGATTGAGGAGGCTTTAGTTACCCGGGATGATAGATGGTCACATCATCACTATGCAGATGGTCGTGGATGTTCTAGCCCGTATGGAAACCGAGGGTCATGAGCTTGCAACTATTCCTCCATCTTCTAAGAGGGATGCTATGTTGGCACTGTTATCCCGTCTATCCACGGGTTCATAGACTAGCTTTTACTTTCCTACACATACTAGATCAGTTATTTTTGTCATGTACATGATACAATGTATATATCAAATAGTTTTATATAGCAGAGAAATATATTTTAATTCACTTCCCTGTTGGATATGTATTGTCGTTGCTGAGTGATTACCACTTCTTTCATGACTTGCGATCTTGATGTATCATGAGCTTTTCTTTGATGGACTGACATTGAGATGTCAGAGAGTACCTCAGTAGGGCCTGTTGACCAGGGAGGCTTGATAATATTTGGGTTTTATATGGTTTCGGTGTCTTGGGACTGGTTTTTATTAGTTTTTTATTTTTCTTGAAGGTCAAACCGCACCATGAATGGCTGCCTACGTACTCCTGGGTTGAGGGAGATCAGGTTATTCGTAATTCAGGCTTAGCTTGAAAGGTTTAAAAAGTGTTTATTTTAGGTTTGAACTTGGTTTGATGGGTTTTTGAGTTTTTGTTTGGTTTGATCGCACCGTAAATGGCTGCCTACGTACTCCCGGGTTGAGGAAAATCAGGTCATTCGTAGTTCGAGCTTGGACAAGACCTGATTGGTTTGATTTTTTTGATTGATTTTGATTTTTTTAATTTTTTGATTTTTATATGCATGGAAAATAAAAGTCATAACGCTAAGAAAGTGATAATGTTCAAACATCTCCTGGAACTCGCAACTTTCCTCTAGATCTACGTTTTATTGGCTAGCTGAGGCCTGATAGTCCAATTATCAGTAGTTATGTTACCTTTGAGGATCGTGATAGAGGTTACCTCCTAGTTCTGAATATCTTCATTCATGGCCATAACTTGATCTTCTTCTGATTCAGCATATCCCTTAAGGAGGTTCAAATTGGACTCGTCGCAAAAAGGGATGAACTTTTGATTCCTCGATGGGTTGGCTTCCTCGAGAACTTCACTACCTTTTTTTCATCTGTTCCTTCACCTTTCTCACAGGTTTGAAAGGATTCGAGTATAAAATCACTCTCGAACTGTTATTGTATTTCTCGCAAGGAACTTTCCTTTTTTGGCTTTTTCCACGCTGGGAAGGATCAGTATATCCTCCTCATCATCTAGGAGGGTAAAGTCAGGAATGTGGTTGCTAACTTTTGGCAACAAGATGTTAGATGATGGTGGATGAATTTCCTTGGGGGATTCTCTTGTCTCCTCTATCACACCCAATATTAGGATCAGTCCACCTTGTGTTCTGCTAGGATTGGTACTTATAGCCATCACCCCCTTTGAACTGCCTGTTTCAAGTGGACATCTTGAGCTCTTTATTTCCATTTTGCCTTTCCTGGTCATGGGGACTTCTATCTTCAGTTCTCCATTTTCAATGAGATCCTGGATTTTGTGCTTTAGAGATCAACATTCCTCAGTTGCATGTCCAGGTGAGTTAGAATGGTATAGACATATCTTGGTGGAATCATAACTTTTCACCTCGGGCTTTGCATGAGGCAGCAACTCAGTAATCTATTTCTACTGCAACCAACAATGCTAACACATTTTCCAACGAGTCCCCCAAAGGTGTGAATACCTTTCTCCGCCTACTCTCCCCGACTCTCAGTGCCATAGGATTTTGAGGGTTGGCCAGTGTTTGGAATGTTGCTTGATATTTCCTATTTGGGAATTTGAATTCCTCCGGACGATTTTTCCTTTGGCAAGATCTTCTAGTAATTTTATCATTCCACCTTTTTCGTCCATTCAACATGCTTTGACCTTCTTCATTTAGCTGGCTGATCTTAGAAGGGGTTTGGCTTACCTTCTACATAACCTCCTTTTTTTCTTGGCTTTTTGATAGTTGAGTGAAAAGATGCCTTGTATCCTGATGTTAGCGCACTATCAAATTAGCCAACAGAGTTACTTGATGCTGGATTGTATCCAATTTTTGCATCACAGTCATACCCTCCTCTGAATTTTCCAACTCTAGGACATTTGTTTTGTTCCTTTGGGGGTAATCCTCCATCCTTAGTATGTATTTACGATTTGGATGCATTTCATCGCTTCCTGACCCGATCATGTTTACTCCCTCCGAATCATGCTGTATCAGAAGGTTGGTGTTGACATTTGGATGGTCAGGTTGTTGGACCACAACATCGTCATTTTCGATCAGGTTTTGGATTTTATGCTTCAAGGACCAACAATCTTATGTATCGTGTCCCGGAGACCCTGAATGGTAAGCACATCTTTGGCTTGGATTGTATCTTTTGCTTCTTGGATCCAGGGGTGGAGCCAGTTCAGTAATTTTCTTGTGATCCATTAACATCACCAACATGTTTTCAAGGGAATCGCCTAATGGAGTGAACACCCAATTTTTCGTTCTTTCAAATTATATTTTTCTGTCCTGGAATTGGTTGAATGCAGTTTGTTGTTGAGATGACAGATTACCTTCCCTCTTCCAAATGTGGGGAAGTTGAGTATTTTCTATACACGCTACACGCAAGTGTACGTGGTCAACAAGTAATATAATGATAAGATCAAGTATCGTACCCACAGAGACAATAATTCCTATTTAATCAAACAAGTACTAGTTTTATATTGTTTCAGCTTTATCAAACTAATGATTAAAAGATGATTTTCTAAATAAATTACTACTTAAAACCAATTTTAACACTAACTTAGGATTTTAACAAGTTTTGGAGAATTAAGCCTACAACTTCACTTATTATTTCACTTCAGATAATACACTTTCCTTCAGTTTATATCAATTACTCCAGATTATTAATCAAGAACACTAAAGCAGATATAATCATCTCTCAATGCATTACATCCAAACTCACTCAAATCCACAAATGATAGAATTGAGTAAGACACCTTAATTAACTAACTCACTATATCTATATGTGAATTATAATTGAATAAGGTTTAAAATCAAGTTCTTATCAGATTACATATGATGCATAGACATCTCTATCCTATACATGAATTATGAATCCCAACGAAGCAGAAATCACAAACATATGTCACTATGGCTAGTTCCAATCCCATATGTCATTTCTCGAATTCATATGGGATAATGGATAATTGGTGATCAAGCGATTATATAAGTTAAGCACAACATATAGCAAATAACCTGGGAATAATATCCATAAACTAACTGAAAGCACATTCAATCCTCTGTTACATAATAAGATCCGTTATAGGCTTAAATAAAAAGTTAGTTCATCATAGATGAATCAAAATCCATAATCCACATAATAGAAATCATTCTGAATACAATATGTTAAAGAAAAGAGAAAATAAACTCTAAGTATATCATCGCTCGTTTCCACACTTCTTGTATTCGTCGTGCTCCAATGATGCTTCAATTATAGTCCCAAGTCAATCGCCAAGCTAGGGCTTGTGTATGGCTAAGTGTATCTCTAATATGCTCTTCATGACCCTTTTGTATCATCTTAATCGCAGCCTTAATCATACCCTAATCTTGCATCCTGTTCCTAATCAAACAAGGAGATTACACTGGCTGTCGCGCCTACCCGCCCCAGGGGGTCATCTTCCCTTATCACACCCGCCCCGGCGGGTGTCCTCTCTGTCCGGTAGTGCCAAGGTCCACCCCGGCGGGAAAATACTCCTATGAAACCCGCCCCGGCGGGTACCACTTTCATGAAATGCTAATTTCTTGCACATAAAGTTTTGTTCCTATCCGTTTTGACTCCTGCGAACAACATTACAAAATTAAAGTAAAGTGATACGAATATCACTTGAAGTAGCCAAGAATTAAGCTATAACGGGCACTGATTCATAGGTATAAAACAAACTCATCAAATATCCCCAAATTTAAGACTTTACTCGTCCTCAAGTAAACCGTGCATGTGCAAATAAATACAATGCTTATGAATGCAACTGTCAGCTTATACAAAGTTAACCCATCTTACCTCAGAGAATTCACAACAGATATAAACAATAAATCCAACCAGAGATATAACCGCAAATCAAACCAATCTATGAATCAATACCTGTCAACACCAATGTTATGTGTGTGTGCTCGACAACACTGTACTCAACTATATTTTAAATATATCACATAATAGGCATCTTAGGAAGAAAATACAACTTTAACTCAAGGAATCGCGTAAACAAGTTAAAATGAACTCGACTTAACGTCAACCAGGTCGGAAGTCAATACGGGAGATTTTCTATCTTTATTCATTTACGGGGGCATTTTGCTCATTTTCCCGTATCTCTATTTTACTCATGACTGTGCAATGTCTAGTTCCCTTAGGCTCTTCAGTGATACCCATATAGCGAGATTTTGACCAACGACTCCCAAACCAAATGGCTTTAGGGCGCTGGGTGTAAAGACATCCCCTAGGGCGTACTTACTCGAGTATCAAAGGCCACGAAACTAAACCAGTCACGGTGTTTATTCACGATTTTTTTTTTCCTTTTCATATTTTCCATTTTTTTCCAATTTTTCATTTTTTTTCTTTCAGATAGATGTCATATCTTCCCCCAAACTTAGGTTTCAGTCTAATCTTAGTCATTACTACTAGTTCACTGAATTTCTTTTGTTAAAGCACAATTTTGTTTAAGACGTCACTTATGTGATTATTCGACCCAAGTTGACTATATCGTTGTCCTATTGTGCTAACCGGCGCAAAAGTGTTAAACAGGCAATGACTCATGTAAAGGTCTGAACTTACATATATGTCTTAGTTATCATTACTGTTCCAACTCTATGTAAGTCCAGTTTCATCACTGGCTAAGGTTACTTTATACCAACTGACATACTGACTCATGAACCTAACTAATGACTCTTTTTGTTATTTTCTAAATTTTTCCATTTTTTTATAAGCATGAAAACTTAACTAAAGCTACTCAGACAATTAAACTACTCTACTATGAAAATTATAAATAACCTACACTAACATGCAATATGCTAACAAGATTATGATTAACAATATAATTCCAACCCCCAAACTTAAACTGAACAATGTCCTCATTGTGATAATAAAGAAATTAAGCTTTGAGGACTTCCCTGATAAGTCAAGCATCTGGCCCGACAACCTCCTCCACGTCTGAATTCGAAGGTGGATAGCCGAGGAGTGGTTGAGGAGTAGGGAACTGAAATGGGTCAGCAGTGGTGTTGAGTCGCGCGAAGGCATCGGTGACAGCGACATTGAAATGGTTTTGAGTATCAAACATGTGACCATGTCTCGCCGCCAGTCTGTCATCCCTCTTACGCTATTGATCCATTTGCTGCTGAAGGGTTCTAAGCATGGACTTTGTCGAGCGAGAAGCGCTGGATGTAGTGGCATTCTCTTCTTCAGGTTGTGCATTTGCCTCCAACTCATCCTCGGGAAACACATAGTCTACATACGGGACCTCATTCCCCCCTCATCCGAGTCTGGAAAAATAAAGCCTAAGCCGCGGGGATGTGAAGGTGCCCCCTTCCATGATTTAAATCGGGCCATCAACCTAGTATCTAGAAGCAGTAATGGCGGCTAAATCGGCTCATTCTCTGCCCATATGACCCCTGCTTGCTTGCACAACCCGATAATGAGTGATGGGTGTGGTAATCCTTTCGATAGGCCACCTATCAAACACCGGCGAATGGAGAAGTTGATGATCGTCCCAATATTTATGTGGAGATCTTTGACGATGGCATACAATAGTGAGATCTTTTCTTTAGTAATCTCACTCATATGTGTTGAGGGCAGTAGATTGGCACAAATGAAAGAATACCAAATTTATCCATACTTGTTCAAATTGGAGCTCATGATGAGCATGCCTCCTCTCCTGCCTTGCTCCCATACTGTATCGGGCTTGCATATTTCCCTGAGGACTTGATCATAATCAATCCCGCTATCTCTCAATTCCATGTATTGACAGACCTCCGGTGGTTGGACATTATAGAATTCGTTGATGGCCTCTGCACTGAAGTCTACCAGTTTGCCTCTGACGAATGCTTTAAACGGAGGTGTATCCTCTACATTGGCGTAGAACTTCTTGACCACGGCTACCACTGCCGCTTCAGGTTGATCTGTGAAGGCATTTTCCATTACCGTTCTAGAATTTGTAAACTCATATCTCCATCCATAACATTGGGCTTGAGGCCACGTTCTGGAACTAGTGCCTTACCTACCAAATACGCAAATCGGTCGACGACGGTCGTACTCTGGAATTTCCTTCGGTCAAACTGTGGAATGGCCGTGGAGGACCCTTCACCCTGTTGCCTCTTTTGTGGACATGGTGGCATATTGTTTCCTTGCTCAAAACACAAAATTTCTTAAGCAATGTGGTTGTGGACTTTTGTCGAACAGTTGGTGGGCGAAGGCAATGTGGCTTGATGTTAGTGAGTTTGATTTCTTTAATTTCCCCAAATTTTAGTCACACAACCAAGCAAACACGAATTATATATCACAATTACCAAACTCTTCACTAGTAATTCCAAAATCCATAACAGATAACACAATTTTTGTCTTCAAAATTTTTGACCAAATTGACAAAACATACCTTGCTTTATGCTTAATGATGTTAGAGTGTAGGATTTGTTGATGTTTGAAGATATGAGATATGATTGTTGAGTTCGGTTTGGAGAAGATCATGATGGGTGGTGGAGTGAACTTCCGTTCTTAGAGGTAGAGCTTTTGAATTGGGTTGAAGTTATAATTGAAGATGGAATTGATGAGTGAAGATAATGTTTAGTTGGTTATCTAAAAATTGTATTGGGTGTGGTAGCTTGGTGTGGAGAATGATTAGAGACAAGTGGGGCTTGAGTTGTATTGTGCTAGGAGTCTAATGAAGCATGACTTTCAATTTTAAAACCCCAGCTGCCGACCACCTGTTGGGGCGGGTTTTTGATTACTGAAATGCCTGCGGGGGTGGGTAGCATCCAGCGCCCAAGCCCGCCAGGGTGGGTGTTACAAGCTTATTTGTCCGCCAGGGCGGGTGAATAGTCTGTCCAGATTTTTGAATTTTAATTGCCTTTTCCTGCAAAAGCTTAGCTTGAGTTTGATTCCCCTTATTTGATTATATGATTGCACCTTGATGTGTGGCTTGGATGGTCTTGCAAGAGTCCTATTTCGACAACCACAACATAAAAGTTGTTAGTACATGCATTATTAAGAAAACTTACTACGTAATATACATTATTAATGTAAGAAAAATGAACGTAAAGGATGGGTTGCCTCCCATCGAGTGCTTGATTTTTAAGTCATTCAGCCTGACTACTCTATATTTTAGATTGGCTCGGCAAGGTCCATCGCGGTCGCATGGCGATCGATGTCACCGCCCCAATAGTTCTTGAGGCGTTGGCCGTTCGCTTTGAATGTTTCGGTCGAATCCCTGCTGTAAATTTCAACGGCGCCATGTGGAAACACTGTCTTAACAGTAAAAGGACCCGACCACCTGGATTTTAGTTTTTCGGGAAACAATTTCAACAGAGAGTTGAATAGCAATACTGACTGACCCAGTTCAAACTTTCTGTCCATAATCTTTTGATCGTGCCATTTCTTGAACTTCTCTTTGTATAACTTTGAATTCTCGTAAGCTTGCAGGCGAAATTCATCTAATTCATTAATTTGCAACAATCTTTTCTCCCCTGCTGCTGATAAGTCAAAGTTCAGTTTCTTGATAGCCCAATACGCTTTATGCTCGAGTTCCACCGGAAGGTGACATGCCTTTCGTAAACCAACTAATATGCAGACATGCCTATCGGGGCCTTGTACGAGGTTCGATATGCCCACAGAGCGTCGTCTAGTTTCAATGACCAATCCTTCCAATTTGGGTTGACGACCTTCTCCAAGATTCTCTTCACCTCTCGGTTAGATACTTCGGGTTGGCCACTTTTCTGAGGGTGATAAGCTATGGCGATTCGGTGGTTGACCCCATACTTTGTCAAGAGAGTAGTGAAGTATTTATTCTAGAAATGGCTCCCATCATCACTGATGATTGCCCTTGGGGTACCAAAACAGGTGAAGATATTCTTTTGTAAGAATTTGAGTACCATTTTCGCATCATTCATTGGTAGCGCAACTGCCTCCACCCATTTTGATACATAGTCGACTGCCAATAAGATGTACAAATTACTGAACGACGACGAAAAGGGTCCCATGAAGTCGATTTCCCATACATCAAAAACCTCGACTTCTAGGATCATGTTGAGCGACATCTCATTTCGCTTAGAAATATTCCCCACTTGTTGACATCTATCGCAGTTTTTCACGCACTGATGTGCGTCTTTGAACAGTGTGGGCTAGTAAAAACCTGCTTGGAGGACTTTCGCAATCGTTCTCTCACTCCCATAGTGTCCCCGTATAATGAGGCGTGACATGCCTGTAAGATGCTCTCAACTTCACTTTCCGGTACACATCGCCAGATCATTCTGTGAGCACACTGGCGGAACAAATATGGTTCATCCCACATATACCACTTCACGTCATGTAAGAATTTCTTCTTTTGTTGGCGTGTCAAATCTGGTGGGAGAATATTACTTACCAAGTAGTTTGCAAAATCCGCATACCATGGGAACTCACCGTGAATTAGAAATAATTGTTCATCTAGAAATGACTCGTTGATCAGTACCTTGTCCGTCTCGTACTAATTCGGATTTCCTAGCCGTGAAAGATGGTCAGCCACTTTATTCTCTGTCCCCTTCCGATCTTTAATCTCTAAATCAAACTCTTGTAGGAGCAAAACCCAGCGAATAAGTCTCGGCTTTGTGTCCTTCTTTTCAACAAGATACCGGATGGCAGAATGATCTATGTACACCACCACCTTTGTCCGCACCAAGTACGAGCAAAATTTGTCAAAAGCGTACACAACTGCAAGTAATTCCTTTTCAGTGGTTGTGTAGTTTAACTGTGCATCAGTCAGTGTCTTGCTCGCATAATAGATGGCATAAAAGATTTTATCCCATCGTTCTCAAAGCACTGCTCCTACTACATAGTCATTGGCATCACACATGAACTCGAACGGCATTGTCCAATCCGGTGCGATGATCATTGGGGCAGTGGTTAGCTTCTTCTTTAATTGCTCAAACGTCACTAGACAGTCTTCATCAAACTTGAACGGTACATCCTTTTCCAAGAGACTACATAGTGGCTTTATGATTTTTGAGAAGTCTTTAATAAATTGGCGGTAGAATCCAGCATGACCAAGAATGCTCTGAATACCCTTTACTGATGTCGGCGGTGGCATATTTTTAATTATTTCCAATTTTTCTCTATCAACTTCCAACCCTTTTCCAAAAACTTTATGCCCAAGAATTATCCCCTCTTGGACCATAAAATGGCATTTTTCCCAGTTGAGCACTAGATTTGTATCAACACAGTCTTTTCATCACCAGGACTAGATTTTCATGACACCTGTCAAAAGATTTCCCGAATATTGAGAAATCATCCTAAATACCTCTACACTTCGCTCCACCAAGTCTGAAAAGATTGCCATCATGCATCGCTAAAATGTCGTCGGTGCATTACACAGTCCGAATGACATCCTTCTAAAGGCAAAGGTGCCATACTGGCATGTGAATGTTGTTTTCTCAAGATCCTCTGGTGCGATGACGATCTGATTGTAGCCTGAATACCCATCCAGCAAGCAATAGTACTCATGTCCAGCTAGTCTGTCCAACATCTGATCAATGAAAGGCAAGGGGAAATGATCCTTTCTAGTTACCTTATTCAGCTTTCTGTAGTCCATGCAGACCCTTCAGCAGGTCACTGTCCTTGTCGGGATCAGTTTGTTGTTCTCGTTTTTTACTACTGTCATACCACCTTTCTTCAGGACACATTGGACCGAGCTCACCCATACACTGTCTAAAATGGGGTAGATAATTCCAGCATCAAGCCATTTCAAGATCTCCTTCTTCACTACCTCTTTCATGATTGGGTTAACCCTCCTCTGTTGTTTTATTGTTGGCTTACTATCCTCCTCTATTAGAATCTTTTGCATACAGAATGACGGGCTGATTCCTTTGATATCGGTGATAGTCCATCCAATAACAGACTTGTATTCCCTTAGAACTCTTAGCAGCTTACTTTCCTGCAGTTCGTTAAGTGTAGATGCAATAATAATAGGTAAAGTAGATGAATTACCCAAATACGCATACCTGAGGTAATTGGGTAAGGGTTTGAGTTCTAGTGCCAGTGGTTCCTCTAGCGATGGTTTCTCTTTGATGTCAAAGTTCATGCTGCTTCTAGTGGCTCAAACGGTAACTTGAACCTGTTTACTCTCGGACGGGCCTCTAACAGTTGCAGATACTCCTTTATCTCTAAATCCTCTTCATCATAGTCTCCCATCAATGCTGATTCTAGCGGGTTGGTACTCAGTATCCGATGTTGTTCATCCCAAACCATTTTATCAATAATATCTATCCGGAAACACTCCTCATCCTCTTTGGGGAAGTTTATGGCCTTAAACACATTGAAGGTTACCTCATGATCTTGCACCCTCATGATCAACCCTCTTTTCTGGACGTCAATGAGAGTCCTACTAGTAGTCAAAAATGGTCGCCCAAGAAGTATTGGAATATCTTTATCCTATTCGTAGTATAATATGATGAAATCTGCTGGAAAGATGAATTTGTCCACTTTTACCAACACATCCTCAACAATTCCTCGCCGGCAAGTTATTGATCTATTTGCCAGCTGTAAGGAGTTGTTGGTCGGTTTAGGTGATGGTAAACCTAACTGAGTATAAACTGACAATGCCATGAGGTTTATATTGGCACCTAAATCACATAGACATTTGTTGAAGGACAAACTCCCTATCTTGCATGGGATGGTGAAACTACCCAGATCTTTCAACTTTGGTGGAAGCTTCTTTTGCAATATCGCACTACATTCCTCCGTTAGTGCCACAGTCTCGAAGTCCTCTAATTTCTTTTTCTTTGACAATATATTTGTCATGAACTTGGCATAACTAGGCATCTGTTCTAATGCCTCCGCAAAAGGGATGTTGATGTGTAACTTCTTGAACACTTCCAGAAACTTAATGAACTGTTGCTCTAATTTCTATTTTTGGATCCGTCGTTGAAATGGTGGTGGTGGGTAGACTATTAGTGCAACCACTTATTCCTTGTCCGCATATTTTTCTCCTACTTTTCCTTCCACTGTCTGTTCCACACTGGTCTCAACCTGCTTATCCACGGTCGATTTCTCTGACTCTTGCTCTGCTAGCTGTTTCCCATTCCACAGTGTGACATCTTGACATTGCTCATGACCTCCCCTCGGATTCTTTTCTGTGTTACTTGGCAAGGTCCCTTGGGGTCTATTATTTAATACACTCGCAATCTGTCCAATCTGATTTTCTAGATTCTTGATCGCATCTGCATGAGTTTTCATTGCCACTTCATTTCCCGTTATGAATTTGGCCAGTACCTCCTCCAAATATATCTTTTTCTCTTGCTGCAGAGCTACCTATTGATTTTGATTCTGAAAACCAAGGGGTATGATGGTCTTGGAGCCTGCTGCTGATTTTGATTCTGGTTGTTGCTCCAAGAAAAGTTCGGATGGTTCCTTGCCCCCTAATTGTATACATTCTAATAAGTGTTGGGTGGCCTGTTATAGCTACCCACAAATTGTACTGCAGCTGGGTTGATCGCACACTGGTTTGTCGAATGCTCACCTGCACAAAGCTCACAGATGAACACTACCTGCTGCACGTTTCCTGTGGATATGGCATCCATTTTTTTTGATAACGCTGCTATTTGTGCCGATAGAGCTGTCATTGTGTCCACTTCCAAAATACCTACTACCCTAGGTTGAGTCATTCTCTCAGTTGGCCACTGATAGTTGTTTGCAGCCATTATTTCTATCAAGTCCCATGCCTCCTCAAATTTCTTTGCCATAAAAGCTCTACCTGAGGCTGCATCGATGTTGGTCTGTAAATGACTCCCTAACCCGTTGTAAAATGTATTCATCTGCATCCACTGTAGTAGTCCATGATGTGGGCACTTCCTCAACAACTCTTTGCACCTTTCCCACGCTTCATATAGAGATTCTCCCTACTGTTGTGCAAATGGCGAGATATTCGTTCTCAATTTATGTGTTTTTGCTTACCTGAAGAACTTAGCCAAAAAATTTTGTGCCAACTCATTCCATGTGGTGATTGCCGGTGGTAGAGAATGGAGTCAAGCCTTCGCCTTGTCACTAAGCGTGAATGGAAATAATCTCAATCTGATAGCATCGTCTGACACCCAATTGCACTTAAATGTGATCTCTATGAAACTGACAATATGCTCATTTGGATCATCATTCGGAAGACCCCCAAACTGACAACTATTCTATACCATCTGTATCATTCCAAGCTTGATCTCAAAGTTATTAGCATTAATCGCCGGCTTGGTAATGCTCGACTGACTTTCTGAAATCCGCGGTGTAGCATAATCCTACAGTGCTTTTTTTTCCGGTTCAACCATGTTTTGTTTGGATGTTTCAAGTTTTTCTCGAGTCTAAGCAATCCACTTAGTTAACTTCTGAAACCGTTTGTCGATGTCGTCCTCGAAAGGCAACAAATCTGGCTTCTTCGATCGAGTTTGCATGCACTACTCAAAATTACCTAAAATAACCAATCAAACAAAAATAAGAATATATATATATATATGTTTAACTAAAATTGATCTAATTAAACTGATAGTGTAAGTAATAAACTCAATTACAGTCCTTGGCAACGGCGCCAAAAACTTGTTAAGTATTTTCTATACGCGCTTCACGCAAGTGTACGTGGTCAACAAGTAATATAATGATACGATCAAGTATCGTACCCACAAAGACAATAATTCCTATTTAGTCAAATAAGTACCAGTTTTATATTGTTTCAGCTTTATCAAACTAATGATTAAAAGATGATTTTCTAAATAAATTACTACTTAAACCAATTTTAACACTAACTTAGGATTTCAACAAGTTTTGGAGAATTACACCTACAACTTCACTTATTATTTCACTTCAGATAATACACTTTCCTTCAGTTTATATCAATTACTCCAAATTATTAATCAAGAACACTAAAGCAGATATAACCATCTCTTAATGCATTACATCCATACTCACTCAAATCCACAAATGATAGAATTGAGCAAGTCACCTTAATTAACTAACTCACTATATCTCTATGTGAATTACAATTGAATAAGGTTTAAAATCAAGTTCTTATCAGATTACATATGATGCATAGACATCTCTATCCTATACATGAATTATGAATCCCAACGAAGCAGAAATCACAAACATATGTCACTATAGCTAGTTCCAATCCCATATGTCATTTCTCGAATTCATGTGGGATAACGGATAATTGGTGATCAAACAATTATATAAGTTAAGCACAACACATAGCAAATAACCTGGGAATAATATCCATAAACTAACTGAAAGCACATTCAATCCTCTGTTACATAATAAGATTCGTTATAGGCTTAAATAAAAAGTTAGTTCATCATAGATGAATTAAAATCCATAATCCACATAATAGAAATCAATCTGATACAAGATGTTAAAGAAAAGAGAAAATAAACTCTAAGTATATCACCGCTCGTCTCCGCACTTCTTGCGTTCATCGTGCTCCAATGATGCTTCAATTCTCATCCCAAGTCAATCGCCAAGCTAGGGCTTGTGTATGGCTAAGTGTATCTCTAATATGCTCTTCATGACCCTTTTATATCATCCTAATTGTAGCCTTAATCATACCCTAATCTTTCATCCCATTCCTAATCAAACAAGAAGATTACACTGGCTGTCGCGCCTACCCGCCCCAGCAGATCATCTTCCCTTGTCACATCAGCCCCGGAGGGTGTCCTCTATGTCCAGCAGTGCCAAGGTCCGCCCCGGCGAGAAAATGCTCCTATAAAACCAGCCCCGGCGGGTACCACTTTTATGAAATATTGATTTCTTGCACATAAATTTCCGTTCCTATCCGTTTTGACTCATTAAAACAACATTACAAAATCAAAGTAAAATGATACGAATATCACTTGAAGTAGCCAAGAATTAAGTTATAACGGGCACTTATTCGTAGGTATTAAACCAACTCATCAAGGGACTATGGTTGGGTATCCTAGATTTCCCCTGTACAATGAGGGATACTTCTTCATCGCCTTTCATGGGTACCCTATTAGGAGCGTTCACATAGTTGCCAGATTGTATATGCTCGGCGACTGCTTCTAAGGCAGTGAAATCTTTAATCTTACCTGCTTTCAGGCCCATCTCTGCCATTTCACCATATTTGATTGTCTCTGAGAATGGCTTTCCTATTCCAGCTAGGATCCTCTCATAGTAAGGTGCCTCTTGGATATCTATGAAAGTCATCACCATTTTAGTTTATATCATAGGTGGGCTGACCTGTGCTGCCAGACGTCTCCATTTTTGGGCATACTCACGGAAAGACTCGTTGCTTTGCTTTTTGACCTTGGTCACTTCGATCCAGAGCCATCTGAGACTGGAAACTGTATTGATTTAGGAAGGCATGAGCTAGCTCTTCCCAACTATGTATTTTTTCATTGTTAAGTCGGGCAGACCATGTCCTAGCCTCTCCAATGAGACTCTTTTGGAAAAGCTACATTCTGAGGCTTTCATCTTCAGCATAAGACTCTAGCTCGCCAATGTATACTTTCAAGTGCGTATAGGGATCACCTGTCCCATTGTACTTTTCAAACTCTGGGACTTGGAATTTTTCAGGATATCTAGTCCCAGGGAATATGCAAAGATCTGAATAGGTGACACTTCCAAGGTTTTCAGTCCCTTTGATTGCCCGGATGGTTTCTTCCATTTGTTGGACTTTCCTTCGAATATCGCCCGTTTTCTGATCTTCCCTAAGATTTATGATGTTAGGGGTTTTGTGGGTTCTTTCACTGGATCGAGGTTCAGGGATCTGCATTTTCCCCTTTTTGTTAGCACTTTGATTGCCACCCTGTGCGGAGAACTCTATTTGATTGGGCATCGCCTGGCCATGAGTGCTTTTACTTTGTTCTTTTAGGAGGATAACCAACTCTGTTATTTGGTTCTTAAGTACATCAAACTCCTTTCGAGATACGGAACCTGATTCATGTTGGGGACTTTCCGCCATGTCGGTTAGATAAGCTTTGTTCTTTCTTAGATATAGTAATGGTACTACTCTTACCTACGAGACGAGTATGTATTTTAGTCTTGATAAGCATTAACAGTAGACATGCTATGCAATGTGTCAGTTTTAGGAATTTTTATCTTCCTGTAAAATAGGGGTCAGTTGTTTTGATGACATGATTTGATATCTGTACAATAATGGAATTGACAAGGAATGGAATGGTATTTATTTGATATTTACATGGAACTAAAAGAGAAAGGCATGAAGAGGCTTCCCTTCGAATTTGGTTAATCAGAGGCTGACCTATCTTAGGCTACTCTAGTGGTTTTTTGGCATGAAGGTCCCCAGATCATCGCAATCTACTAGAGGGGAAATTAATCCGATCTTTTAATTAAAGCGGATCTGAGTGGTGCCTTTCCTAATCCTCGTAGGATTAGTCTCCTTTGAGTCCAGTAATCAAACACCGACGGGTTTGCCTCCTAGTGGAGGAATCGCACAACATACATTCACATACATCGTGTCTCACTGTATGAAATGATGACATTTGTGTGAAGCACTAACATAAAGTAATAAAGAATTCATTCACATCCATTCAATATAAAACACATCATCCACACACACGCAGATATAAAAGGAAATTTTGAAAAGATTTGAACGCGGCTTAAGCCCTCTACTGTCCCCAACAAAGTCGCCACCTGTCGACGCCAGGAAAAAATTTGGTCAACTTTGGACCCGATCTTTCTCTTTTCCTAAGTCTTTTATTTTCTACCCTTATTGCCTTATCTGTATTATGAAGGGTGAAAAGGTTTTTTAGGAAAAGGCCAACACGTATCATGTCGACGATTTGAACGTTTTATAGAGTCGCCAGTTGGTAGATTTGAAATGGTTGTACCAACTCAACCGAGTTTTTTTCTTGAAAGTAGGCCCAATTACTAGACACTGTCAAAACTTGATCTTGAAACTGAAATTCTTAAGTTCGGGGGCTTGGTTAAGTGGGGGGAAGGTGTTAGGCACCCCCAACTCCCGTGAAACACGGTACCGCATCTTTTTAATATTTCTCTTTTTATTTGCAATGTGTGTGTGTGGATGCTGAAAGTAATTGAGCCTACGTTTGATTGTTTTGAAAGTAGTGCCTTACTTCGTTGAACCTATATACGAAGGGTTTGATTTGATTTGTAAAAGTCCATTTTTAAACAAGATATGAAAATGATGTTTTTGAAAGATGGTTTTCAAACCCCTACGCTCTCATAGGAATAAAAGCCTTTTGATACTTCCATTTTATTCTTTTCAGCCTTTGGCTCAATTAGAATGGTGATTGTCGGGCTACGAAGCATTCTCGACCACAACATATATACAAGTACCGGTCTTCTCATGGGCATGACAGCCATCGAAGTGACTCTAGCACGACAAACCATTATTTCATTATGTTTGAGACCTTAAACCCGGATAACCGTTTTAAGGTCTTTTGGATGTACATTTTTACAGAAAAACTGGCTGGGTACATTTGTAATGTGGAGTTTGTCCATTGTGGGAATCAGATTCTGATCAGTTTGATCATGAATCCCACAATTCCTAGGTTCACAGAAAGAGGCCAAGAGAACCTGTACAGCACAGATATTTACAGAAAAAGGTATATTTACATCCAGACATCGCAAAAACCAAGGATTCATCAGTCAAATCCTAACATACGCGTAGCCAAAGCTTCTCATTCCCACTAGATAGAGATCTGAGGGTCGCGAGGTTGCCTTCATATTTAACAAAACTAGAAAGAAAGCTAGATTTAAATAAATCTTAGCCATTCTTGCTTCCCGATTTCGGTTGGACCTAATTTGAACCGTTTGAAAGGTAGAAAGGGCTAGATTTAAATAAATCTAACTTGCCCAAATTTATATTAAAAAGAATTCATGTCAAATGAATAATTTGAAGCAAATATTTAATCACAATGAATAAAGAATATATATATATATCTAATTATATATATATAAGCTGTAAAGGGCTACATATTTCCAATCTCAGGCCCGGACAGAAAATGTAAATATATATATATAAAAGGTGTAAAAGGCGACGGATTTTTAATCCCAGGCCCGGAGAGAAATATAAATATATGTATATATATATATATACAAGTCGTAAAAGAGCCACAGAATAATCCAGGCTTGACAAAAAAAGTAAATATATACATATATTTATAAAAGCTGTAAAATAGCAACGGAATAATCCAGGCTTGACAAAATGTAAATATATATATATATATATATATATATAGCAAAGCTGTAAAGAGCCACGAAATGATCCAGGCTTGACAGTATATAAATATATATATATATATATATGTATGTATAAAAGCGATAAAGAGTCACGAATTTCTCCAGGCTCAACTAGAATGTATATATATATATATATATATATATATATTTATAAAAGCGATAAAAATACCCCGGATTTCCAATCCAGACCATACTGAAATATAAATGCTTATATATACAATTATTATATATATATATATTAAAGCAATAAAGGCCACGAATTAGCAATCCATGCCAAATGAAGTCAGAAAAATTTATATATATATAGTTATATATATAAAAGCTGTAACTACCACGGATTTGTAATTCGAGCTTGACAAAATTGAAAATTAGTATATATATAGTCAAATATATATATATATATATATATATATAATTAATTTAAAAAGGCCACGAATCTGCGATCCAGGCTGTGCAAGTTAGTATATATATGTATATATACACAAAAGCGAGTAAAAGCCACGGATCGTCGATCCAAGCTATGTAAATACAAAAAAACGTATATATATACTACAATGTACGAAAAAATAAGCAAAAACGGCCACGGAATTGAGTTCCGGGCAAAACCAGAAGATGAAACTTTACGTGTACGTGTATAGATACGTAACGAAGTAGAAAACAAGTTCTGATCGTAAAAATACTTACAATGGACTGCTACACGGGCTTTTTGCCACTTCGTAGGCTTCAAACGGGAGTTTCTACCGGTTAAATTTTGGTATGTGGTAGTATATGAATATACCTACATGTTAGAGTAATAAAATCTAGGTTCGGGGTACTAGAAGTCGGGCTAGGAAACGAAATAGGCGAAGGTTCAGAGCGTTTTCAATTTTTTTTCTCCTCTTTTTTGGCAAAGGGGGGGTCTACCCACGATAGCCGCGGGTCTACCTGCGACTCTCCATGGTGGGCCCCACCTTGTAGGTCCTGTCGTCTCGAAGTACGTGCACTCCGAGCAACGCAATGTCAGGTTTGAAACTTTTTAACTTTTGATCAGAACGTCCGTTTGTAGCGTGCTATACCTTTCCGAAAAGTCCTTTCCGAGAGCATCATAATGACATAGGACTTAACCTTTTCCGAGTTCAAGAAGACAGGTTTATAATCAGATCTTCGTTTCTTCACAGTTTATTTCGTTGAACTGTATTGTGCTGTTTTCACTCGGGATCAATGTTAGGGTTCTTTCTGACCTTCATTGTATCAATTCAGCTTGATTTTGACCGGATTGGCATCAAGTTGGTAAAATGACCATTTTGCCCCTCCAGGGGTTGTCTCCTGTACTGGCACAACTTTCGACTATTTTCTCGGCGTTGTCTACGAGGTTTTGATCCCAGCAGACTCTGTTTGCCCTCAGGGTTGTCTCTGAGGTTGACTTGGTTTCCCAGGGTTGTCTTTGGGGATGATGTGACGCTTTGGGGTTATCTCCGAAGGTTGAATTGATCTCCCGGTGTTATCTTCGGGGCTCATATACCTTTCGGATAGTGATCGGGGCTTCACTTGACATCCCGTTGTTGTCGGGGAATGACTTGACATTCAGATATAGTGACCGGGGTTGAGCTTGACATCCCGGAGTTATCGTCGGGGATGCTGACATCCCGATATTATCACCGAAGCTTCACTTGACATCCCGGTGTTGCCGGGGTTTGACTTGACATCCCGATGTAGTGATCGGGTTGAGCTTGACATCTCAGGGTTGTCGTCGGGGTTGCTTGACATCTCGGTATTGTTACTGGGGCTTCACTTGACATCTCGGTGTTGTCGGGGTTGGACTTGACATCCCAGTGTAGTGACCGGGGTTGAGCTTGACATCCTGGGGTTGTCGCCAGGGCTGCTTGACATCCTGATATTGTTACCGGGGCTTCACTTGACATCCCGGTGTTGTCGTGGTTGGACTTGACATCCCGGTATAGTGACCGGGGTTGATCTTGACCTCCCGGGGCTGTCGCCGAGGAAAAAGATAGTTTTACCCTCCTGCAGGGTTAGTAACAGGAATCCAAAATTTTGAGTGTCTACAGGAAGGGTCGGGAGAAGCTGTCGATGTTAATAGCTCAAAATGAGTTGGTGACAGAGATGGCAAGAATGGAATTAGAAGTAAGATGTCTCAATGAGGAAGAGGAGAAGCTGTTTACGATGGAGGTTTAACCTACTATTATAGAAAAGGTGAAGGAAGTGCAACTCAAAACTGATGAGTGCAAACAGATAAGGAAGAATATTGCAGACTGTACTGAGGAGGCGTACAGTCTTGATAACGAAGGGTTATTAAGATTAAAATGAAGAATTTGGGTTCCGTGTGAGCCAGAGTTGAAAGAGGAGATAATGGATGAAGCTCATCACTCGAGGAATTCGATTCATTTTGGTAGCACCAAGATGTATCAAGGCCTTCGAACAAATTTTTGGTGGCCAAATATGAAGAGGGAGATAGCAAAGTACGTCAGTAGGTGCTTAACTTGTCAGAAAGTTAAGGCCGAATATCAACGACCCAGTGGTTTGCTATAATCATTAGAGATTCCGAAATGGAAGTGAAAGCATATCACGATAGACTTTGTGGTGGGACTTCCAACGACGCAGAAAAGATACGACGTTATTTGGGTAATAGTGGATCGTTTGACAAAGTCGGCTCATTTCTTGCCGATAAGAGTCAAGTAAAACCTAGACCAGTTAGTTAAGCTTTATGTCAAAGAGATTGTCTCAAGACATGGAGTGCCAGTTTCGATTGTGTCAGATCGCGACCCACGATTCACCTCGAACTTCTAGAAGAGTTTGCAAGAACAGATGGGAACACAACTGAGGTTGAGCACGACATACCATCCACAGACAGATGGACAAAAAGAAAGAACAATTCAAACACTAGAAGACATGCTAAGGTCTTGCGTTATGGATTTCATGTGACGCCCCCAAATTCGGGTCCCAAGAACCTCGGACTTGGTACGTTACGGTACTTCATTATCATACATATTCTATCATCTAATGAGGAACTAATAAACATATATTGTTTATTTCACATGATTCTATAACATTTTCCCAGGTTTATTAACCTTAACTGAATACATACCTTCAACATTACAAAAGGTTTACATAAGATAACTAAAAAGTTATTTTGCATAACACTCTAATCTTGTCATTTGTTTGTGTCTCTGTCTTTAATCCTGGAGCATTCGTCTTAATCTGAAATGTGTTATCATGATATAGCAAGAGTGAGCAACTACTTTGCTTAGCAAGTTTAAATACAATAAAGATATATTATGATTGAAGAAAATAGTATAGCTTTCTGAATTTTCAACAATATATAACAATTGTGAAAGATTGAGAATTAAATTTCAATAATTGAATGATTGAATCAATAATGCTGGGTGGTCAACAATGACCATTAACAAATTTAACTGAACCTTATGGTAATAAAGGTGATCAGCCTTTCATACCCGATGAACATATGCAATTTGCACTAAGTGCGAATCAATAATCACAGATGTGGAATAATTATAAATAATTAAACCACTAGCATGCTTGAAATATAATAACTCGAGTTTGAGTTAGGAAACTTACAATAAATGAGAATATTCAATAATAAACTTAGATGTGAAATAATCAACAATAATTATCTACTACCATGCTTGAAAAATAACAACTCGAGTTTGAATTAGAGAACTTGTCTATTCGACGAGCTACGGCTAGCTAGCTTTAATTAAAACTCTTTGAATGACCTAACATTGATAATGTAGATCTATCAATTAGTACTGCGTATAATGGTTCATCTATACACATACTAGTGCTATTATTTAACAAATAATTCGATCATAAAGTACATATTTATAGTGTACTATCATTAATCCTATAAGATATTTAATTGATCTTAGGTTAATAATTTAATAATTAATAAGGCTTTTCTTAGGTGATAAACACTTATTAGATCTTTAAATAATTTATTATAAATGTTTAATTAAGAAGTTATTTAAATTTTCTTTAATTGTTAACTCCTTCTTCATTTGATTACTATTTAATATTAATTAAATAGTAATTAATTTAATTACCTTTAGTTATTATTTAATAATAAATAATAACCAATTATAGCTCCTCATTATTTAATGTTAATTAAATAATAAATAATTAAATTATTATTTGTCTTTAATAATAATTAATTAATTCCTTATCCTTGACTAATAAATAATTGATTTATTCACTTCATTAGTCTTTAATTATTCCTTATTATTATTTAAAGAATAATTAATTAACATTCGTCCGTATTTATTATTAAATAATAAATAATTAATCCTATAAACTTTTATGTCAATGTAAGTAAGTAATTACTTTATTATTACTTAATCTTACTTAAATATTCTTTAATCATTATTTAATATTATTTAAATAATAATTAATTAATTATTTAACTCTAATTATTATTTAATCTTAATTAAATAATAAATAGTTATTTTATTAACACTAACTCTACTTAATTATTACTTAATATCATTTAAACAATAATTAAATAGTTAATTACATTTCACTTTATATGTAATTAATTTATTAGCTCATTAGTGGCTTTAAAAGTTATTTATTATAATTATTCATTTTCTATTCAATTTCTACTATTACTATAATTTTCGCCTAAAATTTCAGATTTGGGGTCTTTCACGGAAACGCTTATAAAACGAGATCTACAACTCGGATTTAGGTTCTGTCAGAGGCGTTTGATTCGTATCTTCCTGAATTACAGTTTCTATTTATCAAACATAAAATTTTGATCTGTTTATTTCCCAAAAATTACGGTTAAAGTGACTGATCAGCAAGGATGTTTACAACAGTTGGTTCGTTTTTCAGATTTAGGGTCCTTCACGGAAACGCTTGTAACTTGAGATCTACATCTCGGATTTATGTCCAATTGGTAACGTTGGATTAATATTTTCGTGAACTAGAATTTCCATATATCAAACAAAATTTGAGTTTGTTTTGGTTACCAAAAACAGCCCAAAAGTGGCTGATCAGTAGCGTGATTCCAACAGTTGGGTAGTTTGGGATTAAATTCATAACTTGCTCATTTTTAAACATATTTGAGTGATTCCAAAGAGACTTTTCCCTCAACTCATGTATCTAGCATATCAAAAAAGAAAATCTCAAATATCACTTGTAGATTTTAACATGCACATGTTATAGTACACTAGTTGAATAAAAATTTCTCCAAAAATCCATCTAACTTACTTTTTCCAAACCTTTTTTATATGAACACATACAAATCCACAAGTTTAACTTATTAAACTCACGATCTAGCATTCTAACATTATATTAACCATATACAACATGCATCTCAAGATTCTAACATAAAATTAACCATATACAACATGCATCCCCAAGAATCTAACATAGAATACATAGAGCATGCATGCATAAGCTTTTTCTTTACCTATTTTGTACAAATCTCTATTTTCTCTCTTTTGATCTAAATTTCAACTTTAAAAATGTTTTTATCCTCATATAAAACACTTATACCCACATAGATGAAGAGTTTTTAAAGATCAAACATAAGGCTCCTTGTTTCATCAAAATCTAACAAAATAAATAATCTAAATTTGAGATTTTTGAGAATCATTACCTAGTTCTTCTTGCTATTCTTCTTATTCTTCCAAAATAGCTTAGATACTTAGCATGCATAAAGATCAAAGCTCTCCTTTTCTCCTTGTTGTGGCCGAAAATGGCTCTCCCTCTCTCTCTATATATTTTCTTTTTCTCTAGCTAAAAAGCTTGGAAGTGTAAGGAATAAAATGAAGTAAGTGGAGTAAGTATGATTACGAGTGTAAGTATTCTTTCCTCCACTACTTCTCTCTCTTAATCATTCTCTTGGTTGCTTATACACTTAACCATAAGTGTTGAACATGCTAAGAGAGTGACACATGACTTAGTTGGTAGATTTAGTAGATTTTAACCAAGATTTTGGACAAGCTTAGAAATTCTCTTTTGTCTCCCCAAATTGCCCTCATAAATTCGGCCATAATGGCCTTATTTGGCCCATTTGGTTTAATTTTTTTTATTACTCATTTAGCTTACTAGAAGTCCAATAAGTCCTCTCTTAATTGGGCTAAGAGTTTGGGCTTTAATTAATTCATTTACCTAATAACATTCAAGTCCACCTCCAATGAAATAAGTGGGCTTGATTATTAGTCCAATTGGGCTAGTCCACTAGTATTACTAGGACTATTACATATTTATCAAAGGTCTAACAAGTTTCCTCACTTAATGGACCAAGGTTTGGGCCATTTAATATAATATTTTGGACAATCCAACATTAATTACTTGGGTTTGATTTCTAATTAGCTTAACTACTAATTACAATCAACTTGGACTCTCTTATTTTATTTATTTGGGATACTAACATACTTGATAATCTAGTATTGGGTTAACTAATAATTTAGTTACCCTTAATTAAACTATCTACAAGTCCAATGCTTAATTAAATTAATGGGCTTGTTTAAACTATTTATTCTCCTTAGTCCATGAAATAAATTATCATTTGGACTCTTATACGTTATTATTAATATAAACAGAATCTCATATATCAATAATATCAATTAACTTACATAACCCAATTAGACTTACTATAATTAGGTTTCAGAATAAATAGTAACTTGAGATTAAAAAATAAATCTCTTACATTGGTATATATATCTATTTATTCAATACGACACATATTCCACTTCTAACTCCAATTTTGACTTTTCTCCATAAAAGTCAACTGTTGACTTTGACCAAAAAGTCAACCCTTACATATTTTGTGTTTATTGTCTTTTCTGACTAAACTTGACGTTCTGGATGCAGCCGAGCAGTCCGTACTTCAAAATTTTATCTCTAACTCAAATTTTGAGTTTTAACTTCCTCCATTTTTATTGCTAATTATATTAGCTAATAACTTTCTACTTATTCCTCTTCTTATTTGTCAGTCAAGGCCAACACTCAAACTATGTTAATTACTGACATATTTTATCTTGATTCTCATATCCTTAACTTTATTTATCATTCCTCTTGCTAAAATATATAGCACCTTACTAAGTATATATATATATATATATATATATATATATATATATATATATATATATATATTTCTATACATCTACTCATCTTCGTTTAACCTCATAGTATCTCCTCATGTGAATTTTTATTTCCTTAATAAAATTTCCACATGCATCATTATAACATTTCTTAGACCATTCAGTTTACATCGAATTTATAGGTATCGTAATACCTTATCCTTGATATTTCTTCAAGTACATATTAATTCATTTATAGGATTTTGAAATTTTGTAACACATATTTTCTCTATTCACATTCGAATAGCAAACCATATAGGTTTTACTTGAAAATTTTAAATAAATCCTCAAATTCTCATCTAGGTTTTATTCTTTAACCTTTGTTCTAATCATTCAAGCTTTTTAAAAAAATTTGGGTTGTCGCATTTCAAGGGGAGTTGGGACGATCATCTACTGTTAGTAGAGTTCGCCTACAACAACAGTTACCACGCTAGTATAGGCATGCCGCATTACGAAGTGTTATATGGACAGAAGTGTAAAACACCACTGTGTTGGGATGTAGTGGGAGAGCGTCAAATGCTAAGACCAAAAATGGTGCAACAAACGGCAGAAGTGGTTAAATTGATACGAACACGGCTAGTAGCAGCTCAAGACAGACAGAAAAAGTATACCGATCCACATCGTAAGAACAGAGAGTTTGAAGTCGGTTCGTATGCGTTCCTAAAGGTGTTGCCTTGGAAAAGGAAGATACGTTTCGGGAAGAAGGGAAAGTTAAGCCCTAGGTTCATAAGACCTTTTGAAATTTTGAGAAGGTTAGGAGAGGTAGCATATGCGAAAGCATTATCTCCAAAGTTGGGACATATCCGTAACGTATTTTACGTATCGATATTACGTCCCTATAAGCCGAATTACAAGCACGTAATCGAGTATGAACCAATCCAAGTCGAGAAAGACTTAACCTATGAAGAGATTCCTATTCAAGTCATTGATAGGAAAGAACAAGTTTAGAGAAGTAAAGTCATACCTTCGGTGAAGGTGATATGGAGGAACCACAATGCCGAAGAAGCAACGTGGGAACTCGAGGACAAGATGAAGAAGGCTTATCCTCATCTATTTGATTAACTTGTATCGTAATTCTGGGGACATAATTCTTATAAGGGGGGAGATTATTGTAACGCCCGAGAAAATCGATCGTTTATGTAAATGATATTTATTTGATTTATTAAATAAATTTTGCTTTAAACTGAGTAAGTTAATTGAAGGTCGTTCTATGACCTAGAGAATGCAGAGATGGGGAGGATTCTGGCTACGTGTTAGAAATAATTGATATGAATTTATAAGACGAAAATAAAAAGTTTCCGAGAATAAAAATATTTTTGGGAAAAGACAAAATAGGCACTATTCACATATGAAACCCTAAGGATTAGGGTTTGAACCTAAGGGTTAGGGTTGGAGACCCTAGGCCATTTTGGGAGTTCGGAATGTCGAAATGACGTTCTGTAGAAAGATTTGATGGTAATATGCCGTAAAAAGTTAAGTTAGCCGAGAAAAGTTTTCTCGGGAGAAAATCACTATTCATCCGTTTCTGCTCGGGAATTATTATTGAATTTCTGAGAAATGCGTAATGATAGGATTTCAAGACGAGGTGGAATATGTAATAATATTTCACTTATGGCTTACGAAGTTTTAACGTGGGGACTTAAAATCTTAAGGGTTAGGTAAATTAAAATCAAAGAATAATTATTTATGTATAATAATAAATGATTATTATACGGAATAAATACATGTATAATGCGAGCTATTGTACGAATATAATATGAAGAGGATACGAGAATTAATACGACGTATAATATAAATTTTATACGAAGTAAACATATTTAATTTGAATTAAAATGATTAACTAAACCCGTGGGTCTAACCGTTAGGTAAACGGGTGGGTTAAATCCATGGGGCAACCCATGGGCACATAGGTGGCATGTGGAGCATGTGGTGTGGCATGTGCTAGCACATGGTAAGACATAGGCAAGACAAGGGCTTGAGGAGGTTTGGTCTAATGACCAAACTACCCCAACTCTTGCCATTTCTATAAAATTAAGGCAATTGCTAGCCATTTGCTTGTTTGTTCAATTCCACCAACATAAAGAGAGAGAGAAGAAGAGAGCTTGTGCTTTGCTAAGTCAATCAATCAACCAAGGAGCTAAGAAACCTTTGAGTCTCCAATACTCAAATAATTAAGAACTAATAAAGGTATAACTTAGGTAAATTATGTAAAATCCTTTTTCTTTTAATAATAGAATTGATAGAGAAGTGATTAAGGGACGCATGTATAATAATAAGTTATAAGGACGGCTTAATGGTCAATTTTCCGCCAACAGATTCAAAAATAAATTTCAATTGGATGGAATCATAGAACGTAAGATATGTGAACTATTGGCTTTGGAACGAGCCAATTCTGAGTTATAACAATCACGTTATGAGCTCGGGAATCTCAGAATTTGAAAACTTATAAAAGAATTTCAAGGTTGCAGGGCTGGCGCCGCAGCGCCGCCCAAGCCCTTGTAACTGGAGCCGCAGCGCCAGAACAGGGGATCCGGGTTCTGCAGGTCGGTGTCGCAGTGCCAAGTTTATGATAGTAGTGTGCATACAAGCCAATCATGTATGATGATAAAGCACATAATTTGTAACCAATCTTATTTATTTATTAATAAAAGTATTCATTTATTAAAAGTATTTAATTAACTACATGGTGCTGTTTTTATAATATGTAAATAACCCATAGTTTTAAACAATGCTTTTAGAATCATGATGTTGACCATGCTAATGAGATCTAAATTCTTAGAAAGTTTAAAACTAAAATAGTTCTCAATTGTGGGATTACTAAAAAGGGGATTAGTAAATTCGGATAGATTGGTACATATGTTGCTTGCTCATTAGATGGGGATGATTGATCTCATGATGATTTGCTTGGAGACACTAAAGCAATTATGTAGGTGCTTATTGGAAAATAAGTTCACTGAACGTGACTCGCTATAGAATACCTAATGGAGTTTTACTCGTCTGTCAATAGAAATTCCTAATGTGATAGTAGTACAAGTGATTCTTGGACTTGAGATTATCATAGTATCTTGTGTGTAATGAATTATACTTTGACTTACTCCTTAAGGCCCTTGGGGTATATAAAAGGGTATGCTTGGGTATAATAAATTATATATTAAGATAATGAATGATCAATAAAGAATCTACGACTTCTAGTAAAAAATGAGATATGTCCTATGTTATTCGTTAAATGACAACCCAGGAATCCTTGGCCAAGGTGAAATAAAATTAGAAAGGAGTTTCTAATTTGTATTAAATGGAGTTGTGTATTTTCTAATCGAAATATATATAATTAAATAAAATAAGACTTGACAGTAAATTCATATCTTATATTTAATTGGGACATTGTATGGTGGAAGGATTGAATTATACGGTAACTATTAACTCACAGATTCTTTTATGATTAATGTTGAAATCTATATTATCTGAAAAAGTCGTTGATTGCTAGGGAGGCTTATTCCTATTGTAGAATAAATATTATTTATTTAAATAGATTATTAGTTTAATTTATTTATTTAAATAAAATTAGAATTATTCTATTTGATTTATTTACAACCAGTTTAATATGAAGAACCTAAAGGGTCACACCATAAAAGAAAGAATAATTATTTAAGAACATAATGGCATAATCGTAATTAAGCATTAAGTATAATTAATTTAATCTATGATGATAGAATAAATTAAATAGCTTAATGTTTATTATTTAATATTTTGGAAATATTAAATATAAATTAATAAGTGGAGTCTGATTAATATTATTACAATTATTATTATTTTAATTTCTAAAGGAGTTTAGGAATTAATTTAATATTAGTACTCTCATTTATTCCAAATAAAATTAGGAGGTAAATTAATTAAATGAATTTAATTAATTTTTCCTGATGTGGTGGGAAGCCTAAATTAATTAAAGAAGTTTAATTAAATAAATAAAATCTCATGTCTAATAAGATTAGAAGGGTTGACCAATATCTATATATAAGGCCTTATAATAGATATCAGTTGATGAAATTCTAATTGTTGGAGAGTACTCCTTTTCTATAGAGGATAGAAAACTAGGGTTTAGCTAATCACCCTCCTTCTTGATAATTTCTCTTCCTTGGTGGATCACCTCTAGAGGCCAAACACTTGGGTCGCTAACGTTGATCAAAGGAAGGAATCTAACCCGGAAATTCAAGGAGATCACGAAGAACAAGGAGTTGAACTCGTACCTGTGGAAGCTTCGTTCTACAAAGGTATGATTCCATAACTTTTTATTTATCGTTTTAAATTAATAATATGCATAAAGGATGATCCGGGTAATGATTTTGTAGAAATTTTTAAACTCCGATTTTACCATGCTTCCGCTATTTTTGCAATTTGATTGCATCACGATTTCGTACAAATCCAACAGTGGCATCAGAGCAAAACTTTTATGTAATTATTAATTATTTTGATTATATATATGTATGGATATGTATTTAGAATAATTTGTTGGGCATAATTAATTATATAAAATTATTTTTATGAGAAAAAAAAGGTCATTCGCGAATTGCATTTGGAATTAATCCGTGGCTTTGTTCGTTCTACAAGGGGCGGTGGATGACTGATCTTTTTTTCCTCTAAAGGTGACCCACGTTTAATTAGTTTTTTAAAAAAAGAAGGTCCGTGGAAGTGGGCATTAAAAATGGCCCACGATTTCAAGTGATCCTGCATTTTCCAAAAGGATTTCAAAAAGTCTTCCTGCATTATCATGTCTCTTATATATATATATATATATATATATATATATATATATATATATATATATATATATATATATATATATATAATATTTTTAATAATTTTATAATTAAACTAAAGAGTTTATTTTAATTTTGAAATTCGATTTCATGCAATTTAAAATTGCCCATTAAATGATACTCATATATATATTTATAGATTATTTTAATTCATAAGATGAATATTTATTTATTGATGCATATAATCATATTTATGATAATAAATGGGAATTGATTATAGACTATTGTGACGCCCTCAAAATAGGTTCAATACTCAACCTATTCTAAGTCGTCAAATACATGATACAAAATTCAAATACAATCTTTTATATCAAACGGCCACACAACTGTGAGTGTCAATACCGACATATAGAAAATATAAACACTCAAACTAAGTCCTTATTACATTTATTATCACACTATTTTATAAAAAAAATAGTGAGGACTTCTACAGCTCTAACTCGGACCATCACTCCATTCTCCGACTAGTACCCGCGATATTCTCATTTCCTGAAGAGAACAATGGAAGAAAAGAGTTAGCTCAACTAGTCTAGTAAAGAATATTATGACTAAGATAATAAAGAGTAAATTATCGTTAGTCTTCAACAAATCAGATAAAATATTATGGATAACAAGTTTTAGATCAACAACTGCAGCGAAAATAACAATTCATTAGAAGAGTTAAGTAGAGAATGATGTCTACTATCTTCTATGATTTAAAAGTCCATCATCAATATTTTATCCCTGTAACATCAATCAATATATATCTCGAATCAAATATTCATCTTTGCACTAATGGCCAAAGATATTCATTTGTATCACTAGTGGTCATGTTCATCTCAACACCTGTCCATTTTTACACTACGGGCCAAAGATATTCATCAGGTAATCATCTTTGCACTACAGGCCAAAGATATCCATCAAATAATCATTCATCTTTGTACTACAGGTCAAAGATATTCGTTTGTATCACCATTTAAGACTGAGGATGATGAAAAATAATATAAGGAACGAATCCAGTGAGATAAAGGACAAAGATTAGGGATTCGTAATTTAGTTTATCCAAGTTTAATAATACTCCGTAATAATCAATTGTGGAGCAAAATTCAAGAATGAAGTTCAAAACTTGGATCCAATCAAAGATAATTTAAATAAAAAAATAACATATATATATATATATATATATTTACCATGAATAGTGAATAGTAACTAGTGAATAGTAATTCGTCATGAAAAGATGAAAATTTCATAAAAAGTTCAGACCAATATTCCAGTGAAATGATATTAGATGAAGCACAAAACTCAAAAAATTTCTGATCATTTCAGGAATTATAGAAGCAATACTTACCATAGTAAGTTTAAATTTAGAAATATGAAATGAAATATTATCACTTTAATAATATGGAATATGAAATAAAATAATATTCATTATGAATATTAAAAGGAAATAACATCATTTACGAGGAAAAAAAACATCCTTTACCTTAACAGGAGAGTAGTTTTGATTGGAATATCGGATATTATGCTGACGAAAACTTGCACTGTTATCAACACTCAAAGTATCTAAATACTCACAAGAAATACGCTCGATATTATAGAGAGAATTTTTTTTGATTCGGGTGTGATTTTTATTTTTAACTAAACACCCTATTTATATAAAAATGCTAGAACACCATTGTTGACTTAATTAACCAACGGATGAATTTTCAAGCCCATCACTTTTGAAAAAAACAATCAGCACACCACCATTCAAAGCCTCCACCAAAAATTCCACCAACCACATGTTTATAATATATATATATATATATATATATATATATATATATATATTAAAATATTTATTTCTGAAATTTTAATAATTCATAATAAATAGTCATTTTATCAGAAAAATATGAACCTTATGTCCATGCCATATGAAATTTAATTCTCTACAACTTTGTAGAAGAAGATTTTCTCAAATTTTAAACGAAAAATGACTCAAATTTACAAACTGATAATTTTTTCACTCCTCCATTCCAATAAAATGCATATACTGATAAAAACAACCATCATCACTAATTCCTTATTTATATCCACATTAAATAAATATTTCCTTATCATTTTTGTCAATAATTAATTATTCCCAAATAATATTATAGAACTATAATATTGACAACCAGGTCGTTCTTAAGAGAGAAGGGGCTTTCCGATAAGAATTTCTCCTCATTGGCGCGCAATTATATAACCTAACCCTTTTCCTCGATAAAATTTTCTAGACATTATGAATAATGCTATCTAATAATATTATTCAAATAATATGAATTATTAATTTGATAATGTGAAATACTTTGCAGTGGTTACTGTGACAATTATTGAATTAAAAATATCAACGGTAGCAATTATTGAATCAATAATATAAAATATTGAACAGTAATTACTACAATTTTTGAATAAGTGACTTCTTGCGTAAGAATCAATAATTTAAAATACTGTGCAATACCGTGTGCTACTGTGCAACAACGCGTATTACTGTATTTTTTTATCACCGGGTATTTCAACAGTTTAACTGTAACAGTTTTACCGTTATTTTTATAAAAATTACTTCTGTCGCTTTCTATATCCGACATTCATTCCGTTGTGGGGTCCACCAATGACTACGCCGTCGTACGAATATTCTCCGACAAAAATAATATTCCTCGACCAAACGAATATTTTCCGACACAACGAATATTTTATAACCACTTGCTTACTTTGTAAAATTTACACATTTCACCCATAATTTATCACATTTATCAAATCAACACCTTACTATTTCAAAATAATATATAGAGGAAATTAAATCTTTATTCATAAAAGTTGGGGTCTTATAACCTCTTCTCCTAATGAAATTTCGTCCTCGAAATTGACGTACGTACCTAGTATATCGAAAAGGTTAGGATACCTCGCTTTCATTTTCGATTCTAACTCCCAGGTCATTTCCTCGATATTATAGTTCCTCCACAAAACTTTAACTTAAGGTATATTCTTTGAACATAAAACATGTTCCTTCTTATCCAAGATCTTGACAAGTATCTCCTCGTATGTTAAATCTTCGGCTATCTCATCTGGTTCTAACTCAATAATGTGGTTTGGGTCTTTCACATATTTACGAAGCATGGATATGTGAAAAACGTTATGAACACGAGACATGCTTGAAGGTAAGGCGAGTCTATAGGCTACAGTTCCTACTCGGTAAAGGATTTCAAATGGACCGATAAATCTTAAATCGATGCCCATATCTTTCTGCAAGCTGACCCTTTGGCACTTGATGCTCCTCCTTGACACATTTACACGTTAAACACCTAGAGATAAACTCTGAGATCTCTCTCTTCATATTGCTCCACCAAAATATATGTCGAAGATTACGATACATTTTGGTACTTCCAGGATGGATTGCAAACGGTGTGTTATGCGCCTCCATCATGATTCTATACTTCAAATCAGAATCATTAGGAACACAAAGTCTGGAGTTGACTCAAAGTATTCCTTCTTCATCGATTCTTGCTTTTGGAATAGCACCTTCTTGCACTTTCTTCTTCATCTTCATCAGCTCCGGGTCTGTAGCTTGAACAGCTTTAACTTTATCAGTTAAAGCTGGTTCTACGCGTATATTTGATATCATTACGTGGGTCCCCAGAGTCTTTAACTTTATCTCCATCCTTTTGTAAGTCGTGTAAAATGGGTCTTTGTGTTGACAACATCGCAGTAGTTCTCACATGTGATCTTCTACTCAACGCGTCAGCTACCACATTCGCTTTTCTAGGATGGTATTGAATGGTATGGTCGTAATCTTTAAACAACTCAAGCTAACGTCATTGTCGCATGTTGAGTTCGTTCTGGATGAAAAAATATTTGAGGCTTTTGGAGTATATTAGGATGTCATCAATAATGACAACCATAAAATAATTCAAATATTTCTTAAATATTCGGTTCATCATGTCCATGAACGCAACATGGACATTAGTCAATCCAAAAGATATAACTAGAAATTCGTAATGCGCGTATCGAGTTCTAAAGGCAATCTTCGGAATGTCCTCAGTTTTAATCTTTAACTGATGATATCTAGAACGAAGATCGATCTTTGAGAAGAATTGCGCACCTTACAACTGGTCGAATAGGTCATCAATACGAGGTAGAGAATATCTATTCTTGATGGTGACATGGTTCAACTCCCGATATTCAATACATAGTCGCATACTACCGTCTTTCTTCTTTACGAATAAAATAGGAGCACCCCAAGGAGATGTACTAGGACGCATAAAACAGATGTCTAATAACTCATGTAGTTAAAACCTTTAACTCCTGAAGTTCAATAGGAGTCATTCGATATGGGGTTTTAGAAATGAGTTTTGTACCAGGTTCAAGGTCAATAAAAAATTCAACTTCACTTTCTGGGGTAGACAAGGAAGTTCTTCGGGAAATACATCAGGAAACTCATTAACAACAAAATTATCATTCAAATATGATGTATTCTAATTTAAATCAATGATATGGGCTAAGAAAGCTTGACATCCGTTTTTCAATAAATGAATAGCTTTATGACTTGAAATGACATTGATTGATTTTAGTGGTCTGATTGTTTGAATGAAAGCTAACAACCTTACGAAACAATCAATTTTGGCATAATGAGTGGTTAACCAGTCGATTCAAAAAATCACATCAAATGCAAATATTTTCAAAGATATAAAATCCACAGGTAGGGTGAGGGTACCAATTTGAATCAAACAAGATTTGTAAACTGTGAATGTAACGAAGGTTTCTCCTAACGGAGTTTCAATAGATAAGTCAAAGTCTAATTTCTCAGGAGTCAAGTTCAAACGTTGAGCACAAGCAGGTGAAATAAAAGAATGGATAGCACCGATATCTAATAAGGCATAGACTTCGCAAAAGTTTATGATTAGCTTACCCGTGATCACCTCGTTCGGGTTTCTCGCATTTTGGGCAGTCACGACAAACGCTCTTCTAGGAACCACCGACTTTGACTTGTCTGGGACAGCCTTTGGAGTCACCATCCCCGCTGGACTTGGTTTTTCTACTGGACACTCTTTAACTATGTGTCCGTCCTTTCCACAGTTATAACATACCTTAAATTATTGTGGGCAGTTTGGACTGATGTGTCCCTCTTGCCTGTATTTATAGCATTCGACCGGTGGTCGTTCTCCTCTCCTAGAAACAGTTGATGCTGGTGCTGACGTCTTCACGTTGTCATTGTTGTACCTTCTCTTTTTGAAATCTCCCCCTGACTCACTTTTTCTATTATCATAGCCACGATTACCACCGGAGTGGTTACCGCTTCTGTCATTATACTTTCCTCCCCGCTGGTTGTCATTGCTCCGATGACCGCTGCCATCGGTACGACCCTGGCTGTTGTCCCTTGGTTGAACATACTCATTATCTCATTCTAATAATTGGGCCCTGTTCACCACATCTGAATACAAACAAAGTTTGTGAGATATAAGGTACTGACGAATTTCAGGTCTCAAACCTCTCAGAAACATCCGGGTCATACGTTCTGTGACACCCCCAAATCCGGTATCTTCATTTCCACAGGATTTGGTGTTCACTGTTCCAATATCATACAACTATCTACCCATAAATAATGAAATTCATTTATTAGATAAATAAATCATCATTTTACATCATCTGAAATAATAATATATCATAAATCCCAGGTTATACTTAACCTTAAATCTCTGTTGCGGGAAACGTAAATAAATAAGTCTTAAATCATCACACATAAGTCTTGAACTTTAACATTATTCATGACAACACAAGTCTTCATCACTTGTTAGATTTTTTCCCTTGCTACTAGAAGGCTCACCAGACTGTTCATTCTTATCTGCGATGTTATTAGGCAAGAGTGAGCACGAATGCCCGCAAGTATAAAAACATGACAGAATAATAATAGGCGAATAAAAGAATTATGAATAACAGAAAGCTCAACATTTGAATCAAGAATATTAATCAAGAGTCAAATTACTTCTGAGGGTCATTAAGACCTTGAACCGAGTCTTAGGTTGTCAAGTATATTAACCTTTCCAACCTTTAACAGTCATAAGACTATAGACTTTACTTCTCGTACTTAGGGAGATCAGCCCTTCGTACTGATACTGTGAACATTATCTTAACGCTTAAAGCATCTTCATTAATCCCCTATATTAGGGTTGTTCATCTCAGTTTGACATCAGAATCGGCACCAAATAAAGTTAGTTTGGATAACTCAATAAATGATATTCAAATTGAATATTAACTTCTCAAGGTATACAATCGAATAAGTATTGTACACTTAAATGATACTTTTAAAAGAATAATGGCATCTCATGTGAAATTCTAAACTTGGATATTCAAGAGTAAGAATTTGCTCAACAATAGTAATTAAGCATAGTCATTGCTCAATTTAAATAGTTTAGTTTAGGAAACTTGCCCAACAATAATAATAATTTAGGGATAGAAAGCTTGGCTCGTGCGCAAGCTACAGTTATTACTCACTTCTTTAATTACTCTTACCTATCACACATTTACAATATCAATTAATCACAAGTTCGATATGATTATTGATTTACAATTAGTGTTCTTTGAACTCATTATTAGGTTTTTCAAATAAAGGTTTACGTTGATTAATTAACTTATTAATTAATCACATAACTTAAGTTATTAACTTGTATTAATAACTTATTACTTACATCACATGCCTTCGTATTTATTAGACTTAAAATAATGTCTTCATATTTATATCACATTATTTAACCTTTACAAATAATAGTTTAAGTCACGTAATTAATTTATTAATTAATCACATAACATAAATTATTAAACTCATATCAATATTTTATCATATTTATACAACATGTGTTCATGTTCATTAGACTCAAAACACATTTCACAAATTTTCAACACTTAGCAATTTTTTTCAAAATTTTCGGACAGGCACGGCCGCGCGCCATTTTGCCTTGCAGCCGGCGCGGCCGCCCGACTGCGGAATTTTAGAATCTGAAGTTCGCGAACGAACACAGATTTTCTCCCATTTTCTCCCAATTCACATCATTACACTGATTAATAACGTTACCAATGAAGTATAAACTTCATAAAAATATTATACAACACTTATATCATGTTCTTAACAATCATAATCACATAGTTACACAATCTAAACACTTTTAATTTCACTGTTCTTCAACATTTTGCAAACTTTAAAGAAAAATATAAAATTTCTCATTGCGGATTCGTTACTACACCGAATCCACTCATTCCAAATTTATTTTCTTTGTTTTAACATATACAATCATATTCATGTATCAATTTAAATATAAACATATGATTCAATCATTAATTTAACCCATATGGGTTATTCACCCATATTCAATACTCTGTAATTTCATAAAACCCATTTATTAACAAAGTTATTTGGTGTGATCAGTGTAAATCATGGATACATGATCTAACACATAATACTAACATCTATGGTCACATATATGATAACCTCATACTTTAATTTTCCAAAATGATTCTTAACAGAGAGTTTTTTACAAAGACGTATAAAAACTCTGTAAATATTTGAAAAACCCAATTAATGCCAAATTATATAAAATTGATCCTTTAAAACATGTTTATATGTTAGAAAAAGCGTTATGATCACATACCCATATAGATAAAGCCATATCATAACCCAATTTTGAAACTAGTTTTTCACAGAAAACTAAAATACGTAAATGAAGACTTTGGAAAAATATAACTTTTAAAAACTTAAAAAGGAAGATTACCCTTTGTTAGTATGAAGATAATCACAAACAACACTTAAGATTTTCTCAAATCTCTTTCTTTCCCTCAATTTTTTTCTTTTCCTCTGATATTTTTCTCTCAACTTTTCTCTGAGAATTTCTAACTTTTCCTTTTATAATGAATTAGGATAACCCAATATACGTATATATAAATATTACCGTTGTATTTACAACAGACTAACTCCTACTAACTCCTATTAAGGCCCTGTTTGCCTTCCTTCTTTTCTTCCTTTCTCTTTATTTTAATAACTAGTTTATAATATAGTTAATGTAACACTTTAATTAATTCAATTAATCTTATTTAAATTAATTAAATAAAATAATATAATTCACATTTAAATCACATTGTCACATAATTAATATTTTTATTTATTAATTATGTTAATTCACTAATTCTTTAATTATATATTAAATTAATTAAAGTAACATTATGCTTATTTAATTAATTCATTTAATCTAATAAACTCAATTAAATATATACCTTGAACTATTAAATTAATACACATTAATTTAATTAATGTAACACACGTAATTAAATTAATCTACCACAAATTCATGAATTAATTATTTAACTCAATAATTAAATCATTAAAAATATTTATTTATTTCAATAAATATTCAAATATCTTTACCAAATTCTCGTTCGTCACATCTTTCCCCCCTTAAAATGATTCTGTCCTTAGAATCACGGTTCGATTAATAATTTTGTCCCATCACATTCTCATAACCAAAATATTTATTTATTTCAATAAATATTCAAATAACTTTGCAAAACTCTCGTTTATCACACGTTCCTCATTATCCACCAGATGAGATGCAAACCGGGATAACTCCGCAAACTTAGCCTCGTACTGGGACATAGTCATGTTGTTCTGTTCCAGTTTGATAAACTCTACCTCCTTTATATGACGAATACTTTCTGGAAAGTACTTGTCATTGAACAGTTTCTGGAACTCCTCCCAAGACATCTTGAGTGCAGCAGGCTGGGTACGCTTCTCAGATTTTCACCAGTAATCTGCCTCTCCATGGAACATAAACATGGCGAATGAAACCTTATGTTCTTTCTTGCATCCCAAGACATCAAATATCTTGGTAATTTTCTTAACCCACGTCTCTGCCTTGATTGGATCTGACTTTCCCTAAAACTATGGTGGTCCCAACTCTTTGAACTGATTGGCAGTGACAAGTCGCGAGTTGTTATTATTTCCACCTGTATTATGAACACGAGTCTCACTCGTCTAGTTTTGCATGAACTGCAAAAAGCTTCTAAACATCCCATCGTTCATCGTTTGATCAGTGATGTCGTTTACAAGAGGAATATCGCCTTCCTGTTGCACGTTCTCTTGGTTGGTGATTAAAAGTGTCTCAACGGTCTCATTCACTCCATTGTTTAGATTTTCAGCTGCCATTCTCAAATACTGCCATAAAATAAGGGTTAATTAAACAAATTAACATCTCACATATTAACCCTATGTTCCAACCGACCAATTAAATACTAAATAAGCTTAGGTAGGACACACACTAGTGAAGGATTTACTCATCTCTCCCTTCCTAGTTCTATTTCCAGATCTCCGCCAGAGATCATATCCCTAAGCTCTGATACCAATTGTGACGCCCCCAAAATAGGTTTAATTCTCAACCCATTCTGAGTCTCCAAATACATGATACAGAATTCAAATACAATTTTTTATAACATACGGTCGTGCAAAATACGACCACACAACTGTAAGTGTCAATACAGACATGTAAAAAATAAAAACACTCAAACTAAGTCCTCATTATATTTATTATCACACTATTTTACAAAAAAAAATAGTGAGGACTTCTAAAGTTCTAACTTGGACCATCACTCCATTCTTCGACTAGTACCTGCGATATTCTCATTTCTTGAAGAGAACAATGGAAGAAAAGGGTGAGCTCAACTAGCCCAATAAAAAATATTATGACCAAGATAATGAAGAGTAAATTATCGTTAGTCTTCAACAAATCAGATAAAATATTATGGACAACAAGTTTTAGATCAACAACTGCAGCAGAAATAACAATTCATTAGAAGAGTTAAGTAGAAAATGATGTCTACTATCTTCTATAACTTAAAAGTCCATCAACAAAATTTTATCCCTGAAACATCAATCAATATATATCTCGAATCAAATATTCATCTTTGCACTACGGGCCAAAGATATTTATTTGTATTACCAGTGGTCATGTTCATCTCAACACCTGCCCATCTTTACACTACGGGGCAAAGATATTCATCGGGTAATTATCTTTGCACTACAGGCCAAAGATATTCATTAAATAATCATTCATCTTTGCACTACAGGCCAAAGATATTCATTTGAATCACCATTTAAGACTGAGGATGATGAAAAATAATATAAGGAACGAATCCAGTGAGATAAAGGACAAAGATTAGCGATTCGTAATTTAGTTTGTCTAAGTTCAATAATACTCCGTAATAATCAATTGTGGAGCAAAATTCAAGAATGAAGTTCAAAACTTGGATCCAATCAAAGATAATTTGGATAAAAAAAATTATATATATATATATATATATATTACCGTGAATAGTAACTCGTGAATAGTAACTTATCATGAAAAGATGAAAATTTCATAAAAAGTTCAGACCAATATTCTAGTGAAATGATATTAGATGAAGCACAAAACTCAAAGAATTTCTGATCATTTCAGGAATTATAGAAGCAATACTTACCGTAGTAAGTTTAAATTTAGAAATATGAAATGAAATATTATCACTTTCATAATATAGAATATAAAAAAAAAATATTCATTATGAATATTGAAAGAAAATAACATAATTTACGAGAAAAATAACATCCTTTACCTTAACAGTAGAGTAGTTTTGACTGGAATATCGGATATTATGCTGACGAAAACTTGCACTGTTATCAATACTCAAAGTATCTAAATACTCACAAGAAATACGCTCGATATTATAGAGAAAAAAATTTCTGATTCTGGTGTGATTTTCATTTCTAACTAAGCACCATATTTATAGGAAAATGTCAAAACACCATTGTTGACTTAATTAACCAACGGATAAATTTTCAATCCCATACTTTTGAAAAAAAATAATCAACACACCACCATTCAAAGCCTCAACCAAAAATCCTACCAACCACATGTTTATATAATATATATATATAAATATTTATTTTCGAAACTTCAATAATTCATAATAAATAGCCATTTTATCAAAAAAATACGAACCTTATGTCCATTTCATATGAAATTTAATTCTCTACAACTTTGTAGAAAAAAGTTTTTCCAAATTTCGAACGAAAAATGACTCAAATTTACATACTGATGATTTTTTCACACCTCCATTCTGACAAAATGCATATACCGATAAAAACAAAACAATCAACACTAATTCCTTCATTTATATCCACATTAAATAAATACTTCCTTATCATTTTTGTCAATAATTAATTATTCCCAAGTAATACTATAGAACTACAATATTGACAACCAGGTCGTTCCTAAAAAAGAGGGGACTTTCCGATAAGGATTTCTCCTCATTGGCACGCAATTATATAAACTAACCCATTTTCTCGACAAAACTTTTTAGACATTGTCAATAATGCTATCTAATAATATTATTCAAATAATATGAATTATTGATTTGATAATGTGAAATACTTTGCAGTGGTTACTGTGACAATTATTGAATTAAAAATAGCAACGGTAGCAATTATTGAATTAATAATATAAAATGTTGAACAGTAATTACTGTAACAATTATTGAATAAGTGACTTCTTACGTAAGAACCATTAATTCAAAATACTGTGCAATACCGTGTGCTACTGTACAACAACGCGTATTACTGTATTTTTTTATTACCAGGTATTTCAACAGTTTAACGGTAACAGTTTTACCATTATTTCTATAAAAATTACTTATGTCGCTTTCTATATCAGACATTCATTCAGTTGTGGGGTCCACCAATGACTGCGCCGTCGTATGAATATTCTTCGACAAAAAAAATATTTCTCGACCAAACGAATATTCCCCGACACAACGAATATTTTATAACCACTTGCTTACTTTGTAAAATTTTCTCATTCCACCCATAGCTTACCATATTTATCAAATCAACACCTTACTATTTCAAAATAATATATAGAGAAAATTAAATTTTTATTCATAAAAGTTGGGGTCTTACACCACATCTCATGTGGAGTCTTGGGATCGGATTTCTAGGAGACCTTATTTGGTAGACATGCAACCTGCTTCTAGGGCATAACCCCAGAATGATATTGGAAGATCGGTAAAACTCATCATGGAACGAACCATATCTAACAATATTCGATTTCTCCTTTCAGATACTCCATTTAACTGTGGTGTACCTGGTGGAGTCCATTGTGAGATTATACCATTATCTTTTAGACAATTAAGAAATTCACCGCTTAAGTATTCTCCACCTCCATCTGATCGAAGAATCTTAATACTCTTGCTCATTTGTTTCTCTACTTCACTTCTGAATTCTTTGAACTTTTCAAATGATTCAGATTTGTATTTCATTAAATACACATCCAAATCTTGAGTGATCATCAGTGAAAGTAATAAAATAAGAATACCCTCCCCGTGCATTAGTTGTCATAGGTTCACAAACGTCTGTGTGAATCAACGCTAACAACTTTGTAACTCTTTCTCCTTTTCCACTAAAAAGAGATTTAGTCATTTTACCCATGAGACTAGATTCACAAGTTGGATATGATTCATAATCAAATATCTCTAGGAGTCCATCCTTATGCAACTTGGATAATCTTGTTTCATTAATATGACCGAGTCTACTGTGCCACATATAGGTATAATTAACATCATCTCTTTTCCTTTTCTTAGTTTGTTCTATTTGAAGTATATTTTCATGCAAGTCAAGTATATAAAGTCTATTTCGTAAATTACCAACACCATATAAAACATTACTTTTATAAATAGTACAATTGTTGTTCTTTATTATAATGTCAAATCCATTCATATCTAATACGAAAATAGAAATAATATTTCTAATGATATTCGGAACAAAATAATAATTATTTAAATAAATGGACTTGCCCGTAGGCAGTGCTAAATAATAAGTGCCTATAGCTAATGCAGCAACCTTTGCTCCATTTTCCATTCGTAGGACAACCTCATCCTTATTCAGCTTTTTACTTCTGACCAGTCCCGTCACAGTATTACATATGTAAGAACCACAACCGGTATCCAATACCCAAGTAGAATTTTAACTTTCTAAAAAATTAATTTCAATCATGAACAAATCTTGATTGGAAGTCGAAGCTTCTCCAAGCTTCTTCTCTGTCAAAAACTTCTTGCAGTTCCTCTTCCAATGACCCGGCTCGTTGCAATGGAAGCACATTCCTTTGATAGCTGGATCAGGTTTCTTTTGTTCCTTTATGTTCACCTTCCCCTTAGGTCATCCGAGATCGGAAGAGCTCATTAGATATCTCATATCTAGCAGTCCTACTTTGTTCACCATACAACTCCTTGAGTTGAAACAACATAGTAGGAGCATCCATGTTTTTATGCTGACGCTGAAGCTCGTTATTCATAGATGCGAGCATGATGCATTGAGCCACAGATGAATCATCTTACCACATTACAATGGCAGCAATCTCTTCCTCAGAGGCTGTTTCTAGAACAGTTCCAAGGACAGGTGAATTTAGGACATAAGAAAACTTTTCAGCAGTGAGAACTATTCTAAGATTTCTTAACCAGTCCGTTTAATTCGGTCCAGTCAGTTTGTTAGCATCAAGTATGCTATGTAAGTGAGATTAGTGATTTCGACATTTTAAATTTCTGTATGTGAAAAGACAATATTTTAGCAAACATTCATTTAATTAATTTCATCTTTTCATGACAAGTTATTATTCACGAGTTACTATTCATGAGTTACTATTTATGAGTTACTATTTAAGTTATATATATATATATATATATATATATATATATATATTATCCAAATTATCTTTGATTGGATCCAAGTTTTGAACTTCATTCTTGAATTTTGCTCCACAATTGATTATTACGGAGTATTATTGAACTTGGATAAACTAAATTATGAATTCCTAATCTTTGTCCTTTATCTCACTGGATTCGTTCCTTATATTATTTTTCAACATCCTCAGTCTTAAATGGTGACACAAACAAATATCTTTGGCCTGTAGTGCAAAGATGAATGATTATTTGATGAATATCTTTGGCCTATAGTGCAAAGATGATTACCTGATGAATATCTCTGTCCCGTAGTGTAAAGATGGACAGGTGTTGAGATGAACATGACCACTGGTGATACAAATAAATATCTTTGGCCCGTAGTGCAAAGATGAATATTTGATTCGATATATATATATTGATTGATGTTACAGGGATAACATATTGATGATGGACTTTTAAATCATAGAAGATAGTAGACATCATTCTCTACTTAACTCTTCTAATGAATTGTTATTTTCGCTACAGTTGTTGATCTAAAACTTGTTGTCCATAATATTTTATCTGATTTGTTGAAGACTAACGATAATTTATGCTTCATTATCTTGGTCAAATATTCTTTACTGGGCTAGTTAAGCTCACCATTTTCTTCCATTGTTCTCTTCAGGAAATGAGAATATCGCGTGTACTAGTCGGGGAATGGAGTGATTGTTCGAGTTAGAGCTGTAGAAGTCCTCACTATTTTTTTTTGTAAAATAGTGTGATAATAAATGTAATGAGGACTTAGTTTGAGTGTTTATATTTTTTACATGTCTGTATTGACACTCACAGTTGTGTGGCCGTTTGATATAAAAGATTATATTTGGATTCTGTACCATGTATTTGGCGACTCGAGATAGGTTAAGTATTGAACCTATTTTGAGGGCGTCACAGTTGGTATCAGAGTTTAGGGATATGATCTCTGGCGGAGATCTGGGAATAGAACTAGGAGGGGAGAGACGAGTAAATCCTTCGCGAGTGTGTGTCCTACCTAAGCTTATTTGGTATTTAATTAGTCGGTTGGAACATAGGGATAATATGTAATATGTTAATTTGTTTAATTAACCCTTGTTTTGTGGCAGTATTTGAGAATGACAGCTGAAAATCTAAATAATGGAGTAAATGAGATTGTTGAGACACCTTTAATCACCAACCAGGAGAACGTGCAACAGAAAGGCAATATTCCTCTTGTAAACGACACCACCGATCAAACGATGAACGATGGGATGTTTAGAAGCTTTTTGCAGTTCATGTAAAACTAGACGAGGGAGACTCGTGTTCATATTACAGGTGAAAATAATAACAACTCGCGGCTTGTCACTGCCAAGCAGTTCAAAGAGTTGGAACCACCAGAGTTTCAGGGAAAGCCAGATCCAATCAAGGCAGAGACGTGGGTTAAGCAAATTACCAAGATATTTGATGTCTTGGGATGCACGGAAGAACAGAAGGTTACATTCTCCACGTTTATATTTCGTGGAGAGGCAGATTACTGGTGGAAATCTGTGAAGCGTACCCAGCCTGCTGCACTCAAGATGTCTTGGGAGGAGTTCCAAAAACTGTTCAATGACAAGTACTTTCCAAAAAGTATTCGTCATATGAAGGAGGTAGAGTTTATCAAACTGGAACAGAACAACATGACTGTGTCCCAGTACGAGGCTAAGTTCGCGGAGTTATCCCAGTTTGCATCTCATCTGGTGGATAATGAGGAACGTATGACCCGGATGTTTCTGAGAGGTTTGAGAGCTGAAATTCGTCAGTACCTTATATCTGACAAACTTTGTTTGTATTCAGATGTGGTGAACAGGGCCCAGTTATTAGAACGAGATAATGAGTATGTTCAACCAAGGGACAACAACCAGGGTAGTACCGGTGGCAGCGGTCATCGGAGCAATAACAACCAGCGGGGAGGAAAGTATCATGACAGAAGCGGTAACCACTCCGGTGGTAATCATGGCCATAATAATAGAAGAAGTGAGTCAGGGGGAGATTTTAAAAAGAGAAGGTACAACAATGACAACGTGTAGACGTTAGCACCAGCATCAACTGTTTCTAGGGGATGAGAATGACCACTGGTCGTATGCTATAAATGCAGGCAAGAGGGACACATCAGTCCAAACTACCCATAATAATTCAATATATGTTATAACCGTGGAAAGGAAGGACACATAGTTAGAGAGTGTCCAGTAGCAAAACCAAGTCCAGCGGGGATGGTGACTCCAAAGGCTGTCCCAGACAAGTCAAAGTCGGTGGTTCCTAGAAGAGCGTTTGTCGTGACTGCCCAAAACCCGAGAAACCCGAACGAGGTGATCACGGGTAAGCTAATCATAAATTTTTGCAAAGTCTATGCCTTATTAGATACCGGTGCTACCCATTCTTTTATTTCACCTGCTTGTGCTCAACGTTTGAACTTGACTCCTGAGAAATTAGACTTTAACTTATCTATTGAAACTCCGTTAGGAGAAACCTTCGTTACATTCACTGTTTAAAAATCTTGTTTGATTCAAATTGGTGCCCTCACCCTACCTGTAGATTTTATATCTTTGAAAATACTTGCATTTGATGTAATTTTTTGAATCGACTGGTTAACCACTCATCATGCCAAAATTAATTTTTTCGTAAGGTTGTTAGCTTTCATTCAAACAACCAGATCACTAAAATCAATCAATGTCATTTCAAATCATAAAGCTATTCGTTTATTAAAGATCGGATGTCAAGATTTCTTAGCCCATGTCACTGATTTAAATTAGAATACATCAGATTTGAATGATATTTTTGTTGTTAATGATTTTCCTGATGTATTTCCCGAAGAACTTCCTGGTGTACCCTAGAACGTGAAGTTGAATTCTTTATTGATCTTGAACCTAGTACAAAACCCATTTCTAAAACCCCATATCGAATGATTCCTATTGAACTTCAGGAGTTAAAGGTTTTAACTACAGGAGTTGTTAGACATCGATTTTATATGTCCTAGTACATCTCCTTGGGGTGCTCATATTTTATTCGTAAAGAAGAAAGACGGTAGTATGCGACTATGTATTGACTATCGGGAATTGAACTATGTCACCATCAAGAATAGGTATCCGCTACCTCGTATTGATGACTTGTTCGACCAGTTGCAAGGTGCACAATTATTCTCAAAGATCGATCTTCGTTCTGGATATCATCAGTTAAAGATTAAAATTGAGGACATTCCAAAGACTGCCTTTGGAACTCGATACACGCATTACAAATTTCTAGTTATATCTTTTGGATTGACTAATGTCTATGTTGCGTTCATGGACATGATAAACCGAATATTTAAGAAATATTTGGATCATTTCGTGGCTCCAAAAGCCTCAAATATTTTTTCACCCAGAACGAACTCAATATGCGATAACGACGTTGGCTTGAGCTGTTTAAAGATTACGACCATACCATTCAATACCATTCTGTAAAGCAAATGTGGTAGCTGACGCGTTGAGTAGAAGATCATATGCGGGAACGAGTGCGATGCTGTCAACACAAAGGCCCATTTTGTGTGACTTACAAAGGATGGAGATAGAGTTCAAGACTCTGGGGACCCACGTGATGATGTCAAGTATACGTGTAGAACCAGCTTTATTGATAAAGTTAAAGCTATTCAAGCTACAGACCCGGAGTTGATGAAGATGAAGAAGAAAGTACAAGAAGGTGCTACTACAGAAGCAAGAATCGATGAAGAAGGAATACTTCGAGTCAACTCCAGACTTTATGTTCCTAATGATTCTGATTTTAAGTATAAAATTATGATGGAGGCACATAACACACCGTTTGCAATCCATCCTGGAAGTACCAAAATGTATCGTGATCTTCGACATACATTTTGGTGGAGCAATATGAAGAGAGAGATTGCAGAGTTTATCTCGAGGTGTTTAACGTGTAAATGTGTTAAGGCAGAGCATCTAGTGCCAAAGGGTCAGCTTGCAGAAAGCTATGGGCACCGATTTATGATTTATCGGTCCATTTAAAATCCTTGACCGAGTAGGAACTATAGCCTATAGACTCGCCTTACCTTCAAGCATGTCTCGTGTTCATAACGTTTTTCACATATCCATGCTTCGTATATATGTGAAAGACCCAAACCACATTATTGAGTTAAAACCAGACGAGATAGCCGAAGATTTAACGTATGAGGAGATACCTGTCAAGATCTTGGATAAGAAGGAACATGTTTTACGTTCAAAGATTATACCTCAAGTTAAAGTTTTGTGGAGGAACCATAATATCGACGAAATGACCTAGGAGTTAGAATCAAAAATGAAAGTGAGGTATCCTCACCTTTTCGACATACCAGGTACGTACGTCAATTTCGAAGACGAAATTTCATAAGGAGGGGAGGTTGTAAGACCCCAACTTTTATGAATAAAGATTTAATTTTCTCTATATATTATTTTGAAATAGTAAGGTGTTGATTTGATAAATGTGGTAAGTTATGGATAGAATGTGCAAATTTTACAAAGTAAGCAAGTGGTTATAAAATATTCGTTGTGTCGGAGAATATTCGTTTGGTCGAGGAATATTCTTTTTGTCGGAGAATATTCGTACGACGGCGCAGTCATTGGTGGACCCCACAACGGAATGAATGTCGGATATAGAAAGCGACAGAAGTAATTTTTATAAAAATAACGGTAAAACTGTTACCGTTAAACTGTTGAAATACCCGGTGATAAAAAAATACAGTAATACGCGTTGTTGCACAGTAACACACGGTATTGCACAGTATTTTGAATTATTAGTTCTTACGTAAGAAGTCACTTATTCAATAATTATTACAGTAATTATTATTCAATATTTAATATTATTGATTCAATAATTGCTACCGTTGATATTTTTAATTCAATAATTGTCACAGTAACCACTGCACAGTATTTCAAATTATCAAATCAATAATTTATATTATTTGAATAATATTATTAGATAGCATTATTGACAATGTCTAAAAAGTTCTGTCGAGGAAAAGGGTTAGGTTATATAATTGCGTGCCAATGAGGAGAAATCCTTATTGGAAAGCCCTCTCTTTCCTAGGAACGACCTGGTTGTCAATATTGTAGTTCTATAATATTATTTGGGAATAATTAATTATTGACAAAAATAAAAAAAAAATATTTATTTAATGTGGATATAAATGAAGGAATTAGTGCTGATGGTTGTTTTTATCAGTATATGCATTTTGTCGGAATGGATGTGTGAAAAAATCATCAGTATGTGAATTTGAGTCGTTTTTCATTTAAAATTTGGAAAAACTTTCTTCTACAAAGTTGTAGAGAATTAAATTTTATATGGAATGGAAATAAGGTTCGTATTTTTCTGATAAAAGGGCTATTTGTTATGAATTATTAAAATTTTCAGAAATAGATGTTTTAATATATATATATATATATATATATATATATATATATTATATAAACATGTGGTTGGTGGGAATTTTGGTAGAGGCTTTGAATGGTGGTGTGCTGATTGTTTTTTTCAAAAGTGATGGCTTGAAAATTCATCCGTTGGTTAATTAAGTCAACAATGGTGTTCTGGCATTTTTCTATAAATAGAGTGCTTATTTAGAAATGAAAATCACACCATAATCAGAAAATTTTCTTTCTATAATATCGAGCGTATTTTTTGTGAGTATTTATATACTTTAAGTATTGATAACAGTGCAAGTTTTCGTCAGTATAATATCCGATATTCCAGTAAAAACTACTCTCTTGTTAAGGTAAAGGATGTTATTTTTCTCGTAAATGATGTTATTTCCTTTCAATATTTATAATGAATATTATTTTCTTTCATATTCTATATTATGAAAGTGATAATATTTTATTTCATATTTCTAAATTTAAACTTAATACAGTAAGTATTGCTTCTATAATTCCTGAAATGATCAGAAATTCTTTGAGTTTTGCGCTTCATCTAATATCATTTCATTGGAATATTGGTCTGAATATTTTATGAAATTTTCATCTTTTCATGACAAGTTACTATTCACGAGTTACTATTCATAAGTTACTATTTACGTTAAATATATATATATATATATATATATATATATATATATATTTTATCCAAATTATCTTTGATTGGATCCAAGTTTTGAACTTCATTCTTGAATTTTGCTCCATAATTGATTATTACGGAGTATTATTGAACTTAGATAAATTAAATTACGAATTCCTAATCTTTGTCCTTTATCTCACTATATATATATATATATATATATATATATATATATATATATATATTATCCAAATTATCTTTGATTGGATCCAAGTTTTGAACTTCATTCTTGAATTTTGCTCCATAATTGATTATTACGGAGTATTATTGAACTTAGATAAATTAAATTACGAATTCCTAATCTTTGTCCTTTATCTCACTGGATTCGTTCCTTATATTATTTTTCAACATCCTCAGTCTTAAATGGTGACACAAACGAATATCTTTGGCCTGTAGTGCAAAGATGAATGATTATTTGATGAATATCTTTGGCCTGTAGTGCAAAAATGATTACCTGATGAATATCTCTGTCCCGTAGTGTAAAGATGGACAGGTGTTGAGATGAACATGACCATTGGTGATACAAATAAATATCTTTGGCCCGTAGTGCAAAGATGAATATTTGATTCGATATATATATTGATTGATGTTATAGGGATAAAATATTGATGATGGACTTTTAAATCATAGAAGATAGTAGACATCATTCTTTACTTAACTCTTCTAATGAATTGTTATTTTCGCTGCAGTTGTTGATCTAAAACTTATTGTCCATAATATTTTATCTGATTTGTTGAAAACAAACGATAATTTACTCTTCGTTATCTGGTTATAATATTCTTCACTGAGCTAGTTGAGCTCATCCTTTTCTTTCATTGTTCTCTTCAGGAAATGAGAATATCGCGGGTACTAGTCGAGGAATGGAGTGATGGTCCAAGTTAGAACTGTAGAAGTCCTCACTATTTTTTTTATAAAATAGTGTGATAATAAATATAATGAGGACTTAGTTTGAGTGTTTATATTTTCTACATGTCTGTATTGACACTTACAGTTGTGTGGCCGTATTTTGCACGACCGTATGTTATAAAAGATTGTATTTGGATTCTGTATCATGTATTTGGCGACTCAGAATGGGTTGAGAATTGAACTTATTTTGGGGGCGTCACATGTGGACAAGGAGGAAAAATGGTTTTAAGCATGTTAAGAGTTGGGGAAAAGGAAAATGGTCTTAAGCATGTTATAAAAGATTGTGTAGGTGTTTGTTGCGAAACACACTGCCTTCTTGGAAAAGGAGTTTATCCTTAAAGGGGCTAGTGGGAGGAAAATAGATCTTAAAGAAATTCAAGAACCACAAACCACTACAGATCAAGTGGATGAACCTGTCCAAGTTGAACACCTACTGTACAACACCCTATTCGTAAATCTGGAAGAGTACCGAAGATACCTGAAAGGTATGGATTCGTCATAGAGGATAACAATGAGGTACATGTCATGAATGATGATGATCCATTGAATTACGAACAGGCTATGAGTAATTAAGACTCAGAGAAATGGTAGATGACCATAAAATCTAAAATGGATCTTTGAAGCAATGCATAAGATAATTTGGATTTTATTTGCGATTGCAACTTATTATTACTAGATCTAGAAAAATGGACGTGGAGACGCCCTTTCTCAAATATAAATTTTTAGAGGAGAATGTATGTATGATACAGCCAGATGAATTTGTTTCAATGGTTGAAGCAATTCATGTATATGAGCTATAAGAATCCTTTTATGGATTAAAGCAAGCTTCTCATAGATGGAACATCCATTTTGATGAGACAATCAAAGAGTTCGATTTTATCAAAAATGAGGATAAACTATATGTGTACAAGAAGGGTAGTGGAAGCGCTGTTTCATTCATTGTAATATATGTTGATATATTAGCATGGCAAACTCCAAAAGGTGTCTCATAATGATGAGCCATGGAGTGTATCTCTCTAAAATTGTCCTCAATAAAAGAGAGATCACATGAGTTACTATCATGTATGCAATAAAATATACGAGACTTGATGTTGATCAGTCATATTATGGAGAAGATCACTATAAGACAGTGATAAACATCTCAACGTACTTAACTGACACTAAGGATGTCATCATAACACATGATGGGTCTGAATTAAACTAGAGGACAAAACAGACTCAAGTTTTCAGACTGACCAAGACGACAACAAAACCACTATAGGGTAAACCGTTACCTTGAAAGGTGGTGCAGTGAATTGGAAAGGTTCCAAACAGCAAAAGGTTGCTGGTTTAGTGACAAAGACAAAGTATATAACTGTAAGTGAAGCTGCAAGTTGATGTTTCGGATGAAAAGTTCATTATAGAACTAGGAATAGCTCCTAAGTCTCATCTTGAATCCAAACACGTGTTACGGCACTTTGATTAAAGAAATCATAAAAAGAAGATAAATCACTATAGATAGTGAACTCTCAAGACAATATTACAGATCCATTTACTAAAGCTTTAACACAACAGCAGTTTGATTGTCACTTAGAGAAGATGTGTATGAGATACCATGACAATTGACTTTAGTGCAAGTGGGAGATTGATAGTAGTGTAGCCTCCCTGTTTCACCGATTAAACCCAACATGCCATCAAACGGCAATAATAAGCTACTAGAACAATGCACATCATATACTTGATACAATACACTCATATAACATATCTCCAAATACAAAAACCATTTAAACAACAATAATCAAAAGTTTTAGAAATCAAATTTGATATTTTCATAAAACTTATATATTTTATAAAACCATTCACTGTAAATCACTTTTTGAAGCAATTCAACTCTATATACATGCATTATATACGTAATTGAAGATAGCATCAAACAAATTTCTAATATTAACATATACTAATTCATCAATTTTACTCTAAAATCAACCAAATACATAAACCCATAAGAACACAAATTCTTCATAAAAACTTGTTTTATAACAAATTTTGATTTTTGAAAATCGTACATAACATACAACTCACTTATATGAACACAACTTATATATTCAATTCATGGTTATACAAATTTCTCGTTAACTCACAAACACAAAGAACTAATACTTATGAAGAATCATAAAAACATATTTAAAAACAAGAATTGAGATTATAACCTTTCTTTTCTTAGAAGAACAAGATGAAGATGGTGGTGTGTTTGAAACCTCATCTTTCTTTTTCTTCTTTCTCCCTCTTTCTCTTTTCTCTCTATCTTTCTCTGTGTTTTCTTTTCTCTATTTAACATTTTGTTTTCTCTAACAGGCTAACCCTTCTAAACTGACGTATATTATAAATATAATATACATATAACATATATACAATATATATGTAACTTATACTATATTAATGTAGCTACTAATTCCTTTATTAATTACATAGGTTACAATTTTGAATATTAAAAGCCCTAAGGCTTGTTTGGCAAAAAAGATTTATTTTAAAAAACTAACTTTTTGAGCTTAAGGCCCTGTTTGGTAAAACAAGATTAAAACAAAAGTAATGGCCTTGTTTGGGAAAACGATTTTTTTTTTTAAAAAAAAACTCTTTTTATTCTATTCATAAATCCTTTAACACATATTCTTAATGTTATCCTTTAATTAATTAAATCTTAACATTCTAATTTAATTAATTAAAAGTCTAACATCAATTAAGCACATAAAATTAACACGTAATTATAATTGCTTGCTAATTATAATTGCATGTAACACTCATCACCTTACTCATCTAATTTAATTATCTCAATTAAATTAGAACTATAACATAAAATTATTATATCAATTAAATCAAATACTAAATACCCATTTAGTTAATATACTACACTTAATTACCTTACTCCATAATAATTATGCAATTATTTATTTAACTCAATAAATAACTCAATTAAAATATTTATTTAATCAATATATATTAAAATTAATATTTAAATTCTATTCACATCAATTCACATATTTCACAATATATGACACGTATTCACATACTCAAACTCAAAACATCAGATAATAAGAATTTTATTTATTAAATTCTCATTTATAAATTCTTAAAAATTCGGGATGTCACATATAAAGTGATCAGCTTCATTATACCCTATATTATGCATAATACTTACACGCGCGCAACGGCCGAATATACGACCACAAAGTCCCTTTTTATATAAAAAGGTTGTTCTTCTCAGTCTTATAACCAGAATTCGGATCACAACAACGAAATACAATGATTTCAATATCTAATCGCTTTCTTGATCTAGCCGGAATAATTGGCATTGACCTGTCAATAATAATTGAGTTCTCTTCTCGAACCTATCAAGTTTCAACAAATGTTCGTCCAGCCAAAACAATTAGCTACGGCATATCTCAACACGATTCAATAATAGACAGGAATTAACTGTACAATTTGCAATCAATAATAACTTCTACGGATGTGAATAACCAAAAACAGTTATTTTCCAAACATATTCTCAAAATCAATAATTCAATTTGAATTAATAAACATGCACTAACTGCGAATAATCAACAATAATTCTCAGACGTGGTATAATCAGCAATAATTAACCACCATTATATTTGAAAAGTAATAACTCGAGATTGAGTTAAGGAAACTTGCCTGTTTCGTTGACTACTGCTACACAATTTAAATTAACTTCTTTTGTAAGACCTATCATAAATAAGATCGATCTCTTAATTAGCATCACATATCTTACACATCACATGAAATCACATAATTAATCATTAAAGAGTACACCTATACTACCTTAGACTTAACATTTACTCGTTCATTTATAAGTTCTTAATATAACTTGATACACTATTTATGGCTTCAGTATACTTCATTTATCATTTCAGTTTCCATTTCAGCAAACTAAAACAAAACTGACATCTCTTCAGATATTTCAGCTTCTCATTTCAGTAACCTGAAATGTTCATTTCAGGAAGCTAAAATACACTATTCACGAAAATACAAAATCAGCTTATTATTTTTCTATCTTTTGGCCAATCATATATACATATATTTCATATACAAAAAGAATTTTTGTGGAATTTTTCAACTTAAGTATTTTCCAAAAATCCATTTCTAGTTAATTCCTTAAGAAATTAACTACGTCACGCTTAACTCCAAAAATTCCCAACTCTTGGCAGAATCTTCCACATGTTAACGTGAACTTCCAGTTTAAATTTCGTGTCCATCGGAGTTATAGAACTCCGGTTATAGCATTTTTTGTCGGGAAAATCCAAATATTGAAATAGTCATAACTTGCTCATTTTAAGTCAGAATGAGCTCATTTTTGGACACAAGCTACTTTATAACATATATTTTTATTTCCCAACAGATTGGATTTTATTACATTAATTAAGTGGACAAAATTTCCCTTACAATTTTTAGACAGCCTACTATTTTGATTTATTTAGATTTTGCTTCCGTTACTAAAATTAGTCCACACGAAAATCTATAATATATTTTTCTGTGATTCCACTTGGATCTATTAGAAGACTCATTTATCTAACTCTAGAATCTGACCACACTCAAAAATTCAAAGTAGACTGAGAGATATGGTCATTTCCATATCATACTTTGTTTTCTCAAAAATCTATTTTTCAACTTTAGTGATTTTTAAGAAAACTTCCATATTTTCACATAAAACCAACATAGCTCATCATAATACTTACTTGAACCTCATATACTCATGGATCTAACATGATCCATGATCTAATTCACCACATAATCAACAAACACAAGATCAAACACAACCAAAGCTAAGAAAAATTTGATTTTCTATCTTTTGAAAAACAAAACTCACATTTCACACTTTAAATCTATCTTTTGATCTACAAAAGGGATTCATGAAATACTTTTAAACATATGGATCTAAGGTTTTAAACCTTAAGATTATATATTTACAAAAATTAAAATTTAAATCATAACAAAAGGAAAATAAACTATAAAAGTAGAAATTCTTTATACCTTTGCTTGATTCTTTCTCTTCTTCTTCCTAAACCTAGATTAGGAACTTAATAAACTATTAAAAACTCTCCCTTTCTTTCTTTTATAGTGGCCGAAATATCACTCTCTCTCTCTCTCTCTCACTATATCTTGCTTGCTTTGTATGCTAAGGAGGAAATATAATGAAAGAGAAAATGAAATGAAAGCAATCTGTAGGTAGTGGGTTATTAGATTATAGAGATATACTTTACATATATCAAAACCTTCCAATATCTATCTCTCTCTCATAATCATTTAAGCTTGCTTGCACTCTTGGTTTATCTTGTGGGTTTGGTGAAAAGATAAGAATAAGATCAAGGCTTGACACCTAGCAAGTTAGCTCACCTACTAAAGTAATGTAATCATTACATGCCTCCCCCCTTTCTCTCCTCTCTCTAAATTTTGGCCAAGGGGCCTTGTTTTGCCTCATTTTATTTTCTTTTTAAGGCCCATTTAGCTTACTTAATGGTCTAAAAGGTCCCTTCCCAATTGGGCTAAGAGTTGGGCCACTCAATTAATTATTTAGGCTAGCAATTCTAATTCTTTGGGCTTGCAATTCAACATAGTTTATACTTTTTAATCTTTATCCTCTCCTAATCATTTAGTTAGGATTTCCTTACACACATTTGTAAGTTAATTCCTTACTTATATATCTTTAATTTCATAACCCAATTAAACTTGTTTTACTTAGGTTTTAAAATTAATTATTTGAGGTGTATAAAATAAATCTCTTAGGATTAGTATATATCTAAATACTATCATTCTCCCATATTATAACCCTTAGGTTATTTAATTATTATACCTAATATATATATTAGGTCACATAACTGTATTCTTAATTCTCTTTAGACGCTAAATAAATATATACACATTCATAATACATATTTATTCAATCACGTACATAATTCACATATGTCATAACATATTCCCCTAGTGTATTAACTTAATAGCCCTAATTGACTTAATAAGTTATAAACACTCACATATTCATCAATACAATTATTATAATTGTATTTTCTACCGAATCCCTATCCGTAACTAGGGTTAGGGTTTCTATTCTCTGTTAAACAAAATTATACTCATATTTCTCAGTCAATACACAGTTTGACCACTATGATAAACTCGTATCACAGATACTCAGTACAATATTGATAATCAATATCAATATAAAAAATAAAAAAAATTATCAAAAAATTTGAATTATGTGAAATTCTGGGTTCTCACAGTTTAGCTAACCACCCTCCTTCTTGATAATTCCTTTTCTTGGTGGATCACCTCAAGAGGCCAAACAGTTGAGTGGCTAACGTTCATCAAAGGAAGGAATCTAACCCAAAAATTCAAGGAGATCACGAAGAACAAGGAGTTGAATTTGTACCTGTGGAAGCTTCGTTCTACAAGGGTATGATTCCATAACTTCTTATTTATCGTTTTAAATTAATAATATGCATAAAGGATGATCTGGGTAATAGTTTTGTAGAAATTTTTAAACTCTAATTTTACCATGCTTCCGCTATTTTTGCAATTTGATTGCGTCACGATTTCATACAAACCCAACAGTTTAAGCATGTGCCTGCATTGCAGCGCCCTTAAGTAAAAAAATTTTGACGTGAACTTTTCTAAACCTAGCTTTCTGCATGGTAATTATGGGGCAACTATATAACTAATATTCATGAAGAGAAATCAATTAAACAACATGTTTAAGAAGGACTTTATGAATTAAACGTCGACGAAACGTATTTAAATTTAAAACTCAAAAACCGATAATGTAAACTATGTATTGCAATCGAGTTGTGAGCATACCTTAATGTTATATAACATGTAATAAAGGTACGTGATGCATGATTGGCATCAAATGAAGTTAAAACTCATATAAATCCTATACGAATTCTGATATTGGATATCCGACGGGAATGTGGTTAACCTAACGAACCGTTTAGGGTTTTGTCCGTCATTGTGCGTCATGATGATCGACGGGAGTCGAGTTATGATATATAAGTGGTAATAAGCCGTAATAAACATTAAATAACTTGAACGAATGTTATTAGTTTAACGATTCAATTAAGTTACGCAAGAAGGAGAAGTTAGGATTATACATTGTGTATCCGTTATGGATTCTCATCGATATACTATGTGTTTATACTTTGTAGACATTGTAAAGACCAAGTAACGTACATTAAAGGTTTAAGAGATGTAAAGGAAAGTTTTCTAACTCTTACATTAACGTTGCGTTATGCAAGTTTTCTAAACTCTTATCTATACGTTATGGTTGGACAAGTGGTCATTGTGCATAATTGCTTATGCATAAACTATTATTGAATAGTCGCTGCCATTTGATTCGGCTAGGCTAAGACTTAGTATATTTTGGTTGGTTTTTCCATAAATCTTTCTAAAATATTTACAATATGGTTATCCTATGCCAATGGATTGGTACGGAGGCTCAGGTAAACCTGAGTATGATTAAAACTAATGTTTTTACGTCGTTAATTCGACAGGCACTTGAAGTTGCCACCAATTAAACGTAAACACGTTTAATGTATAAGTGTTGATCAACATAGAGTATTACAGGCTGATCACCTGGATGTGCTCGTAAGCTATATCGAACTTACGACCTTCATGCTGGGTTGTTCCTTTCATGAATGAGAACTAAAAGATGGTTCGTGGTAGTTGACCAATAAGGTTTCCGAAGAGGCTATAAAGTCCTTGGGAATGGTTTTAAAGAAATCAAAACGATATGTTGATTATTCTTAAGTACTTCATAACTATTGTATAGTTATTGAAGACAAAGTGATATGACTCTTAATTTTGTGGTTTTAAGATATAACGCTTGTTGGTCGTTTTACCGATCAATATAAACGTGCAAGCATACACGGTCAACAAGTAATAAAGAGTAAGTACAGATATCGTTCCCACGAAGAATTAACTAATAAAAGATCGCCAAACCACTAGCTCATAACCATTTCAGTCTTATTTAAATGAGCGATCACTTGTTGTAAATTAAAACTAAACAATTAATTAAACTAAAACTAAATAATCCTAAAGTAAAATCAGATAATGAAGATATGAGACCTCAACTTTTCCTAATGATTCATCTAAATCAACATACTCCCAATAAGTCAAATTAATCGTCACAGATCACTAGCCGAGAACACGAAAGTGAGATAAGGCCATCTTTCGATGTACCTAATCCATATCACATACAATCCACAGATGATAGAATGCACATGAACACCCACATTATCTAAACCCCTATATGTCTATGTGATTTACAAATAATTAGGGTTTAAGTCCAAGTTCTCATTTAACTACGAGCGGCGCTTCGGTATATGTCTATCTTAGCACAAATCATACGTCCCAACGCCATGTAGAACATACAATCGCAAGCTACTACGATCGGATCTGAACACTTATTTTGTTTTTCAAGTCTATACAGGTTATCACAGTAATTGGTAGCTAAGCAATTAAGAAATTAAAACACAAATCAAAATAGACAATCACATATCAATCAATAAGACCACTATGGAAGCATATCAATATAAACTACTCAAAAGGTTCCATTGAAACCTCAAAATATAAGCTAACTCATACTAGAAATAGATATACCATCCACAAGTTCAATACACATCATAAGATTACAAGGAGAGAGCAAGAAGAGTATAAAGATAGAGAATGCAAATCTGAGTACTCAAGCTCCTAGGTTGAATCTTCAATGAAATCCACTTGCTTCAATCTTCTTCTCTAATTAAACTTAGAAACTAACTAAGTAAACCTAATCTAAACTAATCTAGACAAAATGTAAAGAAAAGGAAAAGGAAAAAGATAATGCTAAGCTAGGGCTAAGCTCCCAAGAGGGGAGTATATCCAATATGTGCCAAAATGTGCCCTAATATAGCCTCCAAGGTCGAGTCTACATCCTTGCCCAAGCCAAAACCAAATCTACCATTTAAAAATAAGTCAATCAGCAAGATAGAAGATCAGCGCAGCTGAGCAGGGAGGTAGTGCTAAAGTGGCGCAGCTGTGCAGCAGGGATCCGGCAAAGCCTTATGGCGCAGCTACGCAGCCTTTAGGCATCAAGCTGGAGCAGCTGCGCCGTGCTTCAAGTGCTGATTTCTGCTTCCTGCTGCTTGCTGATTCTGATACTACAGTCTGCTGCTAACTTCCATCTGCTGCATTCTTTTCATTCCTCTTAATTTCCTCCCACAGTAGGACACTGCAAGCTTTATTATTATGCCATTCATTGCTTTGCCCCCTTTTAGCACTCTTTCATCCTTTTTAGCTCAATGCACCAAGAGAGTTCCAAATATAAAAAACTACAAAAGAAAGCAAAAACATATTAAAAGCATAAGAATACTTGAGTTTAAGCAACAAAACAAGTTAGTTAATATCTGAATAAGTGGTCATAAAAACCACTTATCAAATATCCCCAAACTTAAATGTTGCTTGCCCTTAAGTAACCAAAACAAAACCAACAAAAGATGCAATACATCATCTACAATGAATGCAACCTATCCTATCATGAATGCGAATCCAAGTCTCAGTCAGAATAAATATTCAAATGAAATGCCTCAGAAAAATCACAAGATAATTAAACAGGAAAGCTACCCAAATCATGGTCATAAGGCATATCCTCGCAAATCCAAACCTATCAGCATTGATGTATTGTGTGTGTGCCTAGCAACCATTAAACATGCTTTTGAACAAATTTATCACATACTATGCTTCTTAGGGGAAAAAACCAATTTTAACTTAAGAAAAGTAGTACATCAGATAAGTTCTAACTAAGACAGTGCATTACTTAATCTAAGAGTCATAGAGGGTTTATTCTGCTTTTTATTTACTCACGAGGGCGTTTTCACTCTTTCCCGTGTACACATTCGATTGTGCAATGCCTAGTCCTCTTAGGCTTTTCAATGATACCCGTGTAGCGAGCTTTCGACCAACGAATCCCAGACCCAAAGGCCTTAGGGCACTAGGTGTAGAGACACCCCTAGGGCTTACTTGCTCGAATATCAAAGGCCACAAGATTCGACGTAGCCGAAGTGTTTACTCACAATCAATTTTTTTTTCTTTTCTTTTTTTCTTTTCTTTTTCTTTTCTATTTCTTTTCTGCAACTGGCAAGCATACCCCCTGTTTCCCCCAAACTTAAACTTTTTTACAGTCTAGTTATTATCATATGAGAACTGAAACTCTTTCATTAAAACATAAATTTCCCACCAGAAGACAAGTATGTGAAAATTTAAACTAAGCATATTATGATGATTACTCTAGAGTGCTAACTGGTTACACAGTATCTGACAGATAAGGATTTACATATATAACCTTATAAACAAGCTTAAGTGTCAAATCGGTTCAAAAATCAAGTAATTTCAGTTTCCTCATAGGCCAAATAAATAACAAACCAACTGAAACTGGATTCATGCAATATGTCCTACAACAGTTAACTAAAAATAAACAATTTTTTTTTTAAAATTTTACCTAAAATACTTCATAAAATGCACTATATAAACTAAATAATATGCAATATGATATGAATTAAACTATATGCAAAATAAACCTAATACGCCCAAACTTAAAAACTGCAATGTCCTCATTGGAGGTAAAAGGAAAAAAGAACTCCCCTAGTTCGCCTGATCGTTGTCCTCCTCCTCAACTGGCTCTAGAGGTGTGTCTGGCGGAGGATACTGGCTGCTTGTGCCAAAAGTAGGGAACTCTGCATGCACGCCCAACATCCCGAATACCCGATATAAAGCCTGAGAGAACTCAGATGTGTACGTCTGGAAGTCCGTGTATGTGATGTCCATCCGTCTCCTCAGCTGCCTAATCTTCCTGTGACACCCCCAAATCCGGGTACTTCGTTTCCACATGATTTGGTGTTCACTTTCTAATATAACATATATCTACCCAATGAATAATGCAAAATAAACTACAACTTAAATTAAAATAACTAAATCTCCCTTAAAACAAGGGTTACAACCTTCTCAAAATCAATCCCAGGGTTACTCTAACCTTGACATGAATATAATAAAGTGCGGAAATAAAATATAACATTCAATTATTACAATCATTCTCAAATAAAAAAAAATAAGTCTTCGCTTGCTTTGCTTTCCCTTGCCCTTACTTGTAGACGGAGCATCAGCGTTATCAACCTTAACTGAAATTGTTATTTAATGCAAGAGTGAGCAAACCACAGCTCACTGGAGTTTAACAATAATATAGACATGAAAGAATATCTTTAAGAAAATCTAAACAACTTAGCTTGCTTCAATAATAAAGAATTGAATAATAATTCTCTATCAATATTAAAATTTGGATATAGAATTTATCTGAGGGTCATAAGACCTTTGAACTCTTGTCCTAGGTTATAAATATTTCTATTTAAACCTTTAACAGTCAATAAGACTATGGACCTTAACTCGTACTTAGGGGGATCAGCCCTTCGTACCATGTATTGTGCACAACCATCTTAACGCTATGCGTAGTAACCTCCCCTAGTAAATAGGGTTGTTCAACTCAGTAATTTGATTCAAGTCCGCACCAAAGAAAGTTTGGTTTGGATAAGCTTACAAGGGTAATTTAGAATTCACGTTCATCAACTAAGGATTAGTTGAATCGACTTCCAATAATTCAAAATAAAATAATTATGAATTAACATATACTTTAGAAGTAAACCTAAAGCATTTAAAATAATAATTGGATCTTACTTGAACAATAAGTTAAGACCATTTCAATTAAATAAACAATTGTCCAATACTAAAATGGAAAGGACATTCTCAACAATGAATATATGAATTCAAGAGATCATATAAAATCAATACAAGATTAGGGTTTAGAAAACTTGCGTAAAATTAACGAGTTTAGGGTTTAGAAGACTTGCGTAAAATTAACGAGTTTAGGGTTTAGAAGACTTGCCTCAAGCGCAAGCTACTTAACACAATTCACGTACTTTAATACTTCCTACACATATATATTCAATCACAATAACCTAAATTAGTTAACACGTAACTAATTCACATAAGTGGTTAACCCTCATGGTTAACTCACATTCTGATTAAATAGTAATAATAATCAACCATCACATAGTTAATTACATCACCTACATATTCACATAATTAAATTAATTATGTATTTAACTCAATTATAATTAAAATATTATAATTCAAACACTTAATCAAATTATAATTACTTAAATTATCATTACCTTTTAAATTATAAACAATTTATAATTTAAAATCAATTAAACCACATTCATGCATTTATAATTACACAATTTATAATTAATCATGTATTTATCAATTATAATCAATAATTAATTAAACTATAACATGTATTACAATTACACAATTTATAATAAATCATGTAATTATCAATTTAAAATCCACAATTAAACATGCATTTATTAAATTTTAATTTAAATTAACATCTAATTGATTAAAATAAATCAACTTCTATACATTATAATTTCACAGAATTATAATTTAAATTAAACATTTACTCTTACTTATAATTAATCAAATTATAATTAAGTAACTTATTTTACAATTAAACAATTATAGCTTATAATTTAAATATTATATTAGGTTTTTAAAACTTCCTTTTTTTCTCAAATTATGAAATTACCAACTTCGTGTTAACACATGTTATAGAAGCTAGATATATGCTCATTATCTTAGCAATAATGTAACTTAGGCATGAAAATAATCTGCACAATTGTTTAAAACACACTGCCACTGCACCGAACCCGGCGCAGCTGCGCAGCCAGCTGCCTTAAACCCGGCGCAGCTGCGTAGGTAAAGGCTCTGGTAAAAGCAAGCGGCGCAGCTGCGCTGCTCCTGGCCTTGCTGCCGGCGTAGCTGCCCAGCAGCTCGGCCAGACGCAGACAGCCATGGCTCCCTGCTTTACCGGACAACCCATACAAGCCAAAAATACAGTAACATAGACACTGTAAATCATATATGTGACACCCCCAAATCCGGGTACTTCAATTTCCACGGGACTTGGTGTTCACTGTACAAATATCATCTATCTATCTACCCATAGTAAATGCAAACCATGAAATAAATAGAAATAATCCTCCCCTTATGGGGTTACAACATCTGAAAAGAAATACATCAATCCCAGGTCGTACTTAACCTTAAATCTCAAGTGCGGAAATATAAATAATTAAATAAGTCTTACACAACTTTAACATAAGTCTGAAACATAAACACATAAAATAAACAACAAGTCTTCATCACTTGTTGACCTTGCCCTTGCCTTTGCTAGTAGAAGGCTCGTTGGACCTTTCGTTCTTAACTGCAATGTTATTATTACGCAAGAGTGAGCACGATTGCCCACAAGTATAATAATATGACAACAATATAATAACATGCGAGTGAATCAAAGACATCTGAATAAAGAAACTCAACTTTTGACTCAAGAATGAATAACAGGAATCAAAAGAACGTCTGAGGGTCATAAGACCTTGAACTATGTCCTAGGTTGTAAAGTTTTTATGCTTTAAACCTTTAACAGTCATAAGACTATGGACTCTACTTCTCGTACTTAGGGGGATCAGCCCTTAGTACCATACTGTGCACAATATCTCAACGCTAAAGCGTAAATAATCCCCTTTTACAGGGTTGTTCATCTCAGTTTTGACATCAGAGTCCGCACCAAAGGAAGTTTGGTTTGGATAAGCTCAATAAGTATTTTGGAATTTAGAACGTTCATCAACTATGGACTAGTCGAATCAATAAGGGTTCACTAGTCCTATAAGGTTCAACAATAACATCGATATTCAACTTGAATAATAAATCTCAAGAGTATACAATCGAATAAGTATTGTATCACTGAATCATGCTTTTAAAAGAGTTACAATATGTAATATGAATTTCGAACTTGAACAATTAAAAACACGAGCTTACTCGATATAGAAACACAAGTCTAAGGCTTAATAAATGAATAAATTAGAATTTAGGGAACTTGCTAAATCAATAAATTAGGGATAGGATACTTGCCTCTTGCACAAGCTACAATTATAATTCACGTTCTTTATTACATCCTACATATCAATACGTTCACAATACAAATTAATCAATAACTCGATATACGTATCGAATCACACACATCGGTTTTGAGCACGTTATTGGACTATACAATTAACGATTCAAGTCATGTAATTAACTTATTAATTACTCACGTAATATAAGTTATTAACCTCTTATTATATGTTTAGCATATCTTTATGTTCATTACATTAGGTTTTAAACCACCTCTTAGAACACACGAACACTTAGCAAAAAAATTTCAAATTTCTGCAAGGGGCGCGGCCGCGCGCCAGTTACCCTTGGGACCAGCGCGGCCGCGCGGCAACGCAGACCCAGATTTCCAGTTCGCGAATGACACACAGAGCAACCCAAATAAATCCAAATTAAACTAACGAAATGAATTTAAGGCTACCCATGAGATATAGAATTTACAGAAACATCATACCATGTTCTAAGCATGCTTTTAACACTTTAAATCACGGAATTACACAAATCACAACATTTAATTTCACTATTTTCAATATTTTATAAAGTTTTGAAAGAAAACAAGAATTCAACGTTACGGATTCGTTATAACACCGAATCCGTTCGTTTAACTTCCATTTTGTTCGTTTAAATGTACACAATCACATTCAAGTGTTAATTTAAGTTAAATAAACGCATAAGGTGTGTAAATTTTGTACGTAAGGGCCATATGGGCCATATGTACAATTTTTACACTCTGTAACTTTTGAAAACCCAATTATCAACAAAATTCCATGGTGTGATCACTGAAAGTTATGCATATATGGCATATAATATGTTATGGACATCAATTAATATATATATAGCCATATCATGAACAAGTCATCAATTTAGTCTTTTACAGAAAACTTCAAAGTACGTTAATGGAAGTTTTGAAAACTTAATTAAGACGTAATTACATAAAATTGATCACTGTGATTTATGTATACATGGTATAAAACATGTTATAAACATAATTTAACCCATATAAAACCATATAACCAACAATGATTCAAAATTGACGATTACAGAGAACTTCAAAGTACGTAAAAATAGAAAGCTTAAAACTTAATATAACTGAATTTACCCTTGCTAGTTGGTGAAGATGATTCAAGGATGATGATATAAATTTCTCAATTTCTTCTTCCTCAATCTTTTCTCTCAAAATTCTCTCTGATATGAATATATGAATTGATATAGTATATATGTATATAAGTATAATACGTATAATATATAATGGGTGAGTGGTTGTCAGTTGGTCCCTTAGTGGGTTAACTGACCAACTCCCCTTAAGGCCTTGTTTGGCTAGCTTAAGGAATCCTTTCTCATTTATTTTAATTAATTTATTATAATATAGTTAATTAATGTCACACCCAATTAAATCAAATAATGCTATTTAAATCAATTAAATAAAATAGCATAAATCTACATTAAATCACATAGTCACATAATTAAAATTCTTATTTATTAATTATGTCTAATCATAAATCTCTAATTAATTAATAAATTAATTAGAATAACATTATGCTTATTAATTAATATATTAATCAAATAAGCTCAATTAAATACATACTTTGAATATAAAAATTTCACCACATTAATTTAACTAATGTGACACATATAATTAAATTACTCTACCACAAATTCATCAATTAATTATTTAACTCAATAATTAAATCATCAAAAATATTTATTTAATTCAATAAATATTCAAAATAAATTACAAAAATCTTGTTTGTCACATCTTTCCCCCCTTAAAAGGATTCTGTCCCCAGAATCACGGTTCAATTAAATTTCGTCCCGTTACATTCTCCCCCCCTTACAAAGATTCTGTCCCCAGAATCGCATAAACAAAAAAATTAAGTAAATAAATCTGGGTAATTCTTCATCATATGCTCTTCGAGTTCCCACGTAGCTTCTTCAGCATTGTGGTTCCTCCAAATTACCTTAACAGAAGGTATAACTTTATTTCTGAGGACTTGCTCTTTCCTGTCAACAATCTGAACAGGAATTTCTTCATAGGATAAGTCTTTCTCAAAATGTAGGGGTTCATATTCAATCACATGTTTGTAATCGGGTTTGTAGGGGCGTAAAACTGACACATGAAAGACGTTGTGGACATTCTCAAGCGCCGGAGGTAAGGCTACCTCATACGCAACTTCTCCAATCCTTCGCAGTACTTCAAAGGGTCCAATGAACCTTGGGCTCAATTTTCCCTTCTTACCGAATCTGATCTTCCCCTTCCAGGGAGAGACTTTCAAGAACACATAGCTACCCGATTCAAACTCAACGTTCTTACGGTGTGGATCGGCGTATTTCTTCTGCCTATCCTGAGCTGCTACCAGTCTTGTTCTGATCACTTTGACTATCTCTGCTGTCTGCTGTACCAGTTCTGGACCTAATAGTTGTCTCTCGCCAACTTCATCCCAGTATAGCGGGGTTCTGCATTTTCTTCCGTACAACGCTTCGTAAGGCGGCATGCCAATACTAGCGTGGTAACTGTTGTTGTAACCGAATTCCACAAGCGGTAGGTGATCATCCCAATTTCCTTTAAAATCCATGATGCATGCTCTCAACATATCTTCCAATGTCTGGATCGTTCTTTCACTCTGCCCGTCTGTCTGAGGGTGATAAGCCGTACTCATTCTCAACTGTGTCCCCATGCATTCTTGTAGTCGCTTCCAGAAGTTCGATGTGAAACGCGGATCTCTGTCGGAAACAATTGACACCGGAACTCCGTGCCTCGAAACAATCTCTTTCACATATAGCCTTGCCAACTGGTCTAAGTTGAATCTGATTTTGATCGGAAGGAAGTGTGCGGATTTCGTCAGTCGGTCAACGATAACCCATACTGCGTCGTAGCCTTTCTGAGTCGTCGGAAGGCCAACCACGAAATCCATCGTAATGTGTTCCCATTTCCATTCTGGGATTTCCAGGGGTTGTAGCAAACCACTTGGTCTCTGATGTTCTGCTTTCACTTTCTGACAGGTTAGACACTTTGCAACACACTCAGCAACATCTCGTTTCAAATTCGGCCACCAGAAGTGCTGTCGAAGATCCTGGTACATCTTGGTACTACCGGGGTGAATCGAATATCGTGAGCTATGAGCCTCGCTCAAAATGTTATCCTTAATCTCTGGCACTGACGGTACCCAAACTCTGTTCTCAAATCTCAGTAGTCCCTCACTGTCTATCTTGAATCTCGGTTCGGTTCCTTCAGATATCTTTTTCTTAACCTTTTCACATTCTTCGTCCTGAAGTTGAGCTTCCTTAACTTTATCCAATAGGGTTGTACCAGTTTGCATCTGAAACAACTTCTCGTCAATCTCTATCGGATACTTCACTTCCAATTCCAACTTTTCCATTGCCGAAATTAGCTCCTCCTGAGCAGTCAACATCATCAATTTCTCCCGACCCTTTCTGCTTAAGGCGTCGGCAACCACATTAGCCTTACCCGGATGGTATAAGATTTCACAGTCATAGTCCTTAATTAACTCCAGCCATCTTCTCTGGCGCATATTCAAGTCCTTCTGTGTAAAAATATATTTCAGACTCTTGTGGTCTGTATATATTTCACACTTCTCCCCATAGAGATAGTGTCTCCAAATTTTTAAAGCAAATACCACTGCAGCTAACTCCAAGTCATGGGTCGGATACCCCTTCTCATAGTCTTTCAATTGTCGTGACGCATACGCAATGACCCTGCCGTTTTGCATAAGTACACAGCCAAGTCCTTTATGCGACGCATCACTATAAATCACAAAATTTCCTGTGTCATCCGGAAGGGATAACACAGGTGCCGAACTCAATCTCCTCTTAAGCTCTTGGAAACTTTCCTCACACTTCTCTGTCCAAACGAATTTCACCGATTTTCTAGTCAAATTCGTTAGCGGAGTTGCGATCTTGGAAAAGTCCTGAATAAATCTTCTATAATAACCCGCCAATCCAAGAAAACTCCTCACTTCCGATGGTGTTTTCGGCTGATCCCAGTTCATCACAGCTTCGACTTTAGAGGGATCTACCGAAATTCCGTCCTTGTCGATCACATGTCCAAGAAATTGCACTCTTTCAATCCAGAATTCACATTTAGAAAATTTGGCGTACAACTTCTCTCTTCTCAACGCCTCTAATGTTAACTTCAGATGTTCTACATGTTCTTCCTTGGTCTTCGAGTATACCAAAATATCGTCGATAAAGACCACCACGAATTTGTCCAAAAACGGCTTGAACACTCCATTCATTAAGCCCATGAATGCTGCAGGAGCATTCGTTAGACCAAATGACATTACCAAAAATTCGTAGTGACCATATCGAGTCCTAAATGCTGTCTTTGGAACATCCTCTGGCCTCACCTTCAGCTGATGATAGCCACTCCTCAAGTCTATCTTTGAAAAGTACCTTGCACCCTTCAATTGGTCGAACAGATCGTCGATCCTCGGTAATGGATATCTATTCTTAATTGTGACCTTATTCAGTTCTCTGTAGTCGATGCAAAGCCGCATCGTCCCGTCCTTCTTCTTCACAAATAACACCGGCGCTCCCCACGGCGATACGCTCGGTTGGATGTACTTCTTGTCCAGTAACTCTTGTAGTTGTACCATTAACTCTTTCATCTCTACCGGAGCCATCCGGTATGGTGCCTTCGATATTGGGGCCGTCCCTGGCGCCAAATCGATCACAAACTCAACCTCTCTGTCTGGCGGAAGTCCTGGCAGATCATCCGGAAATACGTCTAAGAAGTCCCTCACGACTGGTATATCTTCTAATTTCGAATTTTCTTTACGACTATCGACTATGTAGGCTAAATATCCTACACAGCCTTGTCTTAACAACTTCCTGGCCTGCATCATCGTCAGACAACTCGCTTGTCTAGGCGATTTACTGCCATAAAACACAACCTTTGACGGGGTCATAAGGTTGATACACTTCCTCTGGCAATCAATTACAGCCCCATAATTGACTAGCCAATCCATTCCCAGAATAACATCGAATTCCCCAAGTCTAATCGGGATAAGATTTACGTTCATAATGTTACCCTTAATATCTACTCTACAGTTCTTGTGTACATATTTAACAGGGATTACTTCTCTATTCGCAATCTCTATATTCATGGGGTATTCTAACTCGTCCATAGGAAGTTCTAAGTTCTTAGCAAAGTCATCGGATATAAATGAACAAGTAGCACCCGAATCAAATAGTACATAAGCATTAACTTTATTGATCGGAATGATACCTGACACCACATCGCGAGACTGCACAGCATCCTGCACGGTCATGTTGAAGGTCCTGGCGGTTGGTCGGTTGGTTTGCGGTTGGTCCCGTGATAGTTAAAGCACTTCCACCGCTGTTTCCCCTGTTTCCACCTGATCCTTCCCTTCCAGATCCCTTCTTGGGACAGTCCCTTGCCAGATGGTCCTTTGAGCCGCAAGTGAAGCAAGCGCCCTTCTTTGGGTTCGGACAGTTAGGTGCTATGTGGCCTTCCTGACCACAATTATAGCATACTCGTTTTCCCTTCATACAGACCCCCAGGTGAGCTTTCCCGTAGGTCGAACAAGCTTCGATCCTCTTTTTCTGACCACCTTGCTGATTCCCAGTCGATGAGTTATCATTCCACCTCCTCTTCTGATTATTACTCCCTCCCGTGTTGCTACCACTAGCCTTGTTAATTCCTTCACCTTCACTCTTCTTCTTTTTCTGATCTTGGTTATACTTTGTAACTGCATCACTCCCGCCTTCAGCGAGAATGGCCTTCTCCAACACCCCAGCAAAAGTGTTCAATTGGAACATTGACACTTTGCTATACAACCAGGGTTTCAGGCCCTGTTCAAACCTCCTTGCCTTCCTCTGATCGGTGTGCACTTGATACGTGGCAAACCTAGCCAACTCATTGAATTTCGCCGCATATTCTGGTACGGACATATTTCCCTGTTTCAGTTCCAAGAACTGGACCTCCATTTGATTCTGCGAGCTGGTCGGAAAGTACATCTCGAAGAACATCTCCTTGAACCTCTCCCAGGTAATCACACCTTCACCTCCCCGGACCTTATTCGCTTGCCACCAATAGCTGGCCTCAGATTTCAGCATGAACGTTGCATAGGCGGTTTTCTGGTCCTCTCTGACTCTGGCGACGTCAAAAACTTTTTCCATCTCCATGACCCAGGTTTGAGCTTCTATCGGGTTCATGGTGCCTTTAAACTCTGGCGGTCCCACCGCCTTGAAGTCCTTGAACGTTGTGGTCGGTGGAGCTTGAGGTTGGTTGTTAAGCGCTCCAGCAAGTAAGTTCGCCAACTGCTGAACGGGGTTAGCATTGGCGTCGTTGTTGTTGTTAGTTGACCCTTCTTGGGCCTGTTGACGGTTAGATCGTCTCCTTGGCGGCATTTTACTGTTAAGAAATACGCGTATTAGAACTTTATTCAATCTTTTAAATATCTAAGGCTTAACTTAAACATTTAGACACAATCAGTCAACACATTATCTCAAATAAACTCTGATATATTACTAAATCAAAAGTTTTAACATAATACGATAGCATCACTGCTATTTACATCAACTATCCTGAGATAAAGAATCTACAGGATTTAAAACATAAAATATTCCTCTGTTTATAAACACATTGGAATTTACATTATTAACTACTAGATAGGTTTCACAAAATCAAATGTTCCTATCACTGCCCATTAAGGCGACGAACAGCTTTGCCACGCTCTTCTTCCATAATCCGAGACATCGTCCTGCGATCTAGCATGTACGACGGTAGTCCTTCAAACTGAATTGGGTACCTCATAACCCGATCCTGGGCCTCGTCAATTGCATACTGAAGTATAGAGTACGTCTCTTCAAGCTTGGCCTTCTTCGCCCGACAATTATCTTCTGCGAGATCTGCTCGTCGTGATTCCCTTACCCAAGCCTCCTCTGCTATGGCCAGCCTTGCTGATTTCTCTTTTAGTTCATTCTTCAATTCCTCAATTTCCTCTGACTTCTGCTCGGTTTGGCCCTTCTCGTGAGCCAAATTCCACTCTACATTTCCCAAACGTGTGTGAAGAGCCTCAACCTCTCCATCCCTCAGCTCGATGGTAGACTGTTGAGTAACCGACCGCTCCCTCAGCTCCTGAACAGTCTCCCTCAGCTCCTGAACAGTATCACGTAACTCTATGTTACGGTCATACAGCTCGTCATACATCTCAGCACTGATAGAGCTCGGCGGGAACTCTTCAGGGTCTTCCTCCTCCTCTTCAGCTGCCTCAGCCTGAACTTCAATCTCCTCAGGGTCTTCCTCAGAGTCCTCCTCTGAATTAGACACCGGCACAATCTCCTGACCAATGACTGTGATCAAGGGTGATGGCTCTCGTCGGACTAACTGCTCCCAAACTACGTGGATATCTCGGGGCTCCTCCTCTCTAGCCTCTAGGGGTACAAGGTCCCTGGACTGACTAGGTTCTCCAGCATTCGTCATCCTGACAAATAAAATTTTAAGTTTTAGTAATTACGTGATGCTAATCGAGACTCGAATATATAAGTATAAGCACGTAGCACATAAGGTAAGTTATTATCTTTCTTAGAACTCGATAAGAGTTATCATTACTATGTTCTCGATCTCTAAAAAGGCTACTATCCTAAGGTTTTTCCCCACCTAAGGTTCATAACCTACAGCTCTGATACCAACCTGTGACACCCCCAAATCCGGGTACTTCAATTTCCACGGGACTTGGTGTTCACTGTACAAATATCATCTATCTATCTACCCATAGTAAATGCAAACCATGAAATAAATAGAAATAATCCTCCCCTTATGGGGTTACAACATCTGAAAAGAAATACATCAATCCCAGGTCGTACTTAACCTTAAATCTCAAGTGCGGAAATATAAATAATTAAATAAGTCTTACACAACTTTAACATAAGTCTGAAACATAAACACATAAAATAAACAACAAGTCTTCATCACTTGTTGACCTTGCCCTTGCCTTTGCTAGTAGAAGGCTCGTTGGACCTTTCGTTCTTAACTGCAATGTTATTATTACGCAAGAGTGAGCACGATTGCCCACAAGTATAATAATATGACAACAATATAATAACATGCGAGTGAATCAAAGACATCTGAATAAAGAAACTCAACTTTTGACTCAAGAATGAATAACAGGAATCAAAAGAACGTCTGAGGGTCATAAGACCTTGAACTATGTCCTAGGTTGTAAAGTTTTTATGCTTTAAACCTTTAACAGTCATAAGACTATGGACTCTACTTCTCGTACTTAGGGGGATCAGCCCTTAGTACCATACTGTGCACAATATCTCAACGCTAAAGCGTAAATAATCCCCTTTTACAGGGTTGTTCATCTCAGTTTTGACATCAGAGTCCGCACCAAAGGAAGTTTGGTTTGGATAAGCTCAATAAGTATTTTGGAATTTAGAACGTTCATCAACTATGGACTAGTCGAATCAATAAGGGTTCACTAGTCCTATAAGGTTCAACAATAACATCGATATTCAACTTGAATAATAAATCTCAAGAGTATACAATCGAATAAGTATTGTATCACTGAATCATGCTTTTAAAAGAGTTACAATATGTAATATGAATTTCGAACTTGAACAATTAAAAACACGAGCTTACTCGATATAGAAACACAAGTCTAAGGCTTAATAAATGAATAAATTAGAATTTAGGGAACTTGCTAAATCAATAAATTAGGGATAGGATACTTGCCTCTTGCACAAGCTACAATTATAATTCACGTTCTTTATTACATCCTACATATCAATACGTTCACAATACAAATTAATCAATAACTCGATATACGTATCGAATCACACACATCGGTTTTGAGCACGTTATTGGACTATACAATTAACGATTCAAGTCATGTAATTAACTTATTAATTACTCACGTAATATAAGTTATTAACCTCTTATTATATGTTTAGCATATCTTTATGTTCATTACATTAGGTTTTAAACCACCTCTTAGAACACACGAACACTTAGCAAAAAAATTTCAAATTTCTGCAAGGGGCGCGGCCGCGCGCCAGTTACCCTTGGGACCAGCGCGGCCGCGCGGCAACGCAGACCCAGATTTCCAGTTCGCGAATGACACACAGAGCAACCCAAATAAATCCAAATTAAACTAACGAAATGAATTTAAGGCTACCCATGAGATATAGAATTTACAGAAACATCATACCATGTTCTAAGCATGCTTTTAACACTTTAAATCACGGAATTACACAAATCACAACATTTAATTTCACTATTTTCAATATTTTATAAAGTTTTGAAAGAAAACAAGAATTCAACGTTACGGATTCGTTATAACACCGAATCCGTTCGTTTAACTTCCATTTTGTTCGTTTAAATGTACACAATCACATTCAAGTGTTAATTTAAGTTAAATAAACGCATAAGGTGTGTAAATTTTGTACGTAAGGGCCATATGGGCCATATGTACAATTTTTACACTCTGTAACTTTTGAAAACCCAATTATCAACAAAATTCCATGGTGTGATCACTGAAAGTTATGCATATATGGCATATAATATGTTATGGACATCAATTAATATATATATAGCCATATCATGAACAAGTCATCAATTTAGTCTTTTACAGAAAACTTCAAAGTACGTTAATGGAAGTTTTGAAAACTTAATTAAGACGTAATTACATAAAATTGATCACTGTGATTTATGTATACATGGTATAAAACATGTTATAAACATAATTTAACCCATATAAAACCATATAACCAACAATGATTCAAAATTGACGATTACAGAGAACTTCAAAGTACGTAAAAATAGAAAGCTTAAAACTTAATATAACTGAATTTACCCTTGCTAGTTGGTGAAGATGATTCAAGGATGATGATATAAATTTCTCAATTTCTTCTTCCTCAATCTTTTCTCTCAAAATTCTCTCTGATATGAATATATGAATTGATATAGTATATATGTATATAAGTATAATACGTATAATATATAATGGGTGAGTGGTTGTCAGTTGGTCCCTTAGTGGGTTAACTGACCAACTCCCCTTAAGGCCTTGTTTGGCTAGCTTAAGGAATCCTTTCTCATTTATTTTAATTAATTTATTATAATATAGTTAATTAATGTCACACCCAATTAAATCAAATAATGCTATTTAAATCAATTAAATAAAATAGCATAAATCTACATTAAATCACATAGTCACATAATTAAAATTCTTATTTATTAATTATGTCTAATCATAAATCTCTAATTAATTAATAAATTAATTAGAATAACATTATGCTTATTAATTAATATATTAATCAAATAAGCTCAATTAAATACATACTTTGAATATAAAAATTTCACCACATTAATTTAACTAATGTGACACATATAATTAAATTACTCTACCACAAATTCATCAATTAATTATTTAACTCAATAATTAAATCATCGAAAATATTTATTTAATTCAATAAATATTCAAAATAAATTACAAAAATCTTGTTTGTCACAATATATACGCTGTAATACATATATCTAGCATGCACTCAAAACATAAACTCATTTAAACAACGAGAATCAATAGTTTTAAAAATCCAATTTGGCCATTTTCATGAAAACTCATATTTTTCCATAAAATAATCTACTGTAATAGAATTTCTCAAGTAATTCAACTTATAACACATGAAATCTCTTCACAATTGAATATAACATCATAACCAATTCTAATTAGACATACTAACACATATAAATTCCTAAATTTTCCATTCTAAAACCAATCAATATACATAAAACAATATGAACAAAACTTTTTTCATGAAACTTGTTTTAACAGTAATTTAATTCCTGAAAATCCTCTTATGTCATACAATTACCACAATCAACACATGGATACAATACATACATATAAAATTCATGATTTCATAACTTCCATGAAAACTCAACTTTTGACAGAGAATAAGATACATGAAACATATGAATTGAGTTCTATAATTGTAAGAGTAAAATTATAGATTATAACCTTTTTGCTAATCGTTAATGAAGAAGATGATGATGCTTAAGCTCTTCCTTTTCTTCTTCTTCTCTCTTCTCTAACTCTTCCTCTGTTCTTTCTTTTCTCTCTTACACTGATATTCTTTCTAACGTAGTTTAAACTAACGTATAATATAATACATAGTAATAGATATAGGCTTAATTATATAATATAACTGACAAATATATTAATTATAATGTCAGTTACAAATTTCAAAAAGCCACAATGCCTTGTTTGGCAAAACAAGGTTATTTTTAAAAACAGATTATTAATGCTAAGGCCATGTTTGGTAAACAGTTTATTTAAATAGCTTTTTGATAGTTAGGGCCCCGTTTGGTAGAAATAGGTTTAAAACAATTATAAGGGCCTTGTTTGGTTAAAGTAAATTTAAAAATCCTTTTCTTTATTTTAATAAATTATTTAACACATACTTTAATGTCACATTTTAATTAATTAAATATCAATAATAATTTAATCAATTAAAATCTAACATCAATAAATCATATAAAATTGTCACCTAATTATAATTACTCGCTAATTATAATCCATGTAACACTTCATCACATATCTCATCTAATTTAATTATCTCAATGAAATTAGAACTATAATATAAAATTAATATACATTAATTAAATTAAATATTGCACACTCATTTAATTAATATATACACTTAATTAAATCACTCCATCAATCACATAATTTATTTATTTAACTCAATAAATAATTCACATAAATTTTTATTTAATTCAATAAATATTTAAAATTAAATATAAAATCACAATCGTTACACTCCCTCTCCTGAATAGCAAACTCTGCGAGAGTCGGTCCAGCTGCCTGCTGAGCCTGCCCAGAATCTTCTTCTGCTTCTTCGTCTTCTTCCTCTTCCTCATCATCATCATCATCTCCTTGCACAAACCCCAAACCTCGGGGATGAGACTCTCCTGCCATATAGTGTACTGCTGGATGGCTGTATGATCTATATGGCGTATCGGGCGCTGCAGCTCCTCATTGCCCCAGACCACTCCAGCAGCTAAACATAGGTGTGTAATCACCGAGGCGTGCGAGATCCCTCCTGAGGTGCTCCCCCTCATAAACTTCAGCATGGATTAATTGAGAATATGTCCTATGTCAATCCTCTTGTTCTTGATGATGCCATAAAGTAGGGTAGCTCTCTCAGTAGTGACCTTAGCGTGGTGACTGGATGGGAGAATGCTTGCGCAAATAAAACTGTACCAAGCCTTAGCATACCGACTCAAGGCAGTCTGAGGGAAGCTAATTTTTCTATCCGTGCCTGAGTATGTCGTCCACTTAGTGCCTGGCTTGCACATTTCCTTGATCAGTCTGTCCAGGTCAGTCTCTATATGCTGGGACTCTGCCCAATTTATCGGGCCAGAAGGAACAGTTTCCAGTTTGAATATTTCATTTATCGCCTGCTTTGTGTAAGGCACTTGCTTCCCCCGCACGTACGATATCCCATTCTGTGTCTCATGTGCGTTGGCATAGAATTCTTTCACAAGGGGTACAGGGGCTGACAGTGGCGTGGCCACAACTAGCGCCCATCCATGCTCTATAATCTACTTCCTCATTAGTCTGTCATCCTTGCCTGGTTTTAGTCTCCTTTCCTTCACACAGTTCTTTTTATTTAGAACATTCACGTAGTAGCACTGAGCTGTCAGGTCTACAAACCTAAAGGCTTCCAAGGTCTCGCTAGCACTACCTTCACCGTGCTCACTGGTGGGAGGAGGAGAAGGACGGGATGGGGTTTGGATTCGTTTAGGCATGATGAAAGTGAGCTTTGATGCCTCTGAAATCTGCAAGAAACAAATAAACCCAAATTGCAAGTAATCTGCTCACTCTGTCAGAAATTCAGCCCTTAAACTTTGTCAAATTTGTATCAATCTGTTAATGAGCATTCAATCAAAACCCTTAATTAAAGTCCTCTGTCTATTTCTTCTGAAGTCTGATATAGGCTTGATGACTGATTAGAGCAAACCCGAAGCTTCTCTGAATTTGATCAACAATTGATGCTCTCTACAATTTCAATTAGCCAATGCGCCCAAGCCTTCTATCTTCCCCAAAATTTGTCAAATATGATGTCCCTAAACTCTGTCAATTGTATACCCTCTCTGTCGACGCTTGAAACCCCAAATCTATCAGACTTTATATCAACAGTTGATGATCACTTAAATATAGCCCAAAATCTGACCCTTCCTTTCACTGTATGCTGAATTCTACTTTAGGTTTGGGAATGAAAAGTGGAGGGATACAGATTTATATAGAATAGGAGTTGAAAAGAGATGGTGGGGTGAGTTGAATTACCAAACGAATGCCAATCCAAAGTTCTCACTGGCCTTTGCTCGAACAAGTGATGTGCCCTCCTTAATTGCCTTGAAATAAAAAAAAAATTGGATATGTGACCGGTTGTGAGGAAGGAGGAGAAGTAAGGCTAGGGTTTTGGTAGGCGATTGGAGAGTGTGTAGAATCTAGATGAAGATGGAGTAAGGGTTTTGATCAGTAGGTATAGCTTGATTAATCGGTGGCTTTTGGGTCAGAGAGATAGAGAGATGCCGAAAATAAGTTTAAGTGGGGAAATGAATTGAGTAGGCTGGTTGTATTTTAAAAACATGCTGGAGAGCCTAGCGCAGCTGCGCAGGCATTGCCCTAACAGATGGCGCAGTTGCGCAGATTGGAAAACATCAGCTTCTGGTCTGAAAGTCAGCACGGTCGCTTTGATCATTAGGCTTGTATTGCCGCGGGCGCGCCAAGGCTCAGAAATTTCCTTACTTTGATCTGCAGCTTATCATTTGTAGTTGACCATGGACTCCTACCAATTGCATAGAATCTGAAAAAGGCACACACACTTTATTAAATTACTATAGCTACCAAAAATTTATTGTTACTATTAACAACTATGGGGAAAAATATCATAAAGGGAGAACAATATGCACGTGACTTCTCAAAATTACTATATACGCGTATAAGCAATATGTGCGTGCATCAAAAATATATTCAACAAGCTTCTAAGTCCCAAAAATATACGCACTAATGCCTAAGTCCAAAAATGTAGGCAATGAGCTCCTATATCCAAGAGTATTAAAAAATTTACAACTAAATTAAAATGCATAGAATTAAACAAGTAGGGAGAGAAAGAGATTTGATGGGTTGCCTCCCATCGAGCGCTCGATTTATAGTCCGTTAGCTGGACTTTGTCTTGCCACCGCTATCCGATTCCCCGACGATATTTGAGAAACCCTCCATCCATTAGAATTGTCATGTGAGTTTGGAGATTCCCCATCATGAGAGGCTTCGAATTTGAGTTGCCTAGTACATGATGTGTATATGAATTCCTCATTTTGAAGTTTGGGGAGCTAGGCACGTCTTCCGTTGTGTTCGTAAAGTGATTAGTGCATTGAGGCATATACTACACAACGGGCTCTTCTTCAATTCTCTCTTCTTCGGACCACTATGGTTTCAAGAATGTGGACTCTCTCATAACATCAAGATCTATATCTGTGATGTGACTACCAAGGGGACACGGGTGTGCAAATTTCACTGGTTTTTCCAATATTGGAGGAGAGGGCTCTTGGGGCATTATCACTGTTGGCTCGCATTCATAATTTTCTATGTCCCCAATTGTCTCCTCGATGTCGCCTTCTTTCAGTTCATCCAGTTGCATGTGCACTTCTGGTTCTCCATCAGTTTCAGCATCCATATCATAGCACCAAGTATTCTGAGGGCCATTGCTCACGACTTCAAACAGTTGAGGTATTAGATTCTGAAGATCTTGAGTCTTTGTACCTTGCTCAATCACTTCCTCCTTCATTAACGCCGTGCTAATTTGATCCGCCCAATTCTGAAGATTCTCAATCGACTTCACTTGCTCAATCAAGATCGCCTTTGTTGATGATATGGAATTTCCCCACAAACTTTCCAATCTTTCCTTTTCTGTTTCAGCCTCGGAATCCATGTACTGAGTCTCATTTGTTGGGGTATTAATGATTTGTGCCATCTAGTTCTGAAAATTCTGGTTCGATATTTCCTGGCTCCTAATCATTTCCTCTTGGTTTGCTAAGACCCTATACATGAATTCCTTTGTCGACTGTTCTTGGAAACACGGAGATTGATGTGGGGTCTGGTGCATAAATTGGATTTTGCTCGCAGTATTGGTCTTGATAATAGCTCACTGAAGAGTTTGGGTGATACTCCAAATCTTGATCTTGATAATAATTGGGATACTCGTTGAAATACTCACCCCCATACTGCACTTGTCCAATACTGATGGGTCACTGATGGCTCGAATAGTTACCAGCACAATGACCATAAGTAACTGCCGTCTCTCGACTCTGTTGGGCTGTAACAGTATCCAACTTCCTCGAGAGATGCTCTAGTTGTGCTGAAAATGTAGCAATTCGGTCGAGGCCATCATTCCCTATTTCCCTTGATTGATCTTACCTTGTGTAAAACCATGGATAAGCGTTGAGATCCATTGTACCTGAAAAGAGAATATAGGAAGAGAATTAAACAAAATAAAAAAAAATATTTAAATTAAGACTAATCTGATTGAAACTAATGTTGGAAAACAGTCATCAAATTAATTCCCAAGCAACGGCGCCAAAAACTTGTTGGTCGTTTTACCGATCAATATAAACGTGCAAGCATACACGGTCAACAAGTAATAAAGAGTAAGTACAGATATCGTTCACACAGAGAATTAACTAATAAAAGATTGCCAAACCACTAGCTCATAACCATTTCAGTCTTATTTAAATGAGCGATCACTTGTTGTAAATTAAAACTAAACAATTAATTAAACTAAAACTAAATAATCCTAGAGTAAAATTAGATAATGAAGACATGAGACCTCAACTTTCCCTAATAATTCATCTAAATCAACATACTCCCAGTTAAGTCAAATTAATCATCACAGATTGCTAGCTGAGAACACAAAAGTGAGACAGGGCCATCTTTCGATGTACCAAATCCATATCACATACAATCCACAAATGATAGAACGCACATGACCACCCACATTATCTAAACCCCTATATGTCTATATAATTTACAAATAATTAGGGTTTAAGTCCAAGTTCTCATTTGACTACGAGCGACGCTTCAGTATATTTCTATCCTAAGCATAAATCATACGTCCCAACGCCATATAGAACATATAATTTCAAGCAACTACGATCGGATCTGAACCCTCATTTCGTCTTTCAAGTCCATGCAGGTTATCATAGTAATTGGTAGCTACGCAATTAATAAATTAAAGCACAAATCGAAATAGACAATCACATAGCAATTAATAAGACCAACATGGAAGCATATCAATATAAACTACTCAAAAGGTTCCATTGAAACCTCAAAATATAAGCTAACTCATACTAGAAATAGATATACCATCCACAAGTTCAATACACATCATAAGATTACAAGGAGAGAGCAAGAAGAGTATAAAGATAGAGAATGCAAATCTGAGTGCTCAAGCTCCTAGGTTGAATCTTCAATGAAATCCACTTGCTTCAATCTTCTTCTCTAATTAAACCTAGAAACTAACTAAGTAAACCTAATCTAAACTAATCTAGACAAAATATAAAGAAAAGGAAAAGGAAAAAGTCAATGCTAAGCTATGGCTAAGCTCCCAAGAAGGGAGTATATCCAATATGTGCCAAAATGTGCCCTAATATAGCCTTCAAGGTCGAGTCTGCATCCTTGCCCAAGCCAAAACCAAATCTGCCATTTAAAAATAAGTCAATCAGCAAGATAGAAGACCGGCGCAGCTAAGCAGGGAGGTAGTGCTAAAGTGGCGCAGCTGCACAGCAGGGGATCAGGCAAAGCCTTCTGGAGCAGCTGTACAGCCTTTAGGCATCAAGCTGGCGCAGCTGCGCCGTGCTTCAGGTGCTGATTTCTGCTTCCTGCTGCTTGCTGATTCTGATACTACAGTTTGCTGCTAACTTCCATCTGCTGCATTCTTTTCATTCGTCCTAATTTCCTCCCACAGTAGGACACTGCAAGCTTTATTATTATGCCATTTCACTGCTTTGCCTCTTTTTAGCACTCTTTCATCCTTTTTAGCTCAACGCACCAAGAGAGTTCTAAATACAGAAAACTACAAAAGAAAGCAAAAACATATTAAAAGCACAAGAATACTTGAGTTTAAGAAACAAAACAAGTTAGTTAATATCTGAATAAGTGGTCATAAAAACCACTTATCAACGCTTAACTTGCTGAGCTATTTATGCTCATTCTTGCTTAAAACTAAATGATTTCAGCTAAGAGCGAACGGACGGAAGGATCCGGGAAAGACAAAGGCAAGTCCAAGATGGACAAGTAGTGACCTTTGTAATGATATAGTATTAGTATTATAATTATTGATATTATGACATTGAACAATGTAATGGTTATAAGAACCTGGGAAGGGAATTAATAGAATGTAATATTTAGTAAACTTATGTGTGTTATTGAAGTCTTCAATTGAATGTATGAGTAGACAGTAGTATCGTGTAGCACCATATCCAGGGTTTGAAAGTACCCGAATTTGGGGGCGTCACATTTTTATTTCCAATTTTGGGCATATAAGAGGCTCCCTTACCTACACCCAATTACTACTTAGGTCTAGAGATCTACCTGCGGGGACGATGCTGGCATTATTCCACCTTGGCCGAGGTCCCTGTGGCAGAGGGGTTTACCCATTCTCGCTTGCATTTAGAGCTGTTGATCGCCGTTATCTTCACATGGGCTCCTTATACCCCCGATCATCTGACAGTTAGTTTTGAGAATGATTTTTTCGACCAGGATGGAGTATATATTATCCACTCATCGGATCCCTTTAATGACGGCGAGAGGCTTGGAGCTCTACTTTGGAGAGCGTGTCATCAAGAGTACTGTAGGAGAGATTCGTATTCTATTTTTTCCTCCTGCTAGATGTCATTGGTCTTTATCTCAACCGGTTATAAAGATTCCCCTGGTGGATTTGGACAGCTTCATATTGTCAGAGGGTCCCTATACTAAGTATGCATTCTATCACTGGTGGACTCCTCACACCATTGGAGCTCAGAGCCGCGCCACTCAGTTCTTGGCAGACATGGTTCCTAGGTCTGTGATGATGACAGACTAGATTACATGTGTCATAGAGCCCACTCATTTGGAGCAGATTACCAGCTTGACCCAGCGGTTAGACCAAACATATTTTTTCATCAGGCATTTGGGCAGAGATCCCTCGGAAGCAGATTCTTTTGATCCTTCCAGCTCTGGTGCTGGCCCCTCAGGTGGCCCATATTCTGACAGCTTTATTGGAGTTGATCCCCTGTTATATCGACCTGATATCCCGTCTAGCAGAGATACAACGACTCAAGCAGAGTTGCAGTAAGTTGATCTGTTGGATGTAGATATCATAGCTTTCTTTTGATAGGCTCATTATCTCTTTTGATAGGCCTCTGTTAGATATTGGGCGGATGTGCCCCATTTCCCTGTGCTTTTTATTTTTAGCTTTCGGACATAGATGATGTAGTAGATGATGATGTATTTAGGAATGTATATAATGCTTTCTATTCATTACATCATACTGTCATTTATCATTGTCATTTATCATAATGCATATATTATAAGTCATGGATATGTATATATAATGATGAGTTTAGTATTGACCTCTAGATGGTCTCATGATACGGTTCTATAGATGTCTTCATCCACTGTGACTAGGATCGAGCACAGTCCTCCTACTTTGATAGCCTCATCTTTGAGGTTGTGGTATGATAGCCTGCCCCATTTGGACCGAGTGGCAGTTGATTACCTGCTGGGCCTCCTGCCATTCCAGGTTCTAGTGGGCTTTGTAGAGGGCATGTTATCATGCTGGATCCCAGAGAGATAGGTCTTTAGGTTTGGGACTTATGAGTTAACTCCTATATTAGAGGAGTATGAACGCATCACAAACTTCCTGTTGGATCGGCCCTGTGCTAGGGTAGCTGTTGGAGAGTTGAGGCTGTAGCTTATGACCTTGATCGATTTGTGATGCACTGTTGTCTTAGACGAGATTACCTCAGGGCATGTGGTATCCCTGGATTTCTTGATCGACTATTTTGGATCGCTAGACAGTTATCTACTGTACTTAGGAGATTTTTCCATTACCGAGGATGAGTGGAGAGTTTCCCGAGTAGATATTTTATATTGTGCGTTGTGGCTTATCTATACATGCCGTTGTACATGGACCATCTGGATATTGGCCTGATCATAGTAGTTAGTGCTCTCAGATAGGGTCTTACCATTCTACTTATGATATTAGCGGAGACCTTGATGCCAGCCTCATTTTATCGTACCCATACTACTGAGTTCTTCAGAGGTAGTGCAGTGTTGTTATACATCTAGTTTATGATGAATTTGAGATCGATCAACATTTTTAGACCCCATGGATATTGCTTGACACATGAGATATCTGCAACTTATTCTTTTCGACCGGCTGACTGTGTAGATACAATGTCTTGGTTTGTCTTCTTGGCCGTGATTGAGGATCCTTTTCTCTATTTTGTATTGCTTAGGATTTAGCTCCCCTTACAGCTTTGTCACCCATGTAGTGAGTATGGACATTTTGCCCTTGGTTGGTCTGAGAGGAGTGACTACATATCATCCTTTGGCTTTTTTGGGACAGTTCAACCAATACCAGGATGTTTAATCTTTTGATGGATCTTTTGATCAGCGGTTACCAACCTCGTCTTTGTCAGAGGATATATGATTTGACTAGACTTTATGATTATTGGATCCATCGAGAGATGGTTGATTTCTCCTTGAGTCATCTGGGTCGTTCCTCGGAGTATTCTGTATGGCTGGAGGCAGATATTGCGTCATCCATGGTTTCTTATTCAGAGCCTAGTATCGATTCTGATGAGTAAGAGCCTATGGAGGATCCTGTTTCTCCCATCGAGGATGAGCTATTTGCTGGTTTGACAGCAGATCTGATCAGTGACACCACTAGTTCTTCAGCTGCTGCTGCCCCACCTTCTGTAGAGTCTTTAGAGCAGGTGATACAACTCTTGACCTTTGAGAGAGATCAGGCTAGAACCCTAACGTTGACGACCCTTTTCGGTCGGGATGATGCTTTTGCTGAGAGAGATGAGGCTCGGGCTTTCATGGATGCTTTGGCTGTTGAGAGAGATGAGGCCCGGGCTACCAGGGATGTTTCTGTTGCTGATAGTACGGCTCTTAGATCCTATACAAAGGGCATTGTTGTAGATATGAGTGCATTTATGGAAGATCGTGGTAGCACCTTATAGATGGCGGTAGATCTTTTAGCTCGCATTAAGACTGCAGGTCAGGAGATCAGAGATGCGCCTCCATCTCCGGAGAGGGATGCTATGTTGGATTTGTTGTCCCGTTTAACCTCGGGTTTATAGATTAGCTTTTATTTTCCTGCATAGACTAGGTTAGCCATTTTTTGTCATGTACAGGATACATTGTATATATTAAACAATATTATATGACAAGAAAATATATTTTGATTCACTTCCCTTTTGCATATGTTTTGATTTTTGCTTGATGATTGCCACTTTCTTTGTGACTTGCTGTCTTGATGTATCACGAGATCTTCCTTGATGGTCTGACATTGAGATGTCGGAGGGTCTCTTAGAAAGATTCATTGATCATGGAGGCTTTATAGGATTTGGGTTTTATATAAGGTTTGTTGTCTTGAGACTGGTATTTAATTGGATATTTGAGTGTATAGGTAAAGTGTTTGGCTTTTCTTTTGAAGGTTAGACCGCACCATAGATGGCTGCCTACGTACTCTCGATGATGGGGGAGATCAGGTCTTTCGTAGTTTAGGCCTAGTAGTAAAGACCTGAATTGATTTGATTTTTTTTTCTTTTTTTCTTTTTCTTTTCAGAACCAGGATGGCGGTTTACAGGTAACTCAGATATAATACCTTTTCACGGTGTCTAAATTGATAAGCTGGGGAAATTCATTCCCATCCACTTCTTGCAATCTAAGGGCTCCTCCTGTCAACACTTCCTTGACGATGAAAGGGCCTTCCCAGTTTTTGGCGAATTTTCCTCTGACTTCATCTTGATTGGCGAGGATCTTCTTCAGCACCAAATCATTTTCTTTGAATTGCCTAAATCGAACTTTCTTGTTGTAGGACCGAGAAATCCTTTGCTGATATAATTGACCATGGAAGATGGCTGCCGCCCTTTTCACATCTATCAGAGATAACTGGTGGTACCGTGCTTGTATCCATTGGTCTTCTTCCATCTGAGCATCTATCAATACCCTTAATGATTCCATTTCCACTTCTATGGGGAGTACAGCTTCTATGCCATAGACTAATGAGTTGGGGTAGTCCTAATAGAAGTGCGCATTGGTGTTCTGTAGGCTAACAAAGTCAGAGGGAATAAGTCAAGCCATTTTATGTGATTGGCATACATCTTTCGCATGATCTTCTTGATATTCTTGTTGGCTGCTTCGACAGCACTATTCATCTTGGGATGATAGATGACGAAATTAAGATGTTTGATATGGAATTTGTTGCATAATTCCGTCATCATCTAGTTGTTCAGATTCTTAGCATTGTCTTATACGATCACATCCTGTTGTCTGTATTGATAGATTACATTATTTTTGATGAAACCAATTATTACTTCCTTGGTGACTTTGGAAAAGCAAACAGCTTTGACCCATTTGGTGAAGTAGTCGATCATGGTGAAGATAAATCGATGACTATTGCCGGCTTTGGGCTCTATTGGCCTGATTACGTCTATCCCCCACATGGAATAGGGTCATGGAAAACTCATATTATGTAGTTCGTTTGGAGGAGTGTGGATGGCATTTCCATGGATTTGGCATTGATAGCATCTCCTGACGTGATCGTCACAGTCGGCTTTGAGGGAGATCCAGTAATGCCCTATTCTTAATATCTTCTTGGCAAGTAAAGGACCGCTCATTTGTGGATGACATACTCTACCGTGGACCTCATCCATAAGTCTTTGGGCTTGATCTTTGTCTAGGCACCTTAGCAGGCCTATTCTAGCATCTCTTTTGTAGAGTGCATCTCCGCTTAGATAGAACTTCATGGGGATTCTATGGATCTGCTTTCTTTCAGCTTGACCTGCCCCAGTGAGCGTAGATCCATCTCACAGATATTCTTTGATGTCTTGATACCAGGGCTATTTGATGGGAGGTAGTTCATCTGATACTTCTCCAATGTAATTTCCATAAGCTGGTGCCTTACGGCTTGCAAATTTGATATCAGGAATTCCTCTCCTATCGGATACATGGATCAAGGAAACCAGTGTTGCTAATGCATCCGCAAAATCATTTCTATTTTGAGGGACGTGGATGAAGGCTATTTCTTTGAACTCCATAGCCATCTTGATGACTTGCCGATGATAAGGCAGCAGATGCAACTCTTTGGTGTGATATGCCCTGGTGGTTTGTCTGATGACCAACTCAGAATCTCCAAAGACTGCTAATCGTTGGATACCCATGGATTGGGCTAGTTTCAATCCCATTATACAGCCTTCATACTTAGCTGTGTTGTTAGTGTCGATAAACTATAGTTTGATAGCTATGGGATACTGTTCTCTCATGATAGATACAAGAACTGCCCCTGTTCCTGCACCTTCCATGTTACAGCCCCGTCGAAGTACATTTTCCAGAATTAGCTGGTATCTTCTCGAGGGTTTTGATGAATTGTCATTATTCCATCATCTGTGAAATAGGTTTCCAAGGGTTCGAAATTCCCTGATGGTGCTTCGGCCAATTGATCTGCAATTCCTTGACCTTTGATGGACTTTTGAGTTACATAGATGATATCGAATTGTTGGAGGATCAATTGCTATTTGGACAATCGATAATTTAACATGAGCTTGCAGAATAGATACTTTAGAGGATCCTTACGGGATATGAGGTAGGTTGTGTGCCCATGAAGATAATGTTGTAATCTCATGGCAGCCCATGCTAAAGCACAATAGGTCTTTTCAATCAAGGTGTACTTCTAGTCACCGCTGCTGAATCTTTTACTGAGGTAATAGATAGCTCTTTCCTTGCCTTTATTATCTTTCTGCCCCAGCATATAGCCCATAGCGTTGGCATTGATCGATATGTACATGAATAAGGGAACTTCGTCCTTTGGTGGTACCAAAACAGGAGCTTCAACCAGTTGTTTCTTGATGGCGAGGAAGGTTTTTTGACAATTTTCATTCCATTTTTCGTAGGAAATTTTCCTCGACAGCTTGAAGATGGGCTCACAAGTTGCAGTGAGTTGAGATATGAATCTGCTTATGAAATTGATTCTCCCAAGAAATCCACGTATTTTCTTTTCTATTTGGGGTACAGGCATCTAAATGATGGCTTTAATCTTGGCGGGATCCAACTCAATGCCTCTGTTACTTACCAGAAATCCCAATAATTTGCTAGATTTGACACCGAAAGCACACTTGGCTGGATTCAGCTTCAAGTCGTATTTGCGAAGCCTGTTGAATAGCTTTCTGAGATGGTCGATGTGGTCATCTTCCCTTTCGGATTTGACGTTGATATCATCCACATACACCTCTATCTCCTTGTGCATCATGTCATGAAAAAGGGCCATCATTGCTCGCTGATATGTAGCACCAACATTAATAAGGCCAAAAGACAATCGCCTGTAAAAGAAGGTTCCCCATGGGATGATAAAGGCTATTTTTTTCCTATCTTCTTCGGCAACCATGATTTGGTGATATCCGACGTAACAGTCGACAAATGAGTACATGCCATACTGCGCCGTGTTGTCTATCAGTATGTGGATAAAAGGTACTGGGAAGTCGTCTTTGAGACAAGCTTTGTCTAAATCCCGGTAATTTACGCATACTCGTACCTTCCCTCCTGGATTAGGTACATGAACAATATTGGACAACCATTCAGGGTAGGTTGAGACCATGATGTTGGGTTTGTACGAAATCGTAACGCAATCAAATTGCAAAAATTAGCAGAAGCATGGTATATCAGAGTTTAAAATTTTCTACAAAACCATTACCCGGATCATCCTTTATGCAAATTATTAATTTAAAACGATAAATAAGAAGTTATGGAATCATACCCTTGTAGAACGAAGCTTCCACAGGTACGAGTTCAACTCCTTGTTCTTCGTGATCTCCTAGAATTTTCGGATTAGATTCCTTCCTTTGATCAACGTTAGCCACCCAAGTGTTTGGCCTCTAGAGGTGATCCACCAAGGAAGATGAATTATCAAGAAGGAAGGTGGTTGGCTTAGTTTTCTATCCTCTATAGAAAAGGAGTACTCTCCAACAATTGGAATTGCATCAACTGATATCTATTATAAGACTCCTCTTATATAGATATTGGTCAACCCTTCTAATCCTATTAGACATGGGATTTCATTTAATTAATTAAACTCCTTTAAGTAATTTAGGCTTCCCACTACATTGGGAATAATTAATTAAATTCATTTAATTAATTTGTCTCCTAATATTATTAGGAATAAATGAGAGTACTAATATTAAATTAATTACTAAACTCTTTTAGAAATTAAAATAATAATAATTGTAATAATATTAATAAGACTCCTCTTATTAATTTATATTTAATATTTCCAAAATATTAAGTAATAAACATTAAGCTATTTAATTTATTCTATCACCATAGATTAAATTAATTACACTTAATGTATTATTACGATTATGCCATTACCTACTTAAATAATTATTCTTCCTTTTATAGTGTGACCCTTTAGATTCCCCATATTAAACCAGTTGTGAATAAATCAATTAGAACAATTCTAATCTTATTTAAATAAATAAATTAAACTAATAATCTATTTAAATAAATAATATTTATTCTACAATAGGGATAAGCCTCCCTAGCGATCAACGACTTTTCAGATAATATAGATTTCAACATTAATCATAAAAGAACCTGTGAGCAAATAGTTACCGTATAATTCAATCCTTCCATCATACAATGTCCCAATTAAATATAAGACATAGAATTACTATCAAGTCTTATTTTATTTAATTATATGTATTTCGATTAGAAAATGCACAACTCCATTTAATGCAAATTAGAAACTCCTTTCTAATTTCATTCCACCTTGGCCAAGGATTCCTGGGTTGTCTTTTACCGAATCACATAGGACATATCTCCTCTTTTACTAGAGATGGTAGATTCTTTATTGATCATTTATTATCTCCATATGTAACTCATTATACCCAAGCATACCTTTTTATATACCCTAAAGGACTTTAAGGAATAAGTCAAAGTATAATTCATTGCATACAAGATACTATGATGATCTCAAGTCCAAGGATCACTTGTACTACTATCACATTAGGAATTCCTATTGACAGGCGAGTAAAACTCCATTAGGTATTCCATAGCGAGTCACGTTCAGTGAACTTATTCTCCAATAAGCACTTACATACTTGCTTTAGTGTCTCCACACAAATGATCATGAGATCAATCATCCTCATCCAATGAGCAAGCAACATATGTACCAATCTATCCAGATATACTAATCCCCTTTTTAGTAATCCCACGATTGAAAATTATTTTAGTTTTAAGCTTTCTAAGAATTTAAATCTCATTAGCATGATCAACATCATGATTCTAAAAGCATTGCTTAAAACTATAGGTTATTTACATATTATAAAAACAGCATCATGTAGATAATTAAATGTCTTTAATAAATGAATATTTTTATTAATAAATAAATAAGATTGTCTCCAAAGTATATGCTTTATCATCACACATGATTGACTTGTATGCATACTACTTTCAATCTCCCACTTGCACTAAAGCCAATCGCCATGGTATCTCATACCAACTTCTCTAAGTGATGATCAAACTACTGTTGTGTTAAAGCTTTAGTAAATAGATCTAAAATGTTATCTTGAGAGTCTACACGCTCTAAGGTGACGTAAAATTTAAATAGGCACACTTAGAAGAGGGGGTTGAATAAGTGTTCGAACAACTATGGTCGATTTTTATTTTACTTCAAAACTTGTGCTTATTTCAGCTTGCTGAAATAATTAACTCAGGTTCCTGAATTACGAAAACTGTTTAAATACTTTTGAATTCAGTATACTGAAATAATCAAATTATATCTTAAGTTTCAGAAAAACTTATTTATATATTAACTTATTATATTAACCTTAATTCTTGTTATCAATAAAATTAAGAACGAATAATTAAATGAACACCAAGAATTTTTACGTGGTTCAACTACTACCCTCTATAATAGTAGTTTACTCCACGTCCAATACCAACTAGTATTGGAGACTCACTTTATTTATTTCTTTATAAATAAACACTAATTACGAAACAGATTCTTACAATAATTAACAACAATTAACTTCTCTTGAGCACTTTTGCTCCTTGTGCACCTATGCACTCATTAAGCACCTTTGCTTTCTTAAACCTGTTTGTAATCCTTTTCTCTAATCCACCAGGATTAACTCCTTTAGACTACACTTAGTCTAAACAGAAATTAAATTACAAATATAGAGGTATATAATCAATGCAAGAATAATCAATTTAACAATTAAAGGCTCAACTATATAATGCAATGATCAAGTAGCACGAAGATATAATCAATTAAATCTTACCAACAACCAGCTAGATGGATATCAGAAATATAATTGCTCAGCTGTTCAAAGTTGCACCAATTAAATCAAGTTGCTCGATAATATCATTAATTAATGCAAGGAGTATTTCGTGAGTCATCTATTGTTCCATACATGAATTATAATTTTATAGCCCACAAGAAGTTACCGTTTATACAAAAACAAATCTGAACGTTAACTCCCTTAATCACGGTTAGTTAATATCTCAAAGATCATTATGAATCAACACCGTTATTAGAGATATATGAGAATATTATCATAACAGTAATATGTCTTATAAAACCAACTTTCAAAAACTATTTGGTATACTGGTAGACAAATTCGGAACAGCCTTAAAAAGATAACCCACTTAACGATTTTGACTTTATCTTTCTATCTCTTAAAGTGGCGTGTAACAGCAATCTTCCTTTATCTTTCCAACATTCAAGGTATTATAGTTACAATATCTATAATCATTATCCCTTGAAAACCGCATACTTCATATCACAAACACACCGTGTAGCTATCATTCTTTTAGCTTCTATGCATGCACACATAATATAAAATATATATCTAATTAAATACCCACATGCAAGCCATAACCACAAAATACTTTCAGCATATATTTAAACCCCAAATATACCAAGTAACGTTTATAAGAACAAAGCCTTTAAAAACTTTTGTTACCTGATAAAATATATTAAGAACTAATTTCAAGTAATAATCTAATCTTCGAAAAACCTTTTTCGTTAGATTTAAATTACTTTTTATTTAAGACATATAAGGTTAAATGCAAATAATATGTCCTAGAGCCTTTAAATGAAAAACCAATTATTATGCAATTGACCTTACACTTTGTTTCCTAGTAAAGAAAACTCTTCAACCCACTTGAGTGAACCACCAATGTTCTTTATCATCAAATACCTAAAATGTCACAAAAGGATTTTGTACATGAATAATTCATCATCAAAACTTAAGGATGGAATATGACTAAGTCAACATTCTCCCCCTTTTTGATGATGACAACCCAAAAATTATAACTCCCATTATCTCCCCCTAAATCCATGCATACAATATAGTTTCATTTCAGGAATGTAAAAATATCAATATGACTGAAATCAGATTTTCGGTGTATCCTGTTTGTACTAGTTTTGAAGAACCTGTTACCTGCATGTTAGTTCAACATATATCAAATATCAACTACTAACATATCAAATCAGTCTTAAAAACGTCATTACAACCCAAGAACTAATAATCAGTCTTTGAAGCAAACAACTTCAGGATACCAAATTAAATTTTCCAAAATACCCAAAATAATCTCCCTCTTTAACATCAATCAAAAAGGGAAATAAGGTCATCAGTCGAGATCCACCACTGCAGCTCGTTGGGCGGCTCTTTGTGTGAAGTAAGGGCGATGATGGGCACGATGAATTCATTCAGCAAGGGTAAGATATGTAGCGAATTGAGGAAGACGGGGAATGAAAGTAGCATTGGGCAATGACAAGTCAAGGAAATCACCAACATACTTGGCCAGCCAGTTACAATGAGCCCACTCAGTAACAGAAGAGTTCTTATGCTCCATATGTAACTTAGATCCCACGTCGTTGAATCGCATAGCCGTGAACTCAGCCAATTCACTGACCTGATTACTAACAAACTTAAGTTCCTGGCTAAGTTGACAAGCATTTTGATTTAGTTTGTGTTGCATAGCCTCTACCAAAGCAGTGGCTTACAACTCAAACCCAGCCTGTAAATCTATAAATTCATCCTCAAGATTCTGATAAAGTTTGTTAATTTTAGGAGCACCTAAAGGCAGTTTGCCTTTTTCCAACACAGACATACGATTGTTAAGACCAGACATCTCATGTTGCATTTTTTCTTGATTAACAATAATAGTTTTCAACATCTCAACAATTTCAGGAGAAGACTGGTTTGGGGGCATAGTAGGAGAAGATGGAATTGATATTGGAGGAATAGGATTATCAGAAGTGATACGAATAAACTGACCTTCAATCAAAGCAATACGAGACATTTTTAAATGACCAACACTGAGTGAATCAGTCACTGCAACAGAAATTTCATTGTCAAAAGAAATTTTGAAACGATGAAAGAGAGTAGTGAGACTCGCACTATAAGGCAGACACATTTTTGTTTTTCGCAAACAACTCGCCATTTGATGCAGTAACATTTGAGACAAGTTAAAAAAGATACCTTTTAAAATTATTGCAACCATTACCAAATCTTGATAGGTAAAATCAGCACTCCCACCTAAGCGGGGCAACAGATTATACCGAACCAAATGGTGAAGCACACAAGCAAGAGGAGAAACATCCACAGTTTTGGGGGTAAAATTGTCATTCAAAAGAGGATTATCCATAACAATCTGTAATTGTTCCAGAGGAGTAAAAGGAAAATGGACAGCCCCTTTTCGAGTAAATGGTCAGACACCAGTGAATGGAATATTTAGAATGCTACCAAAATCTATGACAGTGAAATATAGTGATTTTCCTTTAACAAAAAATGTGTAGAAATCCCCATGACATTCCAGATTAATGTAAAATTGTTTGACTAGTCTCGGATATGCAACTGAGGGAGGAAAAATCATGGAAGAAATGCCACATGATTGAAAGAGATTTTTCAGAGGAGACTCCTGATAGCAGATTTGATCAATAGATTTTTCATAAACGAATTATTTTGGGAAAATAACAGTCTTAAACCGTACCTCATAAACATTACTACGAAAGAAATTTTTAGGACGGACAGAGGTAAGGATAGGGTTTACCGAAACTGGTGGTGGTGTGAACTCGGCCTTACACGACGGTATCGTTGACTTCCGTCGGCGAGATGGTCCTGGTGATTTCAGCAAGGATGGACTGGAGTTTGATTCGTCAGAAGATGAAGAGTCCAGAGACTCCGTTTCCACAGACATCGTCTTTTTCAGTTTCCTCTATTTTCGGGAAGGTCCAGCTGACAGTTGAGGCGGCACCATCGTCTGATCATCGTCTGATTCAATTATCGATCGCTTGTGAGTTTGGGTTCTCATGGTGTTCGAGGTTTGAAGATAGAAACAGAGAAGATTAGTATAAAGTGAGAGAGAAAGAAAATCAAAAAATGAAAAGTTGAGAAGTGAAGTGAATGGTGAGAGAGAAGTGAGTAAAGTAGGAGAAATGGATGCATGTATGTACACCTCTATACACTTACGTTTCCCTAGAAACCCTAGCCGCCCTGTCTCTTTAATTTTCAAAAACCATGATGATAGATATTTTGAATTACTCGTCCATGAATTAAGGGTTTAATGAACATCCATAACACATACCATTAATTATCCTAATTATAGCAGTTAATAAGATAAGCATGCAGAGGGTAAATACGATATAGATAATGCAAATCTTCAAATTTCAATAAGAGTTACGCTATACACATTCCAAGTTCTCTACGCAGCATGCAAAATCTTTCTTCACTTAATGGTTTAGTAAAAATATCTGCTATTTGATTTCGGTAGGAATGAAAATTAACTTAATTAAACCTTTTGATATATTATCTCTTAAAAAATGATGCCTTACTTCTATGTGTTTTGTACATGAGTGTAACACATGATTTTTAGATATATCTATAGCACTAGAATTATCACATTATATGGGCACACATTCACATAATATATCAAAATCACATAGGGTCTCATCCATAAAATCTGAGAACAGCAACTTCCTACAGCTAGGTATTCACCCTCACTAGTTGAAAGAGCCACTGAGGTTTGCTTTTTACTATGCCATGATACGAGACTTTGTCCCAAGAAAGTACAAGCACCACTCGTACTTTTTCTATCGATTTGACTCCCTGCATAGTCAGCATCTGAATAACCCATTAGTTCAAAGTGATTGCAAATTGGATAAAGTTAATAGTACCACTTAAATATTTCAAAATTCTTTTAACAGCATTTAAGTGTGATTCTTTGGGTTTAGCCTGAAATCTTGCACACAGACAAACGCTATACATTATATCAGGTCTAGAAGCAGTTAAGTATAGTAAGCATTCAATCATACCTCGATATTTTGTTAAATCAACATCAATACCTTTGTGATCAGTAGTGAGCTTTATTGATGTGCTCATGGGTGTACCTTTTGAGTTAGATCCTTCAAATCCAAATCTCTTGAGTAATTCTTTTGTATATTTGGTTTGATGGATATAAATTCCTTCCTTCGTTTTCTTGATTTGAAGTCCCAAAAAGTAATAAAGCTCTCCTATTAAGCTCATGTCAAATTCTTTATGCATGCACTTAGAAAACCACTCACAAAGAAAATCATTAGTAGCACCAAATATTATATTATCTACATATATTTGAACAATAATGATATCTATATTTTTATGCTTAATAAATAATGTAGAATCTATTTTGCCTCTAATAAATCCATTTGACAAGAGATACTTACTTAACCTTTCATACCAAGCCCTTGGAGCTTGTTTCAAGCCATAAAAAGCTTTCTTTAATTTGTAGACATGGTTAGGATACTTTTCATGCTCGAATCCAGGAGGTTGTTTGACATATACTTCTTCATTGATGTATCGGTTGAAGAACGCGCTTTTTACATCCATTTGATGAAGCTTAAACCTCTTGTAGCATGCAAAGCCCAACAGGATTCGGATTGATTCCAGCCTTACCACTGGTGCATAGGTTTCTTCATAGTCGATCCCCTCTTGTTGGTTGTATCCTTGAGCTACTAACCTTGCTTTGTTACGAGTGAATGTCCCGTGCTCATTAAGCTTGTTCTTGAATACCCATTTAGTACCAATGATGGAAACATCTTTTGGAGGAGGCATAAGTGATAGTAGTGTGCATACAAGCCAATCATGTATGATGATAAAGCACGTACTTTGTAAACAATCTTATTTATTTATTAATAAAATATTCATTTATTAAAGGCATTTAATTATCTACATGTTGCTGTTTTTATAATATGTAAATAACCCATAGTTTTAAGCAAAGCTTTTAGAATCATGATGATGATCATGCTAATGAGATCTAAATTCTTAGAAAGTTTTAAAACTAAAATAGTTCCCAATCGTGGGATTACTAAAAAGGGGATTAGTAAATCCGGATAGATTGGTACATATGTTGCTTGCTCATTGGATGAGGATGATTGATCTCATGATCATTTGTGTGGAGACACTAAAGCAAGTATGTAGGTGCTTATTGGAGAATAAGTTCACTGAACGTGATTCGCTATGGAATACCTAATGGAGTTTTACTCGCATGTCAATAGGAATTCCTAATGTGATAGTAGTACAAGTGATCCTTGGACTTGAGATCATCATAGTATCTTGTATATAACAAATTATACTTTGACTTATTCCTTAAAACCTTTTAAGGCATATATAGGGTATGCTTGGGTATAATGAGTTACATATGGAGATAATGAATGATCAATAAAGAATCTACCACCTCTAGTAAAAGAGGAGATATGTCCTATGTGATTCGTTAAATGACAACCCAGGAATCCTTGGCCAAGGTGAAATGAAATTAGAAAGGAGTTTTTAATTTGCATTATTTGGAGTTGTGCATTTTCTAATCGAAATACATATAATTAAATAAAATAAGACTTGACAGTAAATCCATGTCTTATATTTAATTGGGACATTGTATGGTGGAAGGATTGAATTGTATGGTAACTATTAACTCACAGGTTCTTTTATGATTAATGTTGAAATCTATATTATCTGGAAAGTCGTTGATCGCTAGGGAGGCTTATCCCTATTGTAGAATAAATATTATTTATTTAAATATATTATTAGTTTAATTTATTTATTTAAATAAGATTAAAATTGTTTTAATTGATTTATTCACAACCGATTTAATATGGAGAACCTAAAGGGTCACACCATAAAAGGAATAATAATTATTTAAGAAGGTAATGGCATAATCGTAATAATGCATTAAGTATAATTAATTTAATCTATGGTGATAGAATAAATTAAATAGCTTAATGTTTATTATTTAATATTTTAGAAATATTAAATATAAATTAATAAGAGGAGTCTTATTAATATTATTATAATTATTATTATTTTAATTTCTAAAGGAGTTTAGTAATTAATTTAATATTTAGTACTCTCATTTATTCCTAATAAGATTAGGAGACAAATTAATTAAATGAATTTAATTAATTATTCCCATGTGGTGGGAAGCCTTAATTAATTAAAAGAAATCCCATGTCTAATAGGATTAGAAGGGTTGACCAATGTCTATATAAGAGAAGTCTTATAATAGATATTAGATGATGCAATTCTAATTGTTGGAGAGTACTCCTTTTCTATAGAGGATAGAAAACTAAGGTTTAGCCAAACACCCTCCTTCTTGATAATTTCTCTTTCTTGGTGGATCACCTCTAGAGGCCAAACACTTGGGTGGCTAACGTTGATCAAAGAAAGGAATCTAACCCAGAAATTCAAGGAGATCACGAAGAACAAGGAGTTGAACTAGTACCTGTGGAAGCTTCGTTCTACAAGGGTATGATTCCATAACTTCTTATTTATCGTTTTAAATTAATAATTTGCATAAAGGATGATCCGGGTAATGGTTTTGTAGAAATGTTTTTAAACTCTGATATACCATGCTTCCGCTAATTTTTGCAATTTGATTGCGTCACGATTTCGTACAAACCCAACAGTGGTATCAAAGCCAAATCTTTATGCAATTATGAATTTATTTTTGATTTCATATACATATGGGTATGTATTTAAAATAATTTATTGGGCATAATTTTATTGTATAAAATTATTTTTTTTAAGAAAAAAAAAATTGACTTTTTTTTTGGGACGGATCACAATTTTTTTTTTGGGTGCTAATCTTGAATTCTGCAAAGAAAAGGTGTTGTCTCTTTCTTACTCCAAAAAGAAGGTGACCCATCAGGAAAGGATTTTTTTTTAATAAACCTGCAGGACTCTTTTAATAAAAGAAGGTGACATCTTTTAAATAAAAAAAAATATGATATATTTATATATTATATTCTAAATAATTTTATAATTAAAATAAAGAGTTTATTTTAATCTTGAAATTGGATTTCATGCAATTTAAAATTGCCCATTAAGTGATACTCATATATATATGGAATGTTTTAATTCATGAGATGAATATTTATTTATTGATATATATGGTGATATGTATGATAATAAATGGGGATTGATGATGGACTATTTGACCAATGTGATTGGATTTTATTTTAGTTGAATGCTTGAATGAATGGGTTTTATTAAATGGGGTCTGTGTACCTCGTCTTCTCTAAAAAATTTTTCTTGATGTAAAATTCTATCTTCCTCCTATGTATTTCCCCTTGACTGCTGATCAAGGTTTCTATTTAAATTAAATAGTTTAATGTAATAGAAATAGTTAGAATTATCTTGAAGAAATTAGAGACCAAGGAGCAAGAAGCGCGTGAAGACCCGTTTGTATGGAGCCCGGGTTTAAATGTAATAGTTATATTTAAATTTAAATTCTTGCACTCCTAGGTTTGACCTTTTGGTTCACTTGGTGGCTCTAGTGAACCAAACTAGAATAAAAGTCCATAATCAATCCGGGTAGAATATAATATTCTATATTGCATGCTAAATATTATATATATTATATTTTATGCAAACATGCTTCGCATGTTTAATAAAATGACGCGTATTTTATATATATATGTGCATACGCGCTAAACAAGATGAGACAAATAATAACAAACCCCTCAAAGAAATAATATTAAGTCCGAAGCGTTCAAATGATATTTGGAATATCGAACGTCGCCTTCTAGCATGATAAATTAATAGAGTATTAAATATTTAATATGAGCTTGTTGTGCTATCCACAAGGCGAGTATTGCGTATTTAAGATGTTAATTAATCACATTTGATGCTTATCAAGAAAATTGAACGATCTAGTCTTGTTGTGCTATCCACAAGGACGAACATTTTTCTTTTTTGAATTTATGGAAGTGCTAGGCTGGACTTAACTTAAATCATTTTAGTTCGGATGTGCACACACTTGACCATTATGATTTAAGAGGCAAAATAAAAGGAATTACATGGTGATGTAATTGACAAGAGTTGTCTACCTATTTATTTGTATATCGCTTGTTGTGCTATCCACAAGGTTATATACATTTGAAATGGGATCCTTATTCTCACTAGCAAATCTTTAATTAGATGTTGCCGAACTATATAAGTGAGGGTAATATAGTTTGATGAAAATAGTGGGAGATACCAATTTAAAATAAAGACCTAAATTTATTTTGGTATGCAAAATTAATAAAATGAATGTTTGCTAAAATGTTGTTTTTCACAGGCAGAATTTTAAAAATGTCAAAATCACTAATTTCACTGCGAAGCATACTTGATGCTAATAAGCTTACCGGGCCGAATTATACGGACTGGCTAAGAAATCTGAGAATAGTTCTCACTGCTGAAAAGATTTTTTATGTCCTAAACTCACCTGTCCCTGGAACTGTTTCAGAAACAGCCTCTGAGGAAGAGATTGCCACCATTGTAAAGTGGCAAGATGATGCATCTGTGGCTCAATGCATCATGCTCGCATCCATGAATAACGAGCTTCAGCGTCAGCACGAAAATATGGATGCTCCTACTATGTTGATTCACCTCAAGGAATTGTATAGTGAACAAAGTAGGACTGCTAGATATGAGATATCTAAAGAGCTCTTCCGATCTCGAATGACCAAGGGCAAAGCGAACATAAAGGAACAAAAAAAAATCTGATCCAGCTAGCAAAGGAATGTGCTTCCATTGCAACGAGCCGGGTCATTGGAAGAGGAACTGCAAGAAGTTTCTGGCAAAGAAGAAGCTTGGAGAAGCTTCGACTTCCAATCAAGGTTTGTTCATGATTGAAATTAATTTTTCAGAAAGTTAAAATTCTACTTGGGTATTGGATACCGGATGTGGTTCTCACATATGTAATAATGTGAAGGGACTGGTCAGAAGTAGAAAGCTGAACAATGATGAGGTGATCCTACGAGTGGGGAATGGAGCAAAGGTTGCTGCATTAGCTGTAGGAACTTATTATTTAGCAGTGCCTTCGGGCAAGTCCATTTATCTTAATAATTGTTATTATGTTCCGAATATTATTAAAAACATTATTTCAATTTCTGTATTGGATATGGAAGGATTTAACGTTGTTATAAAGAACAATAGTTGTTCTATTTATAAAGACGATGTTTTATATGGTGTTGGAAATTTGCGAAATGGACTTTATACACTTGACTTACAAGAAAATATTTTTTAAATTGAACAAACTAAGAAAAGGAAAAGAGATGATATTAATTATACCTACATGTGGCACTGTAGACTAGGTCATATCAATGAAACAAGATTATCCAAGTTGCATAAAGATGGGCCCCTCGAGCTATCTGATTATGAATCATATCCAACTTGTGAATCTTGTCTCATGGGTAAAATGACTAAATCTCCTTTTAGTGGAAAAGGAGAAAGAGTTACAGAGTTGTTGGCATTGATTCACACAGACGTTTGTGGACCTATGACAACAAGTGCACGGGGTGGGTATTCTTATTTTATTACTTTCACTGATGATCACTCAAGATTTGGATATGTGTATTTAATGAAATACAAGTCAGAATCATTTGAAAAGTTTAAAGAGTTCAGAAGTGAAGTAGAGAAACAAACGGGCAAGAGTATAAAGATACTTCGATCAGATCGAGGTGGAGAATACTTAAGCGGTGAGTTTCTCAATTGTCTCAAAGAAAATGGTATAATCTCACAATGGACTCTTCCAGGTACACCACAGTTAAATGGAGTATCTGAAAGGAGAAATCGAACACTGTTAGACATGGTTCGATCCATGATGAGTTTTACCGACCTTCCAATTTCCTTCTGGGGATATGCCCTAGAAACGGCTGCATACCTACTTAACAAGGTACCTACCAAATCCGCCCCAAAGACTCCATATGAGATGTGGAAGGGGAGGAAACCAAATCTTAAGCATGTTAAGACTTGGGGTTGTCCAGCTTATGTCAAAAAGTTTGAACATGATAAGCTATAGACTAAATCCGAAAAGGGTAGATTTGTGGGATACCCTAAAGAAACTGTAGGGTATTATTTCTATCATCTAACTGATCAAAAGGTGTTTGTTCCGAAACATGCTGCCTTCTTGGAAAAGGAGTTTATCCATGAAGGGGTCAGCGGGAGTAAGATATATCTTGAAGAAGTTCAAGAACCACAAATTACCACGGATCAAAGTCAGGTACCTGACCAAGTAGAAGAACCTACTATACCACACCCTGTTCGTAAATCTGGGAGAGTACCGAAGATACCTGAGAGGTATGGATTCGTTATAGAGGATGACGATGAGGTACACATCATGAATGATGATGATCCATTGAATTACGAACAGCCCATGAGTAATAAAGACTCAGGGAAATGGCTTGAAGCCATGAAATTCGAAATAGACTCCATGTATGAAAACAAAGTATGGACTTTGGTTTCACCACCTGAAGGCATTATGCCTATTGGGTGTAAATGGGTCTTTAAAAGAAAGACTGGAGCGGACGGCAAGGTGGAGACCTATAAGGCCCGACTGGTTGCAAAAGGTTTCAAACAAAGACAAGGAGTTGATTATGATGAAACCTTTTCACCAGTAGCTATGCTCAAGTCCATTCGGATTTTTCTTGCGATTGCAGCTTATAACGACTATGAGATCTGGCAGATGGACGTGAAAACGGCCTTCCTCAATGGGAAACTTGAGGAGGATGTGTATATGACACAGCCAGAGGGATTTGTTTCAAAGATTGGAATAAATCAAGTCTGTAAGCTGCAACGATCCATTTATGGATTGAAGCAAGCTTCTCGTAGATGGAACATTCGTTTTGATGAGACAATCAAAGAGTTTGATTTTATCAAAAATGACGATGAACCATGTGTGTACAAGAAGGTTAGTGGGAGCGCTGTTTCATTCCATGTATTATATGTTGATGATATATTACTGATAGAGAATGAAATTTCTATGCTAAAATCGATCAAAATAAAGTTGTCTAAATATTCCTCCATGAATGATTTGGGTAGAACATCCCACATTGGGGATATAAATCTGTATTAATAGATTTAAAAGGATGTTCGGCTTAACCCATGGAAACGTATATTCATTAGATGCTAAAGGCGTTTAGCATGGCAACTCCAAAAAGGTGCCTCATGATGATGAGCCATGGAGTGTATCTCTCTAAAATTGTCCTCAGTAAAAGAGAGATCGCATAAGTAACTATTATGTATGCAATGAAATATACAAGACTTGATGTTGATCAGTCATATTCTGGAGAAGATCTCTGTGAGACAGTGATAAATATCTCAAAGTACTTAACTGACACTAAGGATGTCATCATGACACATGATGGGTCTGAATTAAACTAGAAGACTAAACAGACTCAAGTTTTCAGACTGACCAAGACGACAGCAAAATCCACTTTATGGTAAGTCGTTACCTTAAAAGGTGGTGCAGTAAATTGGAAAGGTTTCAAACAGCAAAAGTTGCTGGGTTAGTGACAAAGACAAAGTATATAACTGTAAGTGAAGCTGCAAGTTGATGTTTCGGATGAAAAGTTCATTACAGAACTAGGAATAGTTCCTAAGTCTCATCTTGAATCTAAACATGTGTTGTGGCACTTTGATTAAAAAAAAAAAATCATTGAAAGAGGAGAGTGTAGACTCTCAAGACAACATTGCAGATCCATTTACTAAAGCTTTAACACAACAGCAGTTTGATCGTCACTTAGAGAAGATGGGTATGAGATACCATGGCGATTGGCTTTAGTGCAAGTGGGAGATTGATAGTAGTGTGCATACAAGCCAATCATGTATGATGATAAAGCACGTACTTTGTAAACAATCTTATTTATTTATTAATAAAATATTCATTTATTAAAGGCATTTAATTATCTACATGTTGCTGTTTTTATAATATGTAAATAACCCATAGTTTTAAGCAAAGCTTTTAGAATCATGATGATGATCATGCTAATGAGATCTAAATTCTTAGAAAGTTTTAAAACTAAAATAGTTCCCAATCGTGGGATTACTAAAAAGGGGATTAGTAAATCCGGATAGATTGGTACATATGTTGCTTGCTCATTGGATGAGGATGATTGATCTCATGATCATTTGTGTGGAGACACTAAAGCAAGTATGTAGGTGCTTATTGGAGAATAAGTTCACTGAACGTGATTCGCTATGGAATACCTAATGGAGTTTTACTCGCATGTCAATAGGAATTCCTAATGTGATAGTAGTACAAGTGATCCTTGGACTTGAGATCATCATGGTATCTTGTATATAACAAATTATATTTTGACTTATTCCTTAAAACCTTTTAAGGCATATATAGGGTATGCTTGGGTATAATGAGTTACATATGGAGATAATGAATGATCAATAAAGAATCTACCACCTCTAGTAAAAGAGGAGATATGTCCTATGTGATTCGTTAAATGACAACCCAGGAATCCTTGGCCAAGGTGAAATGAAATTAGAAAGGAGTTTTTAATTTGCATTATTTGGAGTTGTGCATTTTCTAATCGAAATACATATAATTAAATAAAATAAGACTTGACAGTAAATCCATGTCTTATATTTAATTGGGACATTGTATGGTGGAAGGATTGAATTGTATGGTAACTATTAACTCACAGGTTCTTTTATGATTAATGTTGAAATCTATATTATCTGGAAAGTCGTTGATCGCTAGGGAGGCTTATCCCTATTGTAGAATAAATATTATTTATTTAAATAGATTATTAGTTTAATTTATTTATTTAAATAAGATTAAAATTGTTTTAATTGATTTATTCACAACCGGTTTAATATGGAGAACCTAAAGGGTCACACCATAAAAGGAATAATAATTATTTAAGAAGGTAATGGCATAATCGTAATAATGCATTAAGTATAATTAATTTAATCTATGGTGATAGAATAAATTAAATAGCTTAATGTTTATTATTTAATATTTTGGAAATATTAAATATAAATTAATAAGAGGAGTCTTATTAATATTATTATAATTATTATTATTTTAATTTCTAAAGGAGTTTAGTAATTAATTTAATATTTAGTACTCTCATTTATTCCTAATAAGATTAGGAGACAAATTAATTAAATGAATTTAATTAATTATTCCCATGTGGTGGGAAGCCTAAATTAATTAAAGGAGTTTAATTAATTAAAGAAAATCCCATGTCTAATAGGATTAGAAGGGTTGACCAATGTCTATATAAGAGAAGTCTTATAATAGATATTAGATGATGCAATTCTAATTGTTGGAGAGTACTCCTTTTCTATAGAGGATAGAAAACTAAGGTTTAGCCAAACACCCTCCTTCTTGATAATTTCTCTTTCTTGGTGGATCACCTCTAGAGGCCAAACACTTGGGTGGCTAACGTTGATCAAAGAAAGGAATCTAACCCAGAAATTCAAGGAGATCACGAAGAACAAGGAGTTGAACTAGTACCTGTGGAAGCTTCGTTCTACAAGGGTATGATTCCATAACTTCTTATTTATCGTTTTAAATTAATAATTTGCATAAAGGATGATCCGGGTAATGGTTTTGTAGAAATTTTTTTAAACTCTGATATACCATGCTTCCGCTAATTTTTGCAATTTGATTGCGTCACGATTTCGTACAAACCCAACAATAAGTTCCCACACTTGACATCTCTCAAATTATTGAAGTTCTTCTTGCATTGCTAATAGCCAATTTTCATCAAGGACGGCGTCCTTAGCATTCTTTGGCTCAACCTGTGACAAAAATACAGAGAATGCACAATGATTTTGTAAACCTCTTCGTGTGGTTATACCTTTATTGATATCCCCGATAATATTTTCTGGAGGATGATTCTTGATATATCTCGCTGTTCTTAGCAGTTGGATATCATGTATGACTTCCTCTTGATCATAAGATTCATCTTCAGAATCTTGCAAATTTTGAGGTTCACGTTCATGCTGGTTATTAATTTTAGTTTCTTGAAACTGTTCATTCGGTCTCCTGTTTTGTTCTCTTCGGTTTGTTGAAATTCTGACTATTTCCAAATTTCTTGCATCATCTTCACTTTCTTTTGGAAGATCATTGTTAGTCTCATTGAAAGTGATATGAACAGACTCTTCTACACATAATTTTCTAATATTGAAAATACGATAAGCCTTACTATTTTGAGAATAGCCAATGAATATTCCTTCATACGACTTAGCATTAAATTTTCCCAAATTATCACTTGTATTTAAGATAAAACATTTAGATCCAAATACTTTGAAATAACTTATGTTTGGAATTTTATTATTTAAAAGCTCATAAGGTGTTTTCAAAATAATAGGACGAATGAGTACTCTATTTAAAACATAACATGATGTACTTACTACTTCTGCCCAAAATTTCTTTGGAAACTTACTCTCTTGCAGTAGTGTTCTTGCCGTCTCTTGTAGAGTCATATTCTTCCTTTCCACCACCCCATTTTGTTGAGGAGTCCTTAGGGCTGAAAATTCATGGCTAATACCTCTTTGATCACAAAAAATTATGAAATCTTTTTGAAATTCAGTACTATGATCACTTCTAATTCTAATGAGTTTGTAGCTATACTTTGTTTGAAGATTCCTTATCAATTCAAACTCTTTAAATGCTTCATCCTTAGTTCTCAAAAATAATACCCATGTGTATCTGGAAAAATCATTAACTATTACAAATGCATAAAATTTACCATTAATACTATAATGTCTTTCTGGTCCGAATAAATCAAGATGAAGTAATTGCAAGGGAGAAGAGGTTGATACCATATTCTTTGTCGTAAAGGAGGTTCTTACTTGCTTTCCCAGTTGACAAGGAATGCATATTCCTTTCTTTTTAAACCTGATTTTTGGCAGTCCTTTTACAAGACTTTTTAAAGACAGCTTCTTGATTAGATCCATATGGACATGTCCCATCCTCTTATACCATAGATTAGCTTCATCTTATACTGAGGTAAGACATAATTCTTCATCCTGTTGCTCAAAATCAAGAGTATATATATTTCCTTCCCTTTGTGCAACTAGAGTACTATTGTTAGTACCATGAGATATTGTGCATTTATCTTTTTCAAAATTAACTTGATGGCCATTATCCATTAATTGACTAATACTAATTAAATTGAATTCAAGACCATTAACAAGGTGAACATTATTTATATTTACCTTACCATTACCAATTTTACCTTTTTTCGATTATTTCGTAGGTTCGATTGTCTCCAAAAGTGACCATTCTGTTCTTCTTGTTGATATCTAGTTCCATGAACTTTGATTTATCACCTGTCATGTGACGAGAACATCCGCTATCATGAATCTATTTTTGAGATAGGAACTCTTGCCTTTAAACATACCTGTTAAGAAAAAGTAATTCATCCTTTTGGTACCCATATCTTTTTGGGTCCACTTATGTTAGTAGCAAGTAAATCACCTTTTTTAATCCATATTTTTTTAACCTTGTTTTGTTTCTTAAAACAGTTTATATCTAAATGGCCTTTAATACCACAATGATTACAAGTTGTGAAAGGAGAACAAAAATTTAGTTTAAAATTTGATTTTGATTTTAACATTTTTATATCTCTCTTTTTGTAAGTGGGATTATAGCCAATTCCTTGTTTTTCAAAACTAGGTCTTTTTTTTCCCAACATAACAGCAAGATTTTCTTCCCCTTGAACAAATTTAGCAAGTGTTGATTTTAATGACTCATTTTCCTTTTGTAGTTCATTAATTGGAATAGTCGTACAGTGAGATTCATTACTAAATGCATCAATACATACATCTCTCATTTTTAATTCATTAGTCAATTTTTTAACTTCCTTATGTAGATGGTTAACCTTGTTAAAAATTATTTTGTTAAAATTGTCTAAATAGTCATTCTTTGCAATCAAGATCTTTTCCTCTTTACATGATGACTCCTTTTTAATTTCTTTCTTTTCATCTATTAAAGAATCCACTTCACTCATTAATGTATTAACTAAACTTTTTAAGCATGCATTCTTTTCTTTCAATTTCTTATTTTCTTGCTCTAATGAGTTTAGTTCATTAGGAGATACCTAATTACCTTCACCTTCAATTCCCACGAAGCATACTTGAGCTATCTCATCTTTAGCATCGATCTCTACTTCGGATTCCTCATCACTCCAAGTAACAAGAGCTTTGTTCTTCTTGTTGTCTTCGTAGTTTGTCTTCTCTTTGTTCTTTAATTGAAAGTAATCTTTCTTGAAGTGACCAGGACGTCCACATTCGAAGCAAGTCTCTTCAGTTTGCTTTCCTTTGAACTTATTCAAATTAAAAGTATTTCTTCTCTTGTTCTTCTTTTGGAGTAGTCCCTTGAGTCTTCTTGACATCATAGTTATTTCTTCATCTGAGTCATCATCAAGCTCCTCTTCATTTTCTACAATAAGAGCTAAAACCTTTCTTCGAGGAGTTTCCTCATCATCATCATATCTCTTTAACTGATGTTCATATTCTTCTAATTCACCAAATAGAGTTAAAGTGTCCATTGAAGAAATAGTAATAGAATCTTGAAGAGTTGTGATTTTAGAAGCAAACCTTTTGGGCATAGCTCGAAGTAACTTACGGTTGATCTCACTTTGAGGAATAGTCTTGTCTAGCAATTTCAAGGAATTTATAAGGACTAGAAATCTTGCTTGAGCCAGCTTAATGGTTTCATCTTTTTCGAGCTTGAACATCTCGTAATCGTGCATAAGCATGCTTAGCTTGACTTCTCGTACTTTGGAGGTACCTTCATGGCTTACCACTAGAGTATCCCATATCTCTTTGGCTGTGTTGCATGAAGAGACTTTATCTATCTCGATTGTACCATGCCACCGAGAAGTGTGTTCATAGCCCTTGAATCATATGAGACCATGTAGGTTTCGGTTGAATCCATTTCTAGTAGAGTCTTTGGTGTCCCATCATCTTTTCTTGGAATAACCGATCCATTCTCAACGACCCACCATTCCCAAGGATCCCTTCTAAGATAGATCCTCATTCAGAACTTCCAAAAGTTGTAGTTTTCGGTTCCATGTAGCAGTGGCGGTCAGTTGGTTGATTAACCTTCTTGATTGTTGTTCACGAACTGTGCCTTGTTAGAATCTTTCCTTACAAGTCACCTTTAAGACCAAGATAAGTAGAGCCAAGCTTTGATACCAAATGAAATTTAAATAGGCACGCTTAGAAGGGGGGTTGAATAAGTGTTCGAACAACTATGGTCGATTTTTATTTTACTTCAAAACTTGTGCTTATTTCAGCTTGCTGAAATAATTAACTCGGGTTCCTGAATTATGAAAACGGTTTAAATACTTTTGAATTTAGTATGCTGAAATAATTAAATATATATCTTAATTTTCAGAAAAACTTATTTATATATTAACTTATTATATTAACCTTAATTCTTGTTATCAATAAAATTAAGCACGAATAATTAAATGAACACCAAGAATTTTTATGTGGTTCAACTACTACCATCTATAATAGTAGTCTACTCCACGTCCAATACCAACTAGTGTTGGAGACTCACTTTATTTATTTCTTTATAAATAAACACTGATTACAAAATAAATTCTTATAATAATTAACAACAATTAACTTCTCTTGAGCACTTTTGCTCCTTGTGCACCTATGCACTCCTTAAGCACCTTTGCTTTCTTGAACCTGTTTGTAACCCTTTTCTCTAATCCGCCAGGATTAACTCCTTTAGACTACACTTAGTCTAAACAGAAATTAAATTAAAAATATAGAGGTCTATGATCAATGTAAGAATAATCAATTTAACAATTAAAGGCTCAACTATATATAGCAATGATCAAGTAGCATGAAGATATAATCAATTAAATCTTACCAATAACCAGCTAGATGGATATCAGAAATATAATTGCTCAGTTGTTCAAAGTTGCACCAATTAAATCAAGTTGCTAGATAATATCAGTAATTAATGCAAGGAGTATTTCGTGAGTCGTCTATTGTTCCATACATGAATTACAATTTTATAGCCCATAAGAAGTTGTCGTTTATACAAAAACAAATCTGAACGTTAACTCCCTTAATCACAGTTAGTTAATATCTCAAAGATCATTATGAATCAACACCGTTATTAGAGATATATGAGAATATTATCATAACAGTAATATGTCTTATAAAACTAACTTTCAAAAACTATTTGGTATACTGGTAGACCAATTCGGAACAGCCTTAAAAAGATAACCCACTTAACGATTTTGACTTTATCTTTCTATCTCTTAAAGTGGCGTGTAACAGCAATCTTCCTTTATCTTTCCAACATTCAAGGTATTATAGTTCCAATATCTATAATCATTATCCCTTGAAAACCGCATACTTTATATCACAAACAAACCGTGTAGATATCATTCTTTTAGCTTCTATGCATGCACACGTAATATAAAATATATATCTAATTAAATACCCACATGTAAGCCATAACCACAAAATACTTTCTGCATATATTTAAACCCAAAATATACCAAGTAACGTTTATAAGAACAAAGCCTTTAAAAACTTTTGTTACCTGATAAAATATATTAAGAACTAATTTCAAGTAATAATCTAATCTTCGAAAAACCTTTTTCGTTAGATTTAAATTACTTTTTATTTAAGACATATAAGGTTAAATGCAAATAATATGTCCTAGAGCCTTTAAATGAAAAACCAATTATTATGCAATTGACCTTACACTTTGTTTCCTAGTAAAGAAAACTCTTCAACCCACTTGAGTGAACCACCAATGTTCTTTATCATCAAATACCTAAAATGTCACAAAAGGATTTTGTACATGAATAATTCATCATCAAAACTTAAGGATGGAATATGACTAAGTCAACATGACGTCTCCTCTTTCAGTGATTTCTTTAATAAAGTGTCGCAGCACATGTTTAGATTCAAGATGAGACATAGGAACTATTCCTAGTTCTGTAATGAACTTTTCATCCGAAACATCAACTTGCAACTTCACTTACAGCTATATACTTTGTCTTTGTCACTAAACTAGCAACCTTTTGCTGTTTGGAACCTTTTCAATTCATTGCACCACCTTTCAAGGTAACGACTTACCCTATAGTGGATTTGTTGTCGTCTTGGGTTAGTCTGAAAATTTGAGTATGTTTTGTCCTCTAGTTTAATTTCAACCCATCATGTGTCATGATGACATCCTTAGTGTCAGTTAAGTACTTTAGGGTGTTTATAACTGTCCTATAGTGATCTTCTCCAGAATCTGACTGATCAACATCAGGTCTCGTATATTTCATTGCATACATGATAGTAACTGTGATAACCCGAATAATTATAGATGGTGAATTATGAAGTATATTAATTCGACAAGTAGAGTATATGGTAATGGTCCTTGAAAAGAAATGAACAGGTTAAAGATTATATAATACTCAAAACATAATTGAGTTAATTAAAGTTATGAAATAAAACCTAGAATTTGTTGAAGAAATGAATGTAGCAGAAAATATAAAACCTATATTAATGTAATGTGTTGAAGTTATTCAACGATAAATGTTTTTAAAGAAATTTGATGAAAACCTGAGTAAGGTAGGGTTTCGGTGATTCCGAGGACGGAATCCTTATAAGGAGGGAAGGATGTGACAACCCGAATTTTCAAAAATTATTATAATAAGAATTTAATAAATAAAATTCTTATTACGAGATGTTTTGAGTTTGGATATGTGTATATATGTGTTATATGTTGTGAAGTCTATGATGTGGTGTGAATATAGAAGATATATATATATATATATATATATATATATATATATATATATATATATTCATATGTTAGAAGAATGAGGTTTAATAGTTAATTTAATTTAACTGTTGAAGAAATTAAATGAAATTATTACGAAAAAGAAATTAACTGAATATTATTAGTTAATTTAATAAAGTTAAATATTATATTATGAAGTAATATAATTTGGTTATTATTACTTGTGGGCAGTGGATTTATTATGAATTAAATCTCATAAATAATGTGAGTAATTTACTTAATTAAAATAGTGAATTAATATAAATGTAATTGTTTTAATAAAATATGAAGGTAATATATTACATGTAAGAGTAATACGTTTATGTAATGGCTTAATATATTATATTTAGCCAAGTGTATGTAAATGAGTATGAGAATGAGAAGAACCAATATAATTATAAATAAATATTGGTGTTAGATGAATTAAATAAATATTTTACTTGGAATACTTATGGAATAAGATATATATTCGATGAAAATTATTATGGAATAATTTATTCAAGTATGATAATATAGAATAAAATTATAGGGAATGATTTTATAATCTGTGCGTATTTTATAACGCTAATGGAATAGAAATATTCTAATTTAATTAAATAATTGAATTAGAGCATTAATAATTTATTAAATAAAATTATAATTATATTAGCTAATTAAATATTGTGTTGGCTAAATAGAGATTATAGTTTAATTTAATAATGGTAGTGACAAATAAACTATATTTTAAGGAATGAATTAAAATAAATTAAAAGGAGGTTTGAAGGGGCTAGCCAAACATGGCCTTGTGCCTTTTGGATTCCTATAACCCCTAATTTAATTGTATATTAAGTAATATAATAAGTATTAGTAATATACGTATTATATTATCATTTATATGAGTTTACGAGTTTTGTTTCTAAGCCTAAACTAAAAGAAGAAAAGAGAAAGGGAGAAACAGAGAAGAGAATGAGAGAAAAGAGAAGAAACTCTCTGTAAGTTAGAGAAAGAAGTCTGAGGAATCACAGAAGAAGAAGAAGATTGATTAAGCAATTTCCATCATTGGTTAAGACTAAAGAAGATTCAAGGTAAGAATCAATTCTAAAACCTCAACCTCTATTCTTGAATTTTCTATAGAAGTTATTTGGTTGAATGATTTGATAAGTTGTTGAATAACTATGTTGATGGATTGGTATAACCTATTCTATATCATCTAAAAGTTATTTTATAGTGATCAAGTTCGTAAGAATGTGTTGAAAGATGAAGTTTAGAGTTTTGGTTGAAATATATATGTTTTTGTCTACTTAGAGACTAAAATTGATGATAAATTCTTGATGAAAATTTGAAATTGATGATGTATTATTATAGTACTCGAAAAAATGAAAACAACCCAAGTTGAACGAGTCAAAACGGATGTAAAAAGAATTCGTAGTGATTGAATTCGCTAAATATATGTAAAACATAAAAAATTAGCATGAACACTGAATTGTAGCCCTTAAAATGAATTGTTAATATTTTGAAGTGTTATAATTATTATGTAGATGAGTAGTTTAGTGTTTCACGAATCCATAGAGTCGAAAACGGACTCAATTGGATGTGTATAACTCAATTTATGAAGATGGGAAGGAGGAAAGGGTTAGAAAATTTGCCAGAACCACAAACTGAAAAGAAAATTCGCATAGCACGCTGCCAAGGGCGCAGCTGTGCTGGGAACAGTGTCAGTCTAGGACTGTTTTGACCTCTTGTGGTAAAACAGCCGTAACTTTTTCATACAAACTCTGATTGAGGCGATTCAAGATGATCTGGAACGAGCACAAGTAGACCTACAACTTTTGTTCTTTAGGTTTTTTAATTTGAGGTCAGTATCAAGGGTCAAAATGGTTATTTGTAGGACTGATGTGTTTTTGGAGGCAATAGCGGGGCGTCGGGCATACACGTATGCACATGTAATGCTCCTGACCATGTAAAATGATGTTCTAACTTTCATAACATGACTATTATGTATTATAATGATACTTAGCATTAACCTTGAGTATTAGACAATACGTATGGGCATGCTAAGCGTGCACAAATGCGTGTCGTTTGGGCGTTCGAATAGGCAAGTTTGACGTACGGACGTGCAAGCATCGCAGCGCCGTAACGAGTGTGTATGACCTTGTTTAATATTATGTTTTCAATAAGAATGAAATATTATAGAGTAATGTAACCCAATAAAGGAGCATGCAAAACACATACAAAAGAGGCGAGTTAGGCGTGTGACGTATAAACGTCGAAATGCTGTGTAATGTGTTAATACACGTAAATAGTGTTTCGATTCTAATGAAATGAACATTATAAAATATGAAATGGGGTTGGTATAAAACCAACAAGTAGTCCTAACAAGACTTAAACATTGGAATGAATTTCGAATATTACGAAAAAGCAATATAGTAAAATATAAGTCGAAAGTTAACACAATCAAATTGAACGTTGTGTATTAATAATAGGAAGGGTTATGAGATGTAGAGTAAAGTTTACATTACAACTAATATGCATTGCTATGTGACTAATAGTTGATGTGCATGATTATATAATTGTGTAGGGCACGTGAAGTGCAGATACCTGTAAGCTGTTAAACTATTTTTGGTAAACAACGATCAAGGCAAGTCTTTCAGTTCCTATTTTCCACGTGCACTTGATAATGAACTGTTTTAAATTATTTTGTAAAGAGCATGATATGTTGTATATATGTTGTAAGTATGAAATGTTAAAGTCAATTTATGACTACATTGATTGATTAAAGAATGTTGATTGAGTAAGGAACTCAAAGTTAATTGAGTAAGGAACTCAATCTTTATATTTGTTATATGAAGTAAAGCATGTATGCCATGTTACTTTAATTATCATGAGATGTATGTTGAGCATGTATTTATGTGCTATGTGATGCATGAAAGCTATTAGATCTTGCTGAGCTGTTGAGCTCATTCTTGCAAATAATTACTTTTGCATGTTAAGGATTCAAGGTAACACTATGTGCTACTTGAAAGAAATGAATCAGATGTAATGCATGAAGATTTATATTCTTTGGCTGAATTGTTATTATTTTGGATCCTGTTTAAAGTTTCAGATAATGTATTTGATAATGTATGATAGTTAACAGATGTTGAGTTGTAAAATTTAAATTTTACCCGATGTATAAGGGTTGTTGAACGTGGTTGTAAGTTTTAGTTTATAATAACTCTGACGAAGCGATTCATGAAATAAGGTTGAATCAAAGTTATGTAATGATAAAGGTTGAGATTCAGGGATAATAAAGAAGGAATAATATAAAAATTTTAAATATTCCGTATTTTTAGTGATTGTATCATTGATTAATGATGTAAAGTCTGAATAAGGATGTATTGTTAACGACCAATGTCGAGAGTTGTATTGTATGAATTTTGGGGTCGTTACAGTAACTCATGTGATCTCTCTTTTATTGAGGATAATTTTAGAGAGATACACTCTAAGGCTCATCATCATGAGATATTTTATGGAGTTTGCAATGCTAAACTCCTTTAGCATCTAATGAATATACGTTCCTTAGGTTAAGCTGAACATCCTTTTAAATCTATCTATGCAAATTTATATTCCCAATTTAGGATGTTCTACCCAATTCATTCATGGAAGAATGTTTAGACAACTTTATTTTGATCGATTGTAGCATAGGAATGTCATTCCCTATCAGTAATATATCATAAACATATAATACAAGGAATGAGACAGCGCTCCCACTAACCTTCTTGTACACACATGGTTCATCCTCATTTTTGATAAAATCAAACTCTTTGATTGTTTCATCAAAACGAATGTTCCATCTACGAGAAGCTTGCTTCAATCCATAAAAGGATTGTTGTAGCTCATATACATGAATTGCTTTAACCATTGAAACAAATCCATCTGGCTGTATCATACATACATTCTCCTCTAATAATTTATATTTGAGGAAGGGCATCTCCGCGTCTATTTTGCCAAATCTAGTAATAATAAGCTGTAATCTCAAGTAAAATTCAAATGGTCTTGTGCATTACTTCAAAGATTCATTTTAGATTTTATGGTCATCTACCATTTCTCTGAGTCTTAATTACTCATAGCCTGTTCGTAATTCAATGGATCATCATCATTCATAATGTGTACCTCATCGTCATCCTCTATGACAAATGTAAGAACCCGAATTTTCAGAAATTTTTAAATAAGGATTTAATAAATAAAATTCTTAAACCGTGAGATGGGTTCGAATAAAAAGATATATATGTGATATGAGGTATGTGGTATTATATTACATAGGGTAATATGGACTATGTAATATGTGTTTTTGTGATTAATGAATATATTATTAATATATATTTGTTATTTATTTTAGAGACGATTCAATTGAGGTAAAGGAAGTGGATAAATTTCTATCGATATTAAATAATTTATAGAATTATTTTATCATAGTAAGTTGGTGACATTAAATATCCTTAATGTATAATCACCATATTCTTGAGTATGTGTATTAATAACTAGTATGTTTATAATATAGGTTATTAATAGCACTTAAGCTATCCGTGAATAGGTTTGGATAGTGAAGCATGAGTTAGTTAATGAATTAACTAATAAGAATAAATATTGGCTAATTTAAGTTGAGAGTTATATTATGGAATAATATAATGTGAATATTGAACCTTAATTAACTAAGGTAATATGGTACAAGGTTTAATTTACTCAAGTAAATGAGTGAATTAATATATATGTTGAATATATAATTATAATTAGTACCTTCTATATATTACTTAGAATGGTAATATGTGTGAAAGTCTAATGTACAAATAACGTTAATAGATATATATACGTTATTAAAGAGAAATAGAAATCATTATATCTTTAAATAAATATTTGAAGAAATTGTTTTGGGAACAATTTATAGAAAAGAAAGAGAAATAATTATTATAAAGGATATTAAAATAAATTCTAATATTGAATTATTTTAATAAAGGAGGAAATATTATTTTTGAATAATAATATTACCCTATATGTTTTTGGTATGATGTAATAAGTGTGATTAATTAATATGGTAAATACATTAAAATATATTTGCTATATATAAATAAATTGATGGAAATAAATTATTATAATAGAAAATAAACTTATTACCTATATTCTATATATAATGTATGTACATGTGCCATACATGTAATTATTTTAGTAGATATTATATTAAGAATAATATCTTGAGACAATAAGTAAATTATTTTCTAACAATGAATATCTTTATTTGGAGAAAACATAATATTTTATGTTATGGCAAAATACATAATTCCTAATGTATTTTCAAGAAAGTTTATTAATGAAAGAAAACTAAGTTATTTCAATATATTAAATAACTTAAGTTATAATTTTATCGTAGATTTTATAATAATTAATAGAGTAAATATTAATTATTCTAGTGTAAAGGTTATACATATAATTGTTCAAGGTAGCTAAATAATTTAGCATTAAAGTGCATGCGTCACACAAACCTTATATTAAAAGAATATTAAAGTGTGATGGGAGTGATAATAAGCTTAAGGTAAGCTTGTGAGATATGCCTAGTGTGGCAAAGTGGTGGAATAAACATTCATTAAATAAATTAATGAATGAATAATTAATGAAATTAATTATTATTATTATGTGAATAAATTCCTATGTGCAATGATGTGTAATTATAAGTTATATAGTAGCTACATCTATATAATATGGAATGAAGTGTGACACTTCAAGAAAACTATATAATATAGGAAACTATATGATTAAGTGTAATAATAAAGTTACAATAATGGGGTGTGACACTACTCAATTAAAATATATTCGGTATTGTCAAATGTACATAGATTATATGATTGGGTGTATGTGTGACCCTATCATATCATATGGTAATAACATTAAGTTATTAGATATAAGCTTGCAAGTTAGTCCATGTGAGAGCAATAATGGTCAATTAAGTGGTTAGGGTACATGAATAGTGGTAGTTGGTGGGAGTTAGCCACCAACTTCCCTTTTGCCCTTTGGGTAATAACCATAAGAGAATAATAGCTTGATAATGAATAGATGCAATACATTGGTGTGTAGAGTTTGCTAATTCAATTACTACATTGTTGCTAAGAAAGCATATAATAAGAAATGTAATTACACCATGAGCATATTATAAGGTGTAATGATGAGGAAGGACCATGAATAGTAGTAGTTGGTGGAGTTAGCCACCAACTCCTCTTTGACCATTGGGTATTACCCATAGGAGGGTAATAGATTGATTATAATAGAGAACATGTAAATTAGAAATGTAATGGTATTACTTTATGAACATATTATAATATGTAACATTGAGTATAATATTATTTTAGGAGATTATATTATTATAAACTTGTGGACTATTAAGTACTAAGTTCACATAATTATGCCTTGTGTGGCATAAATAATGAAGTTAAATCAAGGGGATTTAATTGGAAGTATTAGAAGAAAATGAATGGTTGATATTAATTATCATTATAATATTTGAGTATATTTGTGATAATAATTTTATGGAAAATGGTGGGATGATAGTACCCAACCATATTATATTTAGTCCAATTAGAATATTAACTTAACCTATGTACATGAGGTACATGATTATATATAGTAGTGTTTCAAAATATGAGTATACCTAATTAGGTGTGAATGTACATATTTGTAGGTTTGTATATATGTACCTATAACCTAAGTCATATGGGATGAAATGTATACATAAATTATATAACCTAAGTGTATATATTATATATAGAGGTGTGTAACCAAGTGTGGAATTACATTTGCTAATTGCTATTGATGAGTTAGATTATTTGTCTCACAATGAGTGCCCAACTTCTCCTTCACGTGAATGGCCTAAGGCTAGCCTATCTCCTTCATCTCTCAACTTCCTAGCTAGCAATGAGTGTGATGATTATGGGGGGAGTGGGCTTCATGATGGGATTTACTAACTATCTATTGCCCAACAATTCTTCTCTTCTTCCATTAGTTTAATTCATGGTGCAAAGCTATGAATTGGGTAAGAGTTTTTCTATAAATAGAGACCCTTCCCTTCACAATTCTAGTTACTTGAATTTATTGCTAAGTTGATATAGAGATTATGGTGATGAGAGTTATGTGAGAAAACTGATTTGGGAAGCAAGCTTAGTAATTCAAGGCTCTAAGAGGTATAACTCTAACTTTGAATTTTTAGTCTTGAATTTGATAAATTAGTAGAGGTTTCATGAATTAGTGAACAATTGATATGTAAGATGATGTTAACATGTTAAGTAGAGTCTAAATATATGTTATAGATACAATATGATGGCTTTCAAGCTTGTTACATGAAGTAAGAAAAGGATTAGCTGAAGCTCTGTTTTAGCAGTAAAGTTTCTGGTCTGAAAACGGGGACGCGCGGCCACTGCGTCTCCCTAGTACAAATGGGGCGCGACCGTGCCCTCTACAGAAACTCTTGGTGATTTTGTGTTTTCTGGTTGGTTAAGCATACTAGTTAGACTCTAATAATTTCATAAAGGGGTCTGACATGTGTACTAAGGTTGTCATGCACATAGTGAGTTGTATTAGTTGGTTTAACATAATTTCCTAAAAGAAAATGTAAAGTTTTGAAAATGAGACTTGACGAATTTTGTGTTCTTTGAGTCGGACTTTTTAGACATGTGTAAGTGTCTTGGTTATGTGTATCAATGGGTATGAAGGTAGTTGTTAATCAGTTACCTTGGCTAATAGTAAACAATTATACCTTGTTGTAGTACAGTTTTTAATGAAAACTTAATGTTTAATAAACAAATTGTGGCGTATATAAGTCATGTTTATATTCTGACTTTTTAAGCATGATTATATGGTTTAGATATGCATGATATATGAGTCGAAGGTATTGAGCATACACTAGAACACATTGTTTAAATTAAAAATGATTTCAAAAGACAAACTTAGAGTTTTTGGACATATATATAGGATGTCCACGTTCTGATCATTGAGCATGTATAGATGACTTATATATGTGTTCTAATACATGAGAATCATGACTACAAGGTACTTTGCATATACTTAGTTACCTTTGTTGACTTAAAGTGATTTTTATGAAATGTTTAGAATGTGTAAGATGATAGCATCAAACACGGAGTGAGTTACATTATGATCATACGAGCATGTATATTAGGATTCATTATGCCTATAGACATGTTGACATAAGCATCATGTGATAAAACATGGATTTCACCTATGCACGCATATTCGAGAAAATGAATTTTTAAAGCATAGACTATGTGATTAAGTATACATGTGTAGTATAAGCACGAGCATGCCTACTTAGTGTGGTTAAGCCTTGTTATGTGATAACATGACTTTAGTAGTTGAGCTTTATTGATTTAAGTAATCCAACGTAGAGCTACGCTATTCAAAGCTAAATAGTTCGAATATGAATTTGAAAACCTACTTAATGTGTGTGTATAATATATATCAGAATGCATGATATATTAGGACCAAACTGAGTTTATGAAATCTCAAGTTTGGTTCTGGCAGGGAGTCGCGCGGCCGCGCCACTCCCAAGCTTAATTACCGCGCGGCCGCGCCGTGTTGCAGAGCTGCCAAGAACAGTTTGTTAACTGTCTGGTCCTAAGTTATTTTCCTTAAGGACCCTAAGGACCGAAATAGAATGGTTTCTAAAGAATAAGTATGAAGGTATGATGTTGTAACATCGTGGTTATCCTAAGATAGAGTGAAACGAAACCAAGATTAGAAAACGATATACGAATAGTTATTCTATTAAGAGCATATGAAATGTATGACTGATGGATGTAAATCCAGGATTATATAACTGTGTAGGAATACACGAAGTGCAGATAGCTTTAAGCAGTTAAGTCGTAGTTGTTAAACTACGAATCAGGCAAGTCTTTCAGTTCCTATTTGATATATGAATTCAATAACTGTTAGTTGAATTATATTATGCTGTGATAATGTGAACTTATATATGAATTGTATATGAGATATAAATGAGATTGAAAGTTGATCTTTGATGATATACTTGTTATGTGAAAAGTAACATGCGTAGTAAATATAAATTGTTTATAAATGCATGAACTGAGTATAATGTTGTATGCTATGTGATGCATGAAAACTGTTAGAATTGCTGAGCTGTCGAGCTCACTCTTGCAAATAACCACTTTTGCAGGTTAAGGACTTACGATAAAGACTTCGTGCTTCTTGATTGATAAAGATAGATAGTATCGAATTGAAGAGTACTATTTAGATAATTGCTTGAACCTTGTTTAGGTTCTAGAAGTTGTACTTGATAGTTGTTTACACTGTTTAATACATGTTGTGTTAAAAAGATGTATTAGTTAATACATAGAGGATATCAAGTCGAGTTGTAAACGTTATACGATAACTCAAATATAATGAATCATATTTTATAATTGATTCAAGGGTTATAATTGATTCAAGTTATGAAATCAATAAAAGATTTTATTCGAGGAGGATTGAAAAAGTTTAAATTATTCCGCATTTTAGTAACATCGAATATGATGTAAAGATGAGATCTTTGATATAAATAGAATTTATATTCTAAATTGTAATAAGTAAAGATGTATTCTTTTAGTAATGAATAAAAGATATAATAGTTTGGCGTTAGTAGTATCGTGACTGCACCGAATCCGAGGTTTCGAAGGAACATGGATTTGGGGGCGTCACAACAAATTCATACCTTTCAGGTATCTTCGGTACTCTTCCAGATTTACGAATAGGGTGTTGTACAGTAAGTGTCTCTACTTGAACAGATTCATCCAATTGATCTGTAGTAGTTTGTGGTTCTTGAATTTCTTCAAGATTTATTTTCCTCCCACTAGCCCCTTCAAGGGTAAACTCATTTTCCAAGAAGGCAGCGTGTTTCACAACAAACACCTTTTTCTCAGTAGGATTGTAGAAATAGTATCCCAAACTTTCTTTAGGATATTCCACAAACGTGCACTTATCAGATCTTGTCCCAAGCTTATCATTTTGAAACCTTTTCACATAAGCTGGACATCCCCAAATCTTAACATGCTTAAGACCATTCCTCCCTGTCAACATCTCAAATGGAGTTTTGGGGACGGATTTCGAGGGGACCTTATTTAGTAGATATGCAGCCGTTTCTAGGGCATAACCCCAGAAAGAAATTGGAAAATCGGTAAAACTTATCACGGAATGAACTATGTCCAACAATGTTTGATTTCTCCTTTAAGATACTCCATTTAACTGTGGTGTACCTGGTGGAGTCCATTGTGAGATTATACCATTATCTTTGAGACAATTGAGAAACTCACCGCTTAAGTATTCTCCACCTCGTTCTGATCGAAGAATCTTAATACTTTTGCCCGTTTGCTTCTCTAGTTCACTTCTGAACTCTTTGAACTTTTCAAATTATTCAGATTTGTATTTCATTAAATACACATTCAAATCTTGAGTGATCATCAGTGAAAGTAATAAAATAAGAATACCATTCTCGTGCATTCGTTGTCATAGATCCACAAACGTCTGTGTGAATCAATGCTAACAACTCTATAACTTTTTCTCTTTTTCCACTAAAAGGAGATTTAGTCATTTTACCCATGAGACAAGATTCAGAAGTTGGATATGATTCATAATCGGATAGCTCTAAGAGCCCATCCTTATGCAACTTGAGTAATCTTGTTTCATTGATATGACCGAGTCTATAGTGTCACATATAAGTATAATTAACATAATTTCTTTTCCTTTTCTTAGTTTGTTCTATTTGAAATATATTTTCATGCAAGTCAAGTATGTAAAGTCCATTTCGCTAATTACCAACACCATATAAAATATTATTTTTATAAATAGAACAACTGTTGTTCTTTATTATAATTTCAAATCCATCAATATCTAATACAGAATTTGAAATATTATTTCTAATAATATTCGGAACAAAATAATAATTATTTAAATAAATAGACTTGTCCGTAGGCAGTGCTAAACAATAAGTGCCTATAACTAATGCAACAATCTTTGCTCCATTTTTCACTCGTAGGATAACCTTATCCTTGTTCAGCTTTCTACTTCTGACCAGTTCCTGCACAGTATTACATATGTGAGAACCACAGACGGTATCCAATATCCAAGTAGAATTTTGACTTTCAAAAAAATTAATTTCAATCATGAACAAACCTTGATTGGAAGTTGAAACTTCTCCAAGCTTCTTCTCTGTCAGAAACTTCTTGTAGTTCCTCTTCCAATGACCCAACTAGTTGCAATAGAAGCACATTCCTTTGCTAGCTGGATCAGGTTTCTTTTGATCCTTCACTTTCGCCTTGCCCTTAACCTTCTTAGATTTCTTATTTTCAGAAGATACCTTGAGCCTCTTCTATTTCTTGGAAGAATCCTCCATTAAGATATGGTACTTCTTGGATGGAAAGTGACCTTCTGTAGTTTTTAACATGTTAAGTAATTCAGGCAAGCTGACATCTAACTTATTCATGTGAAAATTAACAAAGAACTGCGAGAAGGTCTCAGGGAGTGACTATAAGACCAAATCTTGACTCAACTCTCCATCCGTGACGAACTCAAGTTGTCCAAGGCATTCAATCAGATTGATCACCCTTAGGACACGAGTCTCAACGACAGTGCCCTCGAACATCCGAGATCGAAAAAGCTTCTTAGATATCTCATATCTAGCAGTCCTACTTTGTTCACCATACAACTTCTTGAGGTGAAGCAGCATAGTTGGAGCATCCATGTTTTTATGCTAACACTGAAGCTCGTTATTCATGGATGCGAGCATGATGCATTGAGCCACAGATGCATCTTCTTGTCACTTTACAATGATGGCAATCTCTTCCTCAGAGGCTGTTTCTGGAACAGTTTCAGGGACAGGTGAATTTAGGACATAAGAAATTTTTTCAGCAGTGAGAACTATTCTCAAATTTCTTAACTAGTCCATGTAATTCGGTCCGGTCAGTTAGCATCAAGTATACTACATAGTGAAATTAGTGATTTCGATATTTTTAAATTTCTGTATGTAAAAAGACAATATTTTAGCAAACATTTATTTAATTAATTTTATATATCAAAATAAATTAGGTCTTAATTTAAGTTGGTATCTCCTACTATTTTCTTTAAAATATATTACCCTCACTAATATAGTTCGGCAATATCTAATTAAAGATTCGCCAGTGAGATTAAGGATCTCATTTTAAATATATATAGCCTTGTGTGTGCACAACAAACGATATATAAATAAATAGGTAGATAACTCTTGTCAATCACATCAACATGTGACTCCAGTATTTTGCCTCTTAGATCATAATGGTCAAGTGTGTGCACATCCGAACTAAAATGATTTAAGTTAAGTCCAACCTAGAACTCCATATATTCGAAAAAGAAAAATATTATCATTGTATGTGCACAACAAAATAATATTGTTCAATTAACTTTATAAGCATCAAATGTGATTAAATTTATATCTTAAATACACAATTTTTACCTTGTGTGTGCACAACAAACTCGTATTAAATATTTAATACTCTATTAATTTATCATGCTAGAAGGTGACGTTCGATTTTCCAAATCTGTTTTGAACGCTTTAGACTTAATATAATTTCTTTGAGGAGTTTGTTATTATTTGTCTCATCTTGTTTAGCACGCATGCACACACACACACACACACACACAAACACACGCACACACACACACACGCACACACACACACACATATATATATATATATATATAATACACGTCATTTTATTAAAACATGCAAAGCATGTTTGCACAAAATATAATATATATAATACTTAGCATACACATATAGAATACTATATTCTACCCGGATTGATTATGGACTTTTATTCTAGTTTGTTTCACTAGAGCCACCAAGTGAACCAAAAGATCAAATCTAGGAGTGCAAGAATTTAAATTTAAACGTAACTATTTCATTTAAACCCGGACTTCATACAAACGGGTCTTCATGCTCTTCCTTGGTCCTTGGTCTCCAATTTCTTCAAGATAATTCTAACTATCTCTATTACATAAACTATTTAAATTAAATAGAAATATTGATCAGCAGTCAAGGAGAAGTACATAGGAGGGAGATAGAATTTTACACCCAAAAAAAAAATCAGAGAAGACGAGGTACGCAGACCCCATTGAATAAAACACATTCATTCAAGCATTCAACTAAAATAAAATCCAATCACATTGGTCAATAGTCCATAATCACCATTTATTATCATACATATCACCATATGCATCAATAAATAAATATTCATCTTATGAATTAAAACATTCCATATATATATGAGTATCATTTAATGGGCAATTTTAAATTGCATAAAATCTAATTTCAAGATTAAAATAAACTCTTTATTTTAATTATAAAATTATTGAGAATATTATATATATATATATATATATATGTATATAATATAAGATTCTAAAACGAACTGTTCGTAAACGAACATATGTAGGACCCAGTGTTAAAAGTTGTTGATTGGATAAGAATATTTAACACTAATTAAGAATATATGATGGTACATAATTGAGTCAATCAACAACCTTCAACAATGAATCCTATATATATTCGTTTACGAATAGTTCGTTTCAGAACCTTATCCTATATATATATATATATATATATATATATATATATATATATATATATATATATATAAGTATGCTCCAGGATCCACGAATTGGTAAACTTATCCTTCCTGCAGAAGCCTTTTAAATGAATCACGTTTTTTGTTTTTGTTTTTGCTTTTTTAATTCGTGGTCACCTTTCATGTTTTGCAATCCTGCAGGAAGTTTGGATTTACTTTTTTTTTTAAAGGGAATCAATTCGCCTTTTTGGCTCCTGCAGTTTCACGTGTTAACGTGATAGGCCCAAAAATAATTTGGCTCCTTCTAAAAAAAAAAAAACAATCCACAGCGAAAGAAAAAAATGGGTTTCCGTCTTTTTTTTTCTTTCATAAAAAAATAATTTTATACAACTAAAATTTTGCTCAATAAATTATTCTAAATACATATCCATATGTATATGAAATTAAAATAATTAATAATTGCATAAATGTTTGGCTCTGATGCCACTATTGGCATATTATATATATATATATAATCTGATAAAAAAAAGTTATGGAATCATACTCTTGTAGTTGTAATAATATTAATAAGACTCCTCTTATTAATTTGTATTTAATATTTCTAAAATATTAAATAATAAACATTAAACTGTTTAATTTATTCTATCACCATAGATTAAATTAATTACACTTAATGCAATATTACGATAATGTCATTACCTTCTGAAATAATTATTCTTCTTTTATGGTGTGACCCTTTAGATTCTCCATATTAAACCGATTGTGAATAAATCAATTAGAACAATTCTAATCTTATTTAAATAAATAAATTAAACTAATCTATTTGAATAAATAATATTTATTCTACAATATGGATAAGCCTTCCTAGCGATCAACGACTTTTCAGATAATATAGATTTCAACATTAATCATAAAAAAACCTGTGAGTAAATAGTTACCGTACAATTCAATTCTTCCACCATACAATGTCCCAATTAAATATAAGACATGGAATTACTGTCAAGTCTTATTTTATTTAATTATATGTATTTCAATTAAAAAATGCACAACTCCAAATAATACAAATTAGAAACTTCTTTCTAATTTCATTCTGCTTTGGCCAAAGACTACTGGATTGTCATTTAACGAATCACATAGGACATATCTCTTCTTTTACTAAAAGTGATAGATTCTTTATTGATCATTCATTATCTCCATATGTAACTTATTACACCCAAGCATACTCTTTGATATACCCTAAGGGTCTTTAAGGAATAAGTCAAATTATAATTCATTACACACAAGATACTATGATTATCTCAAGTCCAAGGATCACTTGTACTACTATTACATTAGGAATTTCTATTGACAGACAAGTAAAACTCCATTAGGTATTCTACAGCGAGTCACGTTCAGTGAACTTATTCTCCAATAAGCACCTACATACTTGCTTTAGTGTCTCCATATAAATGATCATGAGATCAACCATCCTCGTCCAATGAGCAAGCAACATATGTACCAATCTATCCGAATTTACTAATCCCCTTTTAGTAATCTAACGATTGGGAACTATTTTAGTTTTAAGCTTTCTAAGAATTTAGATCTCATTAGCATGATCAACATCATGATTCTAAAAATATTACTTAAAATTATGGGTTATTTATATATTGTAAAAAATAGCATCATGTAGATAATTAAATACCTTTAATAAGTGAATACTTTTATTAATAAATAAATAAAATTATCTCCAAAGTATATGCTTTATCATCATACATGATTGGCTTGTATGCATACTACTTTCACTTTGGGCATATTCTCTGAATGACTTACTGTTATGATTTTTAACCTTGGTAATCTGGTATTTGTCTGGAGCCATTTGTGACTGAAAGCTGTATTGATTTAGGAAGGCATGAGCTAGCTTTTCTCATTTTGGAATTGTCCAGTCGGGCATACCAAACTCTGGCCTCTCCGGTCAAACTTTTCTGAAACAACTGCATTCTTAGCTTCTCGTCCTCTGCATAGAATCCGAGTTCTCCAATAAATACTTTCAAATGGGTATAAAGATCTCCCAATCCATCGTGTTTTTAAAATTCGGGATCTGGAACTTGTCTTGATACCAAGCTCCTGGGAATATACAAAGGTTTTAGTAGTTGACACTTCCGTAGGATCCAGTCCCTTTGATTGACCGGATAGTTTTTTTCATTTGTTGGACTTTCTTTCGGATATCCCCAGTCTCTCGATCTTCTTTGAGATTGATGATTTCAGGGGATTTGTTGGTTTTTTTATTGTTTCGAGGTTCAGGTATCTGAGCTTCCTTTTTTTTGTCAGTACCTTTACCGCCACCTTACTCGAAGGACTCTCTTTGATTGGGTATTTGTTGACCCTGAGTACTTTTGCTCTGTTCTTTCAAGAAAACAGTTAATTCTACTATCTGATTTCTGAGTCCCTCAAATTCTTCTTGAGACACGAAGCCTGTCCTCTGTTGGGTACTTTCTTCCATGTTAGTGGGTAGGCTTTTTTCATTCTTAGATTTGGATTTGGTAGTGGGACCAATCTTGCCTATAATAAAAGTAGGTAGTTTAGTTTTGATAGACCCAAACAATATGCATGCTATGCAACGTGTTATGTTTAGGGGTTTTTTAATATTCTCCTACAAAATAGAGGTCAGTTGTTTTGATGACAGGATATCATGGCAGGATTTGATATTTTATAATAGATGTGAAAGAATTATTATTTACAACATTTAATATTTGACAGGGAATTTAATATTTACAACATTTAATATCTGACATGGAATTGAAGGGAAACGTATGAAGAGCTTTTCCTTCGCGTTTGGTTTATCAAAGGCTGACCTATCTTAGGTTTACTCTCATGGGCTTTTTGGCATGGAGGTTCCCAGATCATCACAATCTACTAGATGAGAAGTTAATCCGATCTTTCAATTAGAGCGGATTTGAGTGGTACCTTTCCTGAGCCACACTTGGACTTAATCGCCACTGGAGTTTAGTAATCAGTGACAGACGGGATTGCCTTTTGGTGGAGGAACACACAACATACATTCATCGCGTTTCACCGCATGCAAAATGATGATATTGTGCGAAGCACTAATATAAAGCGTGGTAAAGAGACATTCACATACATTCAATGTAAAGACGTCATTTCACACACAAGCACAAGTAAGGGAATTTGAAAAGTTTGAAACAGCGGCTTAAGCCCTCTACTGTCCCCAGCAGAGTCGCCACTTGTCGACGTTGAAAAAATTAATCCTTCTTCCTATATGTTTCTTACCCTTTATGTTTTTTATATTGATTTGTCTTGCTTTAAGGGTGAGATTTAGAAAGAGTTTGACATAAAATGTTGACGATTTGAAAAGATTTGATTTATTGGTCAAACAGAGCCACCAGTTATGAGTTAAATGGTTGCACCAACTCAACCGAGTTTTGAAAAATTTTGCAATATGGCCCAATTATTGGACTTTGTTTAATTGGTCTTGGAAACCAAGATTCATAAAGTTCAGGGGCTTTCTTAAGCAGGGGGAAGGTGTTAGGCACCCCCCCAACTTCCGTGAAACACGGTTACCGCGTCTTTCATTCCCTAATCATTGTGTGTGTGTGTGTGTTACAGTTAATTAGGCCTAAGTGCTTTATTTGAAAGTAGTGTTATGCTTCGTTGGACATATATACGAAGGGTTTGATTTATTAAAAAGTCCGTTTTTAGGCAAGAATGTAAACGTGATGTTTTGAAAAGTGGTTTTCATACCCTTTCGCTCGCATAGGAATTGAAGCCTATTGATATTTCCATTTTATTCCATATTCGGCTTGATTTGATTTTATTATCGGGATGTGAAGCATCCTCGATAAAATAATATATATATATATATATATATATAACTGTCAGGCTCTTTATGGGCATGAAAGCCATCAAAGTATGCCCGGACACCACACATAGGATTTTCATTATTTCGGGGACCTTAAATCTGGATAACCATTTTAAAGTCCTATATTTACAATTACAAAATTTGCAAGTTGGCGGTACAACTCAACCAGGTCCATCATTAGAACCGAATCTAGATCCATTGGTTGAATCGTAGATTTTGTAGCTTCTAGGCTCATAGAATATCAAATAAACAGCCTGCATAATGAATATTTTGCAATAAAAAGTAAAACTATACTAGACATCGCTAAACGAAAGATTCATCAGTCAAATCTCCGTACGCGAGTAGCTCATAGCTTTAAGTTCCCTATAGATACAAATCTAGGGTCACGTGTTTGCTAAATATTTATAAAAACTATAAAGAAAACTAGATCTGTACAAATCTTAGTCATTCTAGCTTCCAGGTTCAAGTTTGACAACTTTTGAACCTGTTAAAATCTAGATCTGGCTAGATCTAGTACAGATCTAGTCAATACAGCTTAAATATTGACTATTTACAAGAAATGAAACGCTAAAACTTTAGATATGATGAATATAAGCTACTAAATATATGTATATACGTATTAGAGTAAACGAAGAAGATAGATCTGGCAAAATCTTATAGTAAATCACGAGAACAGCTCTCGAACGGGCTTTTGGCGGCCCGATACTCGTTTCCCACCGGTTAAAATTTGATATGTTGTAGTATATATGTATATGAACGTTTACAAAGAAGTTTTATAAGAATCGGAGTACGATAGAGCCTCCGTTTGACCCTCCTAGCCTCTATTTCTCTCGTCGCGACCCTTTCTTTCTTTCTCTCTCTCTTCTTTTATAAGCTAAGGGGGGAGGGGGTATATATAGACCCGATCTGCCCCGGGTCTACCTATGGCAGCCACAGGTCTACCTGCGGCTGGGCCTGGTGGGCCCCGTTGTCTCGAAGTACATGCACTCTGACCAACGCGCTGTTCGCTCGAACTTTCATAACTTGCAATTCAAGAATTCGATGGAGGGGTACTATACCTTTCCGGAAAGCCCTTTTCGAGAGCTACACAATGACATGGGGCTTGATCTTTTTCCGAATCCGAGAAGACAGGTCCATAACCAGATCTTCGAGTCTTCGCAGTCAGTCCGTTGAGCAGTTTGGTGCAGTTTTCACTCGGGATTGCTGTGATGGTTTTGTGTGACCTTACTCATAGTAATTTGATCTGATTTGATGTTGATTTGGAAAAATTACTCTTTTTCCCTTCCGAATTGGTTCCGGGCTTGACGTGGCTGCAACTGTCTTTCTCGGGGTTATCTCCGGGGTTTGACTACTGTTGACTTTCGTCTGTCTTCAGGGATGTGACGCTCCCAAATTCGTGTAACATCGATTACAGGACATGGTGCTCACGGTACAACATACATCATCATCTAACTATATAAACTCCGAAAATAATAATAATAATAACTATTACATACTTATTCAAATAAAATCCCAAGTCTTTACAACCTTTAATAAACCAAAACTTAAACTTAGCGTTTCTCGCTACATAACATCATATGCGAAAAAATAAACTTATTACATAAACAACTTTCAATATTTCATCTTAGACTTCCCCTTGTCCTTGCCTGAGCCCTCAGCCTTCTCATCCTTAACTGAAAGGTTTAAGCAAGAATGAGCAAAAATTGCACAGCAAGTATATAAAGAAGTTTGAAACGTACATCAGGAGTAAAAATAGCTGTATGGCTATATCTCAATAGTTGAAAGAATTATCAAGTGTTAAACAAGAATTATCAAAGACAAGAGTTTAAGAATTCTCAATATCATACTAAGGGGTGTTAAATACCCTGAACGTTACTTTGTCTCATTGAAAACCATCAGACGGTTTAACAATCAAATAGATTGTAAACGGTCTCTGCAAGTACTCCAGGTGATCAGCCTATCGTACCCTATATTGTGCACAAGTATAAAGTTTAAACTGCATAAGCATCAATGGGACTATATGCCCGACATCTGTTTGCCCGTTTATTCGGGTTGTTCATCTTACTATTCATGCGAGACCGCACCAAAGTAATTTGGATTGGTAAACATTAAATAGCTTCAAATGATTTGAATTAAATCATTTTTGATCAATAATAACTAGCCGAAAATAAAGGCCAGGAAACATACTTAGAAACAGTTCGATAATGACATGAAACTTATAAGCATAGCTGTTCGAATAATAGGTGAGTAATCATCGATAAGCTTGCAAGATAATTGAAGTTGTATAACTTCACAACAAAGAAACTTGCATGAATAAATAGCTAGCACAAGTCCAATACTTACTCTCACTGCGATAAAAATGAGTAAGGATTGAATAAATACCCAATAGAAATTAGGGTTAGGAAACTTGCCTGATACGTCTGCTATCGCTAAAGCTAGCAATTAATCTTCACGTAACCTATTCATATGTGTCACGTTAAGAAATTAGGTCCTCGAACTCTAATTTGAAAGTAAAGGGTTTCCTTTTAATTTAAACCGATTATTAACTAACCACATATGCTATCCACAAGCTAATCCAATCATATAACATGTCTGTCACGTTAAACCACCAATCATACACAAACTAGTTTGAAGTATAATGGTTCCCTATTATTTAATAAGATTTATTAAGCTAACTCGTATCCAAAATGCATTCCATTACATATCCTGTTGCATCACATGGGTCAAGGGGTTCAATATTAGAATATGGGAAAAATAAAGTTTCTAAAATTTTCCCGGCCCGACCCGACCCGACCCAGCCCGGCGCAGCTGCGCAGGCTTAGGCCTTATGAGCTGCGCAGCTGCTTAGCTCTTTAGCCCAGAAATTTTCTTTGCAGTTCGAGCAGCCATCTTAGCGAATTAATTTTGATTAAACCATACATGATATGACCATGAAACTTGGACACAACATACTTCATATAGCATAGTATTTTAGAAAAATAACATATATCAGAAATTAACATGTTAAGACCACAAATCGGCTGCCTTGAAAAACGTGCCAGAACAAGTTTTCACACTTTAAAATTTTCTGGAAATTTCCAGAATCTGCAGATTTTTCTTATGAGCATGCTTGCTTCCGATTTTCATCTCTCTCTCAATTTAACTCCGTTTCTTATGAAATTTGGTCAGGTTGTACATGATACTACATACTATTTTATAAAATTATTACCTACCATAAATGAGTCACAGAAACCATGATTCCAAGGCTCTGAAAAACCCAAAAAATCATAGATTCTATGTTCAACCAACTTTGACAAATTTTGTGATTTTGATTCTAGCATGCATGGGGTTGATTCCTACTGTCCAGACCACACATACTAACACATATACACATGTTACAACAATCAAACTCACTAAATTACCATGATTTGAACAAATTGACATCTAAGAATTATATTATCAAACACTTAGCATGCAAACTCAAATTCTTTGATTCTCTGCGTAATTGAAGCATGTTAAGTCCAGAATTTTTCATTCTTAATATCCTCATATCAGTAAACAACACCAACATAGCATCATCGAAGTAAAACAAATCATTTCCCATGAATATACATGCATTTTCTTACTAGTTTTCTTAAAAATATATAAAAGAGAGTTCATGGCTTACCTCTTTGATGAATTCTTCTTGTGATAATCTGATTAGAGCCTCACACCTTCCTTGTTAACTGCTATGTAATCTCCAGAACTTTTAGAAGCTCTCAACTTTCATTCTCTCAATTTTATTTTGCTCTCTTGGTGGAATGAAGTTTTTTAGCAAAAGAGGTAGTGTTTTGGGTGGAGAGTATAAATAGAGATTGATATTGCTTGATAGAGGCTGATATCATCAGCCCCTCCATGTTCTCATAACGGTTATTGCAGCCATCAAATGCCTTCATTAGTTTAGCTAATTAAATAAGAGAAAGTGGGAGTTTGAGAAAATGAAAGGATTCATTCTCTACATATACATATACTCCCTCTCCTCCTTGTCCCAATTAGAAGGTCACGTGTGACCCACCAGCTGCTGACTTGTATAAAAATATTATTATTTTAATCAATTAAATTAATTAATAAGCTAATTGACCCTTTTGCCCTCCGTAGTCAAACGTTGCGATAGTTATATCGATTCCTACTAAAGTCGACGTTCCGGACGTCATGGGACTATCCATTTTGTCCAATTCATCTCTGAAATTTCATAGTTGACTTTTTACCCAAAAAAGTCAACCAGTCGACTTTGACCAAAAAGTCAACCGTGACACATTTTCGTGGTTATAGTCTATCCTGACTAATTTCGATGTTCTGCACTCAAATACGCAGTCCGCGTCTCTAAATTTTGCTCCGAACTGCTAACTCGTGCTTTAAAGCCATCCCATAAAATTAATAGAATTAATTCCATACTTAACCAATTTAAATAGTTGAATTAAACTGAACCAACCATTTAAATACTCCTCATCACATATCTTAAAATAACACATGTATGTATAACACATATACATCTAATAAAAGAAAACACACAAGAATTTCACATAAATTCGTTTATTGATAATTGTTAAATGACCTAAAAATCTCGGATATTACATTCACCCTCCCTTATAAGGATTCCGTCCCTTGAATCATTACACATCAAACAAAAAGACTAGGGTAATTTTTCATCATTTTCTCCTCGAGTTCCCATGTAGCCTCTTCGGCGTTGTGGTTCCTCCATACTACCTTAACAGAAGGTATTATCTTATTTCTCAACACTTGTTCTTTTCTATCAATTATCTGTACTAGAACCTCTTCATAGGTTAAGTCCTTTTCGAATTGAATGGGTTCATACTCTATGACATGCTTGTAATCCTGTTTATAGGGTCGTAAAACTGATACGTGGAACACATTGTGTATATGTTCTAACTCCGGAGGTAAAGCTATTTCATAAGGTACCTCACCGACTCGCCTTAGCACTTCAAAGGGTCCTATGAATCTGGGGCTAAGTTTTCCCTTCTTCCCAAATCTCATTTTCCCTTTCCAAGGTGAAACCTTTAGAAACACATAAGTGCCGACGTCGAAGTCTCGTTGTTGCCGATGTTGATCAGCATATTTCTTCTGTCTATCCTGAGCTGTCACTAATCTCGCTCGTATCGTTTTGATCACATCTGCAGTTTGCTGCACTAATTCTGGCCCTAGCAATTGACGTTCTCCCACTTCATCCCAGCACAATGGCGTTCTGCATTTCCTTCCATATAAAGCTTCATAAGGTGGCATACCGATGCTCGCGTGATAACTGTTGTTGTATGCAAATTCTACCAACGGTAGATGGTCATCCCAGCTTCCTTTGAAGTCCATAACACATGCTCTCAGCATGTCCTCCAATATTTGAATAGTTCTTTCGCTCTGCCTGTCTGTTTGAGGATGATACGCGGTGCTCAACCTCAGTTGTGTTCCCATGCGTTCTTAAAAACTTTTCCAGAAATTTGTTGTGAACCGTGGATCGCGATCTTACACAATTGATACAGGTACACCGTGCCGGAAACGATCTCTTTGATATAAAGCTTTGCCAACTGATCCAAGGTATATCTGACCTTGATTGGCAAGAAATGCACTGACTTGGTCAATCGATCAACGATCACCCAAACTGCATCGTAACCCTTCTGTGTATTTGGAAGTCCTACCACGAAGTCCATCGTGATATGCTCCCATTTCCATTCCAGAATTTCTAATGGTTGAAGTAACCAGCTCGGTCTCTGATGTTCCGCTTTAACTTTCTGGCATGTCAAACACCTGCTGACGCACTCTGCCACTTCTCTCTTTATATTGTACCACCAATAATGTTGGCAAAGATCCTGATACATCTTTGTGCTTCCCGAGTGAATTGAGTAACTTGAGCTATGAGCTCCCTGTAAGATTTCCTCCTTTAACTCGGATACCGCTGGCACCCAAATTCTCCTCTCAAATCTTAATAATCCATCACCACCCACATTGAACTTAAGCTCCTCTCCATCTAAAATTCTTTTCCTCACCTTCTTGCATTCTTCATCGCTGCTTTGTTCTTCTTTGATTTTGTCCAATAGAGTCGGTCGAACCTCCATTGCGAACAACTTCTCATCTGAGTCAGTCGGAATCTTTACCTCGAGTTCCAAACTGACCATTTCCTTAATCAACTCCTCTTGAGCCGTTAGCATTGCCAACCTACCACTGCCCTTTCTGCTTAGCGCAATTGCGAACACGTTAGCTTTCCCCGGATGATATAAGATGTCGCAATCGTAATCCTTTATTAGTTCCAACCATCTTCTTTGTCTCATATTCAACTCCTTCTGCGTGAAGATATACTTCAAACTTTTATGGTCCGTGTATATTTCACACTTTACACCATATAAATAGTGCCTCCAAATCTTCAAGGCAAATACTACCGCTGCCAATTTTAGGTAATGGGTAGGGTATCCCTTCTCGTAATCCTTGAACTGACGTGACGCGTACGCAATAACTTTGCCATGTTGCATAAGCACACAGACAAGTCCTTTGTGCGACGCATCACTAAAAATCACGAAATCACCGATTATCGTCTGGTAGAGACAACACAGGTGCTTCACTCAATCTTTTCTTAAGTTTCCGAAAACTTTCTTCACACTTCTCTGTCCAGACAAATTTTTCAGACTTTTCGTTAAATTTGTCAATGTTCCCGCTATCTTCGAAAATCTTGAATGAATCGTCTATAATAGCCCGCCAGTCCTAAGAAACTTCTTACTTCAGTCGGTGTCTTTAGTTGTTCCCAATTCTGCACCGCTTCCACCTTTGCTAGATCCACGGAGATTCCGTTCTTGTCGATCACGTGACCTAGAAATTGAACTTTCTCCAACCAAAACTCGTATTTTGAAAATTTTGCGTATAACTTATCCTTCCTCAATGCCTCCAATACCAACCTTAAGTGTTTAGCATGATCCTCCTGAGTCTTGGAATAGATCAGGATATCATCTATGAACACGACTACGAATTTATCTAAGTATTGCTTGAATACTCGGTTCATCATGTCCATAAATGCCGCCGACGCGTTTGTTAACCCAAATGACATCACCAGAAACTCGTAGTGTCTGTAACGAGTCTTGAATGCTGTCTTAGGTACATCTTCCTTCCTCACCTTCAACTGGTGATATCCCGTCCTTAAATCGATCTCGGAAAAATATCTCGCTCCCTTCAAATGATCGAACAGATCATCTATCCTAGGTAACGGATACTTGTTCTTGATCGTCACCTTGTTCAACTCTCGATAGTTGATGCAAAGTCTCATTGATCCGTCTTTCTTTTTCATAAATAAAACTGGTGCTCCCCAAGGAGACACACTCGGTTGAATATACTTCCTATCCAATAATTCCTGCAACTGTACCATCAGCTCCTTCATCTCTGCCGGTGCCATTCTGTATGGGCTTTTGAAATCGGGGCTGTTCCCTTTACTAAATCTATAACGAATTCGACCTCTCTATCCGGTGGAAGTCCTGGTAATTCTTCCAAAAATACCTCCGAAAATTCATTCACTACTGGTATCTGTCCCATCCCTACACCTACTTTCTATGTATCGACGATATGGGCCAAATATCCTACACATCTCTTCCTTAGCAACTTCCTCGCTTGCATCATCGTCAGACAACTCGAGTGTCTCGGCGACTTACTCCCGTAGAATACCACCTTAGACTGATCTGGAGTCTTAGGGTTTATACACTTCTTCTGGCAATCTATCATCGCTCCATGGTTAAATAACCAATCCATTCCTAGAATTACATAAAATTCTCCTAATTGAATTGGAATTAAATCCATTGGTAACTTATATCCCCTGATATCTACAACACAATTCCTATAGACATGGTTAACGGGAATGACTTCCTTATTAGCGACTTCTATGTTCATAGGATATTCTAATTCTTCCTGGGGTAAGTTTAATCATTGGGAGAATTCATGCGATACGAAGGAACAAGTAGCACCCGAATCAAATAATACGTAAGCAGATATATCATTGATCGGAATGATACCTGAAACCACGTCCTTGGATGCGACCGCATCCTGAACCGTCATGTTGAAAGTCCTTGCTATTGGTCGATTCTGAGTTGGTGGTCCAGTAATTATGAGATTTCCACCACTTGGTCCCCTTCCTCTATTTCCTCCTGCTAAATTCTTCTTTGGGCAATTCCTTGCCTGATGATCCAATGCTCCATAATTGAAGCATCCATTCCTCTTTGGTGCAAAGCAATTGGGAGAGATGTGCCCCTCTTGCCAGCAATTGAAACAGACATTCTTCCCCTTTAGACATGCACCCGAGTGATTCCTCCCACACTCCTTGTATGTATCAGTCCTCTTCTTTGTTTCCCGTGGTTTTCCCCCAGAGTTTCCCGAGTTAAAATTGTTGCTGCTGCTGTTGTTGTTGTTCCACTTCCTCTTGTTTGCACCACCGCCGCTGCTATCTTTCCCATGATTCCCTCCTTCATTCTTATTCTTTTTCTCCTTGTTAAATTTTATTAGGGCTTCACTTTTGCCCTCTGCAATTATAGCCTTCTCTAGGAGAGTCGCGAAGCTGTTCGTCTGCAACACCGAAAGTCTACTATACAACCATGGTTTGAGACCCTGCTCAAACCTCCTCGTTTTCCTCTCCTCAGTGTCGACCTGATGAAGATTGTTTTCTGATCATCTCCTACTCGGGCGATAGTGAACGCCTTTTCGATTTCCTTGACCCAAGTTTGGGCTTCAATAGGTTCGGTGGTTCCTTTGAACTCGGGTGGTCCCGCGCTCTTGAAGTCTTTAAAGTGTGCCACTTGAGCCACTGGAGGGTTATTGGTATTCGGGGTTCGATTCTGAAGTGCCCCTACTAACATGTCTACGAATTGTTGCACGGGGTTCGGTGGACCCCCAGCATTACCGCCTGACCCTTCTGGTACTTGTTGACGACGTCTTCCTCTAGCCATCTCTCTATTTAAATAAACTTAGTGTTATCATCTCATAACGTATCCCTACAACATTTATAATTCATATAAAAACTTAATCATCACATCGCACATTTAAATAAAAGCATATTTATTTATTTAAAAATCATAATACCCAAGGTATTTAATCATCTTATGGCATTAAGCCATTTACATCATTTAAACCAAGACACTTCAAAAATCGGAAACCAAGTTTTATTTCATAGATAAGCGTTCTATACGCTAGTAGTAATCACTAATACTAAAGACCCCGCCTAATGACGTCTTCATGTTCTTCATCCGCTATCTCCAGCAGCAGCCCTCGGCTTATAACATGTCTAGACCGGTGCTCCTCACGTGGGAAGTGATACACCCTATGCTGGAACCTCCCATGTGCTGTCTTAAACACGTACTTCATTCTATCCATCCTAACAATCTTATCTCTTACTTCTCCTTCTAACTCGCCTGTTAGCTTCTCGGCCCGAACACGACCTCTCTTCTCATCTCCCCAGAATGTGGTAATGATCTGCTTGTCAGTTTGGAGACTCTGGATCCTCGACTCCAACCCATTAATGGAATGACCCAAATGGGTCCTGATAGCTTCTTTCTCATCCTTCAGCCTATCCGCCTTCTGGCCTGCTACTCGCAGCTTGTCATATAACAATTTAATCATACCCAGACACTACAAATCATATAGAATCATATCCCATAATTCCTAGCATGCTTCTAACATCATGAACCACATAAACCATGAATTTAAGAACCAAAAATTAAGGTTTTTGCTATTTTATCAAAGTTTCTTCAAATTTATTGAAATTACACATAACGGATTCATTACTACACCAAATCAGTCCATTAAACTTGCATTCTTTTTGTTTCTTCATGTATAAACATAATCAATCATCAATTTACCGATTAACATACAAATTAAGCATCAATTTTTATACATATAAGCCATATTCATATATTTTTCACTGTAAACTCAAAACTTCCTTTTCAAACATAATTTCATGAATTAATTCAATCAAAATTGTTTACAAACAACATATAATGATTTACATATACAACCCAACACATATAAATCATTTTCTCATGCATTAGCCATAAAAATCTATTTATAGAGAACTCAAAATCAACTTTCATGAAGAAACTCAAGAATATAAATTAAATCTTGAGATTAAGAATTTACCCTTGATTTCTTGTGTTTAGCTTAATTAGAAGATGTAGAATAACTTTGATTCCTTCTCCTCCTTCTTAGATTTCCAGACTTTCCTCTCAATTTCTCTATGTTCTTTGAATTCTCATACTTAGTAAATAAGCCTTATGAAAATATATTACGTATAATATAACTGACCCACAATGCTTATTGCTTAACGTGGGTATCAGTTAAGCGCTTCATGGCTCAACTGATCCCATGTTCCCAAGGCCATGTTTGACTAGTTCCTTAACGGCTCCCTTCTTAATTTATTTTTATTTTCTTCTTATTATATGGTACAAAATGTCACACTTTAATTAATCAAATTTTAATATTTAAATTCAATTAAATTAAAGCCAACATAACTTATTAAATCAAATTACCACATAATTATAATTCTTATTTATTAATTATAATAAATCATTAAATCTCTAATTAATTATTAAATTAATTAGAACAATATTATAATTATTAAACAACTCATTTAATTTAATCATCCTAATTAAATTCAAACTTCGAACTATAAATCATTCAACAATAATTTAATTAATATATTGCACTTAATTAAATTACTCTACAATAATTTCATCAAATATTTATTTAACTCAATAAATAAATCAACAAAAATATTTATTTAATTCAATAAATATTTAAAATCAATTAAAAAAATCTCGTTCGTTACATCCTTCCCTCCTTAAAAAAGATTCTGTCTCCAGAATCACGACTCAATTAATTCATCCCGTTACATTCTCCCCCCTTACAAAGATTCTGTCCCCAAAATCGCTAAACACAGATTAAACAAATAACTGATGATAAATTTTCATCATCTGATCTTCGAGTTCCCACGTAGCTTCTTCAGCGTTGTGGTTCCTCCAAATTACCTTAACATAAGGTATTACTTTATTTCTGAGTACTTGCTCTTTCCTGTCAACTATCTGAACAGGAACTTCTTTGTAAAATAAATCTTTTTCAAATTGCAGGGGTTCATTTTCTATAATATGCTTGTAATCGAGCTTGTATAGTCGTAAAATCGAAACATGAAAAACGTTATAAATATGTTATAATGCCGGAGGTAAGGCTACCTCATACGCGACTTCTCCAATTCTTCGCAAAACTTGAAAGGGTCCAATGAACCTCGGGCTCAGTTTCCCCTACTTACCAAATCAAATTTTCCCCTTCCAGGGAGACACTTTCAAGAAAACGAAGCTACCAGATTCATATTCTCGATTCTGTCGGTGTTGATCAGCATATTTCTTCTGCCTGTCCTGAGCAGCTATCAATCTTATTCTGATCACCTTAACGATTTCGGCGGTCTGTTGTACCAAATTCGGTCCTAGCAATTGACGTTCGCTAACTTCATCCCAACATAATGGTGTTTTGCATTTTCTGTCGTATAACGCTTCATAGGGCGGCATGCCAATACTTGCGTGGTAACTGTTATTGTAAGCGAATTCCACCAATAGTAGATGATCATCCGAATTCCCTTTAAAATCCATGATACAAGCTCTTAACATATCCTCCAATGTTTGGATCATTCTTTCACTCTGCCCATCTGTCTGAGGATGGTACGCCATACTCATTCGCAACTGTGTTCCCATGCATTCCTGTAGTCGCTTCTAGAAGTTCGATGTGAAACGAGGATCTCGATCAGAGACTATAGACACTGGAACACCATGCCTTGAAACAATCTCCTTAACATACAATTTCGCCAACTGATCTAAGTTAAATCTGATCTTGATCGATAAGAAATGCGCTGATTTTGTCAGTCGATCCACGATAACCCAAACTGCGTCAAAACCTTTCTGAGTCGTTGGTAGACTTATTACGAAATCCATTGTAATATGCTCCCATTTCCATTTTAGTATTTCCAACGGTTGTAACAATCTTCTTGGTCTCTGGTGCTTTTCTTTGACCTTTTGACATATCAAGCACTTTGCCACAAATCAGCAACGTCCCTTTTCATATTCGGCCACCAGAAATGATGTCGAAGATCCTGGTACATCTTCGTACTCCACGGGTGAATCAAATACCTTGAACTATGAGTCTCGCTCAAAATTTCCTCCTTTATTTCTGATACTAGCGGAATCCAAATTCTTCCCTCGAATCTCAATACTCCTTCAGTATCAACTTTGAATTTTAACTCTTCACCTTCAGACACTCTTTTCCTTATCTTTTGACATTCCTCATCCTGACATTGTGTTTCCTTAACCTTATCCACCAAAGTTGGGCCGGTTCCCATTTGGAATAGTTTTTTGACAGACTCCTTTAGATATTTCACCTCCAACTCCAGCTTCGCCATTGCTGAGATTAGGTCCTCCTGAGCGATTAACATAGACAGTTTCTCCTGAACTTTTCTACTTAAGGCATCGGCAACAACATTTGCTTTACCCAGATGGTATAAAATCTCACAATCATAGTCTTTTATCAATTCCAACCATCTCCTCTAGCGCATGTTCAGATCTTCGTAGATATATCTCGCACTTCTCCTCGTAGAGATAGTGCCTCCATATCTTCAGAGCAAATACCACTACAGCCAATTCCAAATCGTGAGTCGGATATCCCTTCTTTTAGTCCTTTAATTGTCACGACGCATACGCAATGACCTTTCCGTTTTGCATAAGCACATAGCTTAGTCCTTTATACGATGCATCACTATACACCACAAACTTTCCTGTGCTATCAAGAAGAGACAACACAAGTGCCGTAATCAACCTTTTCTTCAGCTCTTGGAAACTTTCCTCACACTTCTCCGTCCAAACGAACTTCACCGCTTTCCTAGTCAAATTCGTCAACGGGTTGCGATTTTGGAAAAGTCCTGAATGAATTTTCTGTAATAACCTGCTAACCCTAGGAAACTCCTAACTTTCGACGGGTTCTTCGGCTGATCCCAATTTATCACAGCTTCAACCTTTGATGGATCTAGCAAAATTATGTCCTTATCAATCACATGTCCAAGAAATTGCACACGCTCTATCCAGAATTCATATTTTGAAAACTTAGCATGCAACTTCTCTTTTCTTAACGCCTCCAATGTTACCTTTAGATGTTCTACATGCTCCTCCTTGGTTTTGGAATACACCAGAATATCATCGATGAACACCATGACAAATTTATCTAAGCATTGCTTAAACACCCTGTTCATTAGATCCATAAATGCTGCAGGTGCACTCGTTAGACCAAATGACATCACTTGAAACTCGTAGTGCTCATAACGAGTCTTGAACGCTATCTTCAGTACGTCCTCTTTTCTTACCTTCAACTAATGATACCCATTTCTCAAATCTATCTCCGAGAAATACCTAGCTCCCTTCAACTAATCAAACAAGTCGTTGATCCTTGGCAACGGATACTAATTTTTAATCGTGACCTTGTTCAACTCTCTGTAGTCAATGCAAAGCGCTCCCCACGGTGAAACACTCGGTTTGATATACTTCTTATCCAAAAGTTCTTGCAGTTGCACCATCAATTCCTTCATCTCCACCGAAGCCATACGGTACAGGGCCTTCGATATTATGGCAGTTCCTGGTGCTAAATCGATCACGAATTCCACTTCCTTATCTGGCGGAAGTCCTTGCAAATCATCTGGAAATACGTCTACAAAGTCTCTAATGACAGGTATCGCCTTCAGTTTTGCACTCTCCTTTCGAGTATCGACTATGTAGGCTAAATACCCTACACAACCTTGTCTCAACAACTTCCTGGCCTGCATCATCGTAAGATAACTCGCTTGTCTAGGAGACTTACTGCCATAAAATACTACCTTAGACGGGGTCATAAGGTTAATACACTTATTTTGATAATCAATTATTGCCCCATAATTGAATAGCCAATCTATTCCTAAAATAATGTCAAATTCCCCAAGTTTAATTGGAATTAGATTTATAATCATTACGTTTCCCTTAATATCCACCCTACAGTTATTGTGTACAAACCTAACAAGAATTACTTCCCTATTCGCAATTTCTATGTTCAAAGGATAATCTAATTCCTCCTTAGGCAAATCTAAATTCTTAGCAAAATCATCTGATATAAATGAACAAGTAGCACCCGAATTAAATAATACGTAAACACGCAAGTATACATGGTCAACAAGTAATAAAGTGAAAGTAAAGTATCGTTCCCACGAGAAATTATTTAACAACTATCACCAAGTACTAACCCTTAACCAACTCAATCTTATTTAAACAAATGAATTAACAATATATAATTAACCTAATTCTAATTACCACTAGTTAAATTAAGATTACGGAGATTTAAGATCACAACTTCACTTATTGTTTCATTTAAGTTAATACACTTCCTATCAGTTATAATCTCTATCCTATATTGTTAATCAAGAACACTAAAGCAGATATAACCACCTCTCGATGCATCATACCCATACTCACTTGCATCCACAGATGATAGAATTAAGCAAGACACCCTAATTAACTAATCCACTATATCTCTATGTGAATTACAATTAAAAAGAATTTCACGCACAAGTTCTTTATCAGATTACATATGGCGTAAAGGTATATCTCTATCTTAAACACGAATTATGAGTTCTATCTACGCAGAAATCACAAACACATGCTATTATGATCAGATCTAAACCCATAATCCATCTCTCGATTTCATATGGATTATCACGGTAATTGGTAAATAGGCAATTAAGCAGTTAAGTCCAAATCACAATAGACAATTCACAACGATAGATTACAATAATTGATAGAGAAGCATATTAAAACAAACTACACAATAAGATCCATTGTAATCTTAAACAAAGAATTAGTTCATTATCATTGAATTAAAACTAAGAATCCACAATTGAATAAATATTAAAAGATAAGAAAAAGAATAAAGAAAAGATTAGAATTTGTTGTTAGCAAATTCTTGCTCCTTCTTGCTCCATCGCTTGATCTTCAATGGCCTCCGAGTGCTTTAATCTCCAAATCCCCTTTCCAACTAGGGTTTATTATTTAATTGAAAACTACCCTCAACTAATAATAAAGCTAAGCTAATATATATATATATATACACTAAGCTTCGTCGTGGCTCCTTTCCAATAAGTTAAGTCCTTTTTATTATAATAATCGTTGCCCACTATCTATCTAATTATCTTACATCCCAATCTGAATAGGAAAAGGAAATTAGTAGCTGCTTGCATGCCCAGGTTAAGTCACAATGCTTTTATATATTATTATAATAGCAGCCCACCTCTTCTTGTTGTGTCCTTGTCCAATTCAAAATAGGAGAAAGAAGTTCAGCAGCTGGCCACTTGTACCATGTCCTCTATTATGCAACCGTGTCCTACTCGCAAGTGGAAAAGGAATCCCTTCAAGTCCCTTATCATAGCATCCGTCCAAGAAGCAAAAAGAGAGTCATCAGTTGCTGGCGCCTCCCCGCCCCAACGGGGGGTTCTCTTACCAAATGACCCGCCCCAGCGCGGCCAAGCACTGTCCGACACTACACCTTCCCTGCCCCGGTGGGAGTATTCAGCCATCAAGCTCCGCCCCAGAGGGAGTGGGTTCTGCCCATAAGCTGATTCCTTGCATGCTTGCTTATTTGTTGTCTGATTTCGTGGCCCATGTCATATATACTGAATATAAATCATTTGGAATCCTTCCTTGCATGCTACTAGGAACCGTGAGCTACTCTTTCAATTGTAATGCTTCATTTGTGATGCATGCGTGGCCCAATTACAAATGAGGATTGCATGTAGAAGGCTGGGCTTCTTCACCAAACCATGGCCCACTTGACATGATATAATCCCTTGGTCCTTAATTACCGAATTGGGTCAGCCATGTTTCATATTTTAGCTCCAAATTCTACTAACATGAATAGCTTATTTAATTCCGTTGGTCCAAATAATGCTCAATTTGTCTCTAAATTATTTCCGTCACGAAACCCTTCAATTGTACATATTCCATTTGTCCTTTAAGGCTAATTTCGCCTCCATTTCATTACCTGCACATAAACGTATAAACCTAGTAGAAATGATAGGCAATTTACTCGAAAACATTCAGAATTAATCTATAACGACTACCGATTCGTAGGTATGAAACTCACTCATCAAATACCCTGAAACTTGAGACTTTGCTTGTCCTCAAGCAAACACACAAATTAGACAGATTCATTCTCTAGCAATGATCCACTCAAGCAATGAATTAATATGAATTTGAACAATGGCCTCAAAGGTTACAACAAATGATAAACCAAAGAAAATTTCAAAACAATGCCATGTCTAAAATTTCAACAACTTTCATCAATTCCACATCTACTCATGATCCTTTAAGTGCGTGCTTGCATCCAACTATTCAAACTAGTTATGATTTAGATAAGATCAACCAATACTCATAAAAGATTTTCAAAAACAACTCTCAAAACTTCTTATCACATCAATCGCCGCTAATAAAGACAAAACACAATTTTTTATCTTGAGGATCAACCGGATATTTAAACATTTAAGCACACATGAACACTTCCCAAGTACTTCAAAAATATTTTTTTTCTATCTTTTTAGTGAGTGCGTTTTATGCTCCATCTCACTTTCCAGTTCCGTTTAAACAAGTGCGTTTTACGCTCCATCTCGTGCCTGTGTTTATGGAGAGTGCGTTTTACGCTCCATCTCAACTCACCACAAGATTCAATTATTCAACTCGGGAAGGTTCAACACAATTTTTTTCAAAAATACCCCAAGATTCCCCCAAACTTATGTGAGTGCCTAATTTTCACTTTGAATGATGCTCAAATAAGATTTCTCGAGTTGCAATGATATCTTTCATAAGCATTTAGCCAAAAAAATTTCAACCCCAACTAGCTAAACAAATGGATATGTGCAAAATTTTCAAAAATTCGCAAGTAGTGTGAAACCAACTAATGAGTTGAAATATAGACTAAGCATGCTCATCAATTCTCCACGAGTTAAAGACTCATTAACCACCCACTTATCATTGGCCAAAATCAATTTTCATCAAAATATTGCCCAAGTAAATACTAAACATGATAAATATAAATACCCCCAAACTTAAAACAGACATTGTCCTCAATGGCTAAGATAGAAAAAATTAAAGTAGAGGACTTCCCTAAAAATATCACAATTTTCCTCCATGTCTGCTAAGTCTGAAGAATGGGCTAGGCACATTGGAATGAATCAGGCATCACACTTGAGTTGGACTTGACTAACCTATGAACACAATAGAAACAAGTTTGTTAAATTCTAAAAAAAAAATTGAAAAATCTATCAAATCATATGAAACCTAAAAAAAAACTAAAACTGAAAATTAAACTTCGGTTGCCTCCCAATGAGCGCTTGTTTTATAGTCCTTCAGCCGGACTTTGTCTGGTCAACGCTATCCAATTCCTCTTTGAAAATTGAGGAACCCTCCATCCATCAGTAGCAAATAATCATTTGGGAGGTTCCCACACACGATGGCCAACGCATCAAAGTCACCTAGTATGCTCTTATTAGGTATGATCGCCATCAAGAACGTCCAACAGCTAGGTGTTTTCTCCATTGTGTATGTGATCACTTTGGGGCATGGAAGCTTGTCACACATAATGGGATCTCCGTCTATCTCCTCTTCCTCATCCCACCATGACTTCAACATTGCACTCGCTCTTATGTTATATAGAGCTTCGCCGACGACATGACTACCAAACGGGCATAGTTTTGCAAATCTAACTGACTCTTTGATCTTTGGTGGAGACCCATTTAGACCTTCGTTGACTTCTATTTCATTATCCCCATTTGTCTCCTCACTTTCGATATCTTGTGGCTCATCCAGTCGCAGATTTGGTTCAGGTTCTCCATCAGTTTCGTCATCCATGTCATAAAGCCAAGTGTTTGGAGGATAATTGTTTAAGTTGGTGAGTTGTTCCATCTGATTATTAAGATTTTGACTTGAGAACTCTTGACTCATCATCATCTCCTCTTGGTCTGCTATGATCTTAAACATGCAGGTATTGGGTACCATCAGATTAGACTTTTCTTCTTGTGGCACTGGAGGTGGACATGAAAATTCTGGTGTGTATGATGGATTTGGAGCGTAGTAATGATCTTCATAATTGTAGCTCCATGAAGCATCCGGGTGATACCCCCAATCTTGGTGATAGTTATAATCAGCATTGTTGTTGAGGTAATCACTACTTTATTGTACCGGTTCAAAGCTAACGGTGCATTGATAACTTGGATGATTGTCAGCACAATAATCACACGTAACTGCTATCCTTCGACTCCGTTGGGTTGCAAGAGCATCAACCGTCCTCGAAAGTTCTTCAATCTGTGCTGACAATGCAGCAAATGCATTAAGTCTATCAATCTCTGTATCCCTTGGTTGAGTCGTGCTCGTGTATGGCCATTGATAATTGAATCCAGCCATGGTACCTGAAAAGAGAGTAAAATAGGAAGAGAATTAAATAAATAAAAAAAATGTTTAAATTAAGACTAATTTGATTGAAATTAATATTGGTAAATAATTATTAAATTAATTCCCCGGCAACGGCACCAAAAACATGTTGGGTAAAATCTAGTTACGCACAACACGCAAGTATACGTGGTCAACAAGTAATAAAGTGAAAGTAAAGTATCGTTCCCACGAGAAATTATTTAACAACTATCACCAAGTACTAACCCTTAACCAACTCAATCTTATTTAAACAAATGAATTAACAATATATGATTAACCTAATTCTAATTACCACTAGTTAAATTAAGATTACGGAGATTTAAGATCACAACTTCACTTATTATTTCATTTAAGTTAATACACTTCCTATCAGTTATAATCACTATCCTGAATTGTTAATCAAGAACACTAAAGCAGATATAACCACCTCTCGATGCATCATACCCATACTCACTTGCATCCACAGATGATAGAATTAAGCAAGACACCCTAATTAACTAATCCACTATATCTCTATGTGAATTACAATTAAAAAGAATTTCACGCACAAGTTCTTTAGCAGATTACATATGACGTAAAGGTATATCTCTATCCTAAACACGAATCATGAATTCTATCTACACATAAATCACAAACACATGCTATTATGATCAGATCTAAACCCATAATCCATCTCTCAATTTCATATGGATTATCACGGTAATAGGTAATTAGGCAATTAAGTAGTTAAGTGTAACGACCCCAAAATTCATACAATACAACTCTCGACATCGGTCGTTAACAATACATCCTTATTCAGACTTTACATCATTAATCAATGATACAATCACTAAAACTACGGAATAATTAAAACTTTTATATTATTCCTTCTTTATTTCCCTGAATCTCAACCTTTATCGTTACATAACTTTGATACAACTTTATTTAATGAATCGCTTCGTCAAAGTTATTATAAACTAAAACTTACAACCACGTTCAATAACCCTTATACATCGGTAAAAATTTAAACTTTACAACTCAACATCTGTTAACCATCATACATTATCAAATACATTATCTGAAGCCTTAAATAGGGTCCAAAGTAATAACAATTCAGCCAAAGTATATAAATCTGCATGCATTACATCCGATTCATTTCTTTCAAGTAGCACATAGCGTTACCTTGAATCCTTAACCTGCAAAAGTGATTATTTGCAAGAATGAGCTCGACAGCTCAGCAAGATCTAACAGCTTTCATGCATCACATAGCACATAAATACATGCTCAACATACATCTCATAATAATTAAAGTAACATGGCATGCATGCTTTACATCACATAACAAATATAAAGATTGAGTTCCTTACTCAATCAACATTCTTTAATCAATCAATGTGGTCATAATTTGACTTTAACATTTCATGCTTACAACATATATACAACATAGCATGCTTCTTTGCAAAATAATTTAAAACAGTTCATCATCAAGTGCACGTAGAAAATAGGAACTGAAAGACTTGCCTTGATCGTTGTTTACCAATAACAGTTTAACAGCTTACAGATATCTGCACTTCACGTGCCCTACACAATTATATAATCATGCACATCAATTATCAGTCACATAGCAATGCATATTAGTTATAACGTAAACTTTACTCTACATCTCATAACCCTTCCTATTATCAATACACAATGTTCAATTTGATTGTGTTAACTATCGACTTATATTTCACTATAATTCTTTTTCATAATATTCAAAATTCATTCAGGTGTTTAAGTCCTGCTAGGACTACCTATTGGTTTTATATTAACCACATTTCATATATTATAATATTCATTTCATTAGAATCAAAACACTATTTAAGTGTATTACCACATTACACGGCGTTTCTACGTTTATACGTCACACGCCTAACTCGCCTCTTTCGCATGTGATTTGCATGCTCCTATATTGGGTTACATTACTCTATAATATTTCACTGTTATAAAAACATAATATTAAACAAGGTCATACACACTCGTTACGGCATTGAGACGCTTGCACGTCCGTACGCCAAACTTGCCTATTCGAACGCCCAAATGACACGCATTTGTGCACGCTTAGCACGCCCAACCAAATTGTCTAATACTCAAGGGTTAATGCTAAGTATTATTATAATACCTAATAGTCATGTTATGAAAGTTAGAACATCATTTTACATGATCGGGAGCATTACATGTGCTTACGTGCATGCCCGACGCCCTCCGATTGCCTCCAAAAACACATCAGTCCCAAAAATGATCATTTTTACCCCTGCTAATGACCTCAAATTAAAAAACTTAAAGAACAAAAGTTGTAGGTCTACTCGTGCTCGTTCCGGATCATCTTGAATCGCCTCAATCCGAGTTCGTATGAAAACGTTATGGACTATTTTACCACAGGAGGTCAAAACAGTCCCCGACTAACTTTCCTCCCGGCGCAGCTGCGCCCCAATCAGCCTTGGGGTCAGCGCAGCTGCGCCCCTGGCAGCGTGTTACGCGACTTTTTCTTCCAGTATGTTGTTCTGGCGAATTCTCTAACCTTTTCCTCCTTCCCATCTTCATAAATTGTGTTATACGCATCCAATTGAGTCCGTTTTCGACTCTATGGATTCGTAATTCATAGAACTACGACATAGCAAGGATATTCATAATTTATAGAAACATTAAGAATCTAAATTTTTACTCAAAACTCATGTTCATATTAGTATTACATGTTTTAACATGTTTTAGCGAAATCATTCACCACGAATTCGATTCCTAACCAAATCAATCCGTTTAAACTTCATTGTTTTCGTCTTTCAACATACTAACAACATCTATAATCAATTTCAGATTACACAATTGATTTAACCATCAATTTAAGCTTGAAAATAGACCAAAAATACATATACTAAGCCATAACCCAAATTTCTTCATCTTCCAACACATCTTTATGAATTTGATTTCTTAAAAATCACTTTTAGATTATATAAAGCATATTAAACATATCCATTAACATCTATAACCAATTCCTTAACGAATTAACTGTAGAAATCCAACTTTTCAAGGAATACTCAAGAAAATAAAACTAAGAACTCAAAGCTAGATTATTACCTTTGATTCTTGTTTAGATTGTCTAGATGATTAGAGCAACTTTGGTTGAATCATCTTCCTTCTTTGATTTTACAAAACATCTTCTCAATTTTTCCTCTAGGCTCTCTCTTCTTCTCTGTTCTTCTTCTTCTTAGCCTTAGGAATATTTTTACGTGAATAAAACTGACAAAACCTTAATAATATTTTTAACGCATCAGTTAAAATACAAATAGCTGTTTAAAATACCAAAGGTCATAAGACCTTGTTTGGCTAGCATCAAATAACACCTTTCTAATTTATTATTATAAATCTTTTATTATAAGGCCCATTTGTCATACCTTTATTTTATTGTTAAACTATTTAGCCTCATTAAGTAATTATGTAATTATAACATGTATAATTACTACACTATAAATTATGAAATTACCTTTGTAACTAAAATAAACATCTCTATTAGAATAAATATTTCCATTAAAATAGTTAATATTTATTTCCTTTATTTTACTTAACTCACATGAATTATATAATTATAATATATAATTATTTAATTCCTTTCCTCGCATAAATTGTCTCAATACAATTTATTTAATCCATACATCTAATCACTACTTAAATATTAATCAATTTATTTAATACCATCATACTTAAATAAATTATTCCATACTAATTCCCATTGAATATTTATTTTATTCATTAATCCTAACACCAATATTTATTTATAATTATATTGGTTCTTCTCATTCTCATACCCATTTACATTCACTTGGCTAAATATAATATATTAAGCCATTACATAAACGTATTACTCTTACATGTAATATATTACCTTCATATTTTATTAAAACAATTATATTTATATTAATTCACTATTTTAATTAAGTGAATTACTCTCATTATTTATGAAATTTAATTCATAATAATTATAGTGCCAACAAGGCATAATAATCAAATTATATTATTCAATAATATAAGTTCCAACTTAATTAACTTAATTCTCTTTTCAACAATTTCGTTTCCCTTCTTTAATAGTTAAAATAAATTAACTACTAAACCTCATTCCTCCAACCTATGAATATATATATATATATATATATATATATATATATATATATCTTCTATATTCACACCACATCATATACTTCACCACATATAACACATATCCAAACTCAAAATATCTCGTAATAAGAATTTTATTATTAAATTCCCATTTATAATTTCTTAAAAAATTTGGGATGTCATATCCTTCCCTCCTTATAAGGATTCCGTCCTCGGAATCAACGGAACCTTCCTTACTCAGTATTCACAAAATCTCTTCCACGACTATCGTTGAATACTTCAACACGTTATCTTAACAACATTTATATAAACTACACATATATCTTACTAAATTCACCTCTTCGACAAGCTTTAGGTTTTATTACATAACCTTCAATTTAAACACAATCATATATTCTTTAGCTCGTTCATTTTCTTTCTAACGATCATTACTATATATTCTACTCGTAGAATTTATATACCTCGTCATTCACCATTTATAATTGTTCGGGTTATCACATTCGCCCCTTCTTCTAAGAATTTCGTCCTCGAAATTTTCATTAATCTTCATTCATTCAATCTATCAAAGTAGATTTTAAGTTAATCTTATTCACTAACTTGATGTGTTCCACAACTATTTCTTTCTAGGAAATATCATTCTTGCCACCTTCACTTCAGAATAATAAGAATCTTCCACAATTGTTCAATAATTGGGAAGCGATATGAATAACAGGAATTTAAAAGATTCTATTTCATGCTGAGAGGTCATAAGACCTTGAACTCTTCTCCCGGTTTAATAGTGCATCACCACTGTAAACCATCTTTAACAGAATGTTTAGCAATCACATAGACTGAAAACACTCTCTGCAAGTACTCTAGGTGATCAGCCTATCGTACCCCTACGTCGTGCACAACGTATTACATCTTAACATCGTAACGACTATATGCGTTACTTTCGGAACCATTGTCTCCGATAACATGTCCCCTTTACAGGGTTGTTCACCTCAGCTTCTTAACATTTGCATCCACACCAAAACAATTTGGTTTGGTATAGTTTGACAAAGAACGCTTGAATTTCATGAACATCTTTTAATAGTCGTCTAGCTGAATCAAGTAGCATAGACTTCTAGCAATAACTCGGACATCAATCGAGATATATATATATATATATACATCTTTAACCAACTCAATTTTTTTTTTCATTTAAAGAAACTAAAAGTAAATAAATCCCCCTTTTTTTATAGTTTAAAGAAACTAAAAATAAATGAATCTTTTCATAATATCCTGATAATGTACCGTAATAATGGTATGTTGAGGATTTCGTCATTACATGACGTCGTTATACTACATCATACCATAGTGGGCTGATGATCATACGATCACATCCAACACTAGGTTTAACTGCATTGATAACTTCCTCGATTATTGTCTCTACACTATATCAAATGATGCATAGAACACTTAAAATACATTTTGAAAATTTAAAATTATTTTTGTCTAGCAGAAGCAATTAGCATAGACATGTGAATAATAGCACTATTTTTTAAAAAAAAATCATTGGTTCCATCATTTGATCCAATGTTTATTTTTTTAAGAAAACAGAAGTGCAACATTAGCACGAAGTCAATAAATTTCGAAAATCTAGCAAAGCTAGGAGATTTAGAATATAAAACTTTCTCCATCAATTAAATATTTACTCCATCATTACTTAATCATTTTATCAACCTTAAACAACATCAATGCTTCCTACACCATAACCTTTCTATTCCCAGTATAGTTCATCAAACTTTTCACACTTTGGAAGTCAGGAACTTTCCACAAAAATATGAGTTTAAGAACTTCCTAGTCAGACTATAGGCGTCCATTCGCTGAAGAGTTCTAAACATACCATATGATTATGAGTCATGAACTTACCATAAGCATGAGTTTTAAGAACTCGCACTTAATCCTAATAACATCTTACTAATCTTAATAGTCTCTAACTATCAAATATACACATGAGAAAAGAATCACCTTTTCACCATATATACATTGATAGCGCGACGCCTACATTCCAATGATTATCAATGTGATAAACAAAGTTCAAGCACCAAACCCTCGCCCATACAAAGGTTTGTACAACTCAGCCATCACATGATTATTCAATTGAAATCCCACCTAACTCTATCTTGCTCACAACTTGCTCTATACTCGATACAGTTTCCTTGTATCTCATCATTTATAACTCCTCGTGAGTTAACCTCGTACTATATCATAGTACATTCTCGTTATAGCATCAAACTATAACTATTCAATCATTACTGACCATCTGTCTTTCAACTTTAAAAGATCACGTCGTGACCTTATTCTATAATCATCTCCCTTATGATTCTTTCTTATCTCATTATCGTTTTGTTTTAAAACTTCTTATCTTTACCTATCATCATGTCATATCATGACTTCATTATGATTAATCTTATAGACTTCGTCTATTCATTGTTATTCGTCATCTTTATTATTGGAGTTAGGTAACTCCTGATTCTCATCTTCATATCTCTTCAAGATTCTTCTTTGAATCTTGTTTATTTATTAACTCTTCTTTTAAGAATTTCTAACTTCGTTTATAAAGTTCAACCTTTTATTCGAGTTTTATTCCTCGCTATCCTCACTTTCTTCTTATAACATTACTAGGACTTCACACATCCTACACTTCTACTTATGTGAAAGGAATCACCTTTTCGTTATACGTAACTTAACTACTCATTCTCTAAGGTCATAGCCTAAGGTACTTTACCTAAGGTGTATAACCTATCAGCTCTGATACCAACTGTAACGACCCCAAAATTCATACGATACAACTCTCGACATCGGTCGTTAACAATACATCCTTATTCAGACTTTACATCATTAATCAATGATACAATCACTAAAAATACGGAATAATTAAAACTTTTATATTATTCCTTCTTTATTTCCCTGAATCTCAACCTTTATCGTTACATAACTTTGATACAACTTTATTTCATGAATCGCTTCGTCAAAGTTATTATAAACTAAAACTTACAACCACGTTCAATAACCCTTATACATCGGTAAAAATTTAAACTTTACAACTCAACATCTGTTAACCATCATACATTATCAAATACATTATCTGCAGCCTTAAATAGGATCCAAAGTAATAACAATTCAGCCAAAGTATATAAATCTGCATGCATTACATCCGATTCATTTCTTTCAAGTAGCACATAGCGTTACCTTGAATCCTTAACCTGCAAAAGTGATTATTTGCAAGAATGAGCTCGACAGCTCAGCAAGATCTAACAGCTTTCATGCATCACATAGCACATAAATACATGCTCAACATACATCTCATAATAATTAAAGTAACATGGCATGCATGCTTTACATCACATAACAAATATAAAGATTGAGTTCCTTACTCAATCAACATTCTTTAATCAATCAATGTGGTCATAATTTGACTTTAACATTTCATGCTTACAACATATATACAACATAGCATGCTTCTTTGCAAAATAATTTAAAACAGTTCATCATCAAGTGCACGTAGAAAATAGGAACTGAAAGACTTGCCTTGATCGTTGTTTACCAATAACAGTTTAACAGCTTACAGATATCTGCACTTCACGTGCCCTACACAATTATATAATCATGCACATCAATTATCAGTCACATAGCAATGCATATTAGTTATAACGTAAACTTTACTCTACATCTCATAACCCTTCCTATTATCAATACACAATGTTCAATTTGATTGTGTTAACTATCGACTTATATTTCACTATAATTCTTTTTCATAATATTCAAAATTCATTCAGGTGTTTAAGTCCTGCTAGGACTACCTATTGGTTTTATATTAACCACATTTCATATATTATAATATTCATTTCATTAGAATCAAAACACTATTTAAGTGTATTACCACATTACACGGCGTTTCTACGTTTATACGTCACACGCCTAACTCGCCTCTTTCGCATGTGATTTGCATGCTCCTATATTGGGTTACATTACTCTATAATATTTCACTGTTATAAAAACATAATATTAAACAAGGTCATACACACTCGTTACGGCATTGAGACGCTTGCACGTCCGTACGCCAAACTTGCCTATTCGAACGCCCAAATGACACGCATTTGTGCACGCTTAGCACGCCCAACCAAATTGTCTAATACTCAAGGGTTAATGCTAAGTATTATTATAATACCTAATAGTCATGTTATGAAAGTTAGAACATCATTTTACATGATCGGGAGCATTACATGTGCTTACGTGCATGCCTGACGCCCTCCGATTGCCTCCAAAAATACATCAGTCCCAAAAATGATCATTTTGACCCCTGCTAATGACCTCAAATTAAAAAACTTAAAGAACAAAAGTTGTAGGTCTACTCGTGCTCGTTCCGGATCATCTTGAATCGCCTCAATCTGAGTTCGTATGAAAAGGTTATGGCTATTTTACCACAGGAGGTCAAAACAGTCCCTGACTAACTTTCCTCCCGGCGCAGCTGCGCCCCAATCAGCCTTGGGGTCAGCGCAGCTGCGCCCCTGGCAGCGTGTTACGCGACTTTTTCTTCCAGTATGTTGTTCTGGCGAATTCTCTAACCTTTTCCTCCTTCCCATCTTCATAAATTGTGTTATACACATCCAATTGAGTCCGTTTTCGACTCTATGGATTCGTAATTCATAGAACTACGACATAGCAAGGATATTCATAATTTATAGAAACATTAAGAATCTAAATTTTTACTCAAAACTCATGTTCATATTAGTATTACATGTTTTAACATGTTTTAGCGAAATCATTCACCACGAATTCGATTCCTAACCAAATCAATTCGTTTAAACTTCATTGTTTTCGTCTTTCAACATACTAACAACATCTATAATCAATTTCAGATTACACAATTGATTTAACCATCAATTTAAGCTTGAAAATAGACCAAAATACATATACTAAGCCATAACCCAAATTTCTTCATCTTCCAACACATCTTTATGAATTTGATTTCTTAAAAATAACTTTTAGATTATATAAAGCATATTAAACATATCCATTAACATCTATAACCAATTCCTTAACGAATTAACTGTAGAAATCCAACTTTTCAAGGAATACTCAAGAAAATAAAACTAAGAACTCAAAGCTAGATTATTACCTTTGATTCTTGTTTAGATTATCTAGATGATTAGAGCAACTTTGGTTGAATCATCTTCCTTATTTGATTTTACAAAACATCTTCTCAATTTTTCCTCTAGGCTCTCTCTTCTTCTCTGTTCTTCTTCTTCTTAGCCTTAGGAATATTTTTACGTGAATAAAACTGACAAAACCTTAATAATATTTTTAACGCATCAGTTAAAATACAAATAGCTGTTTAAAATACCAAAGGTCATAAGACCTTGTTTGGCTAGCATCAAATAACACCTTTCTAATTTATTATTATAAATCTTTTATTATAAGGCCCATTTGTCATACCTTTATTTTATTGTTAAACTATTTAGCCTCATTAAGTAATTATGTAATTATAACATGTATAATTACTACACTATAAATTATGAAATTACCTTTGTAACTAAATAAACATCTCTATTAGAATAAATATTTCCATTAAAATAGTTAATATTTATTCCCTTTATTTTACTTAACTCACATGAATTATATAATTATAATATATAATTATTTAATTCCTTTCCTCGCATAAATTGTCTCAATACAATTTATTTAATCCATACATCTAATCACTACTTAAATATTAATCAATTATTTTAATACCATCATACTTAAATAAATTATTCCATACTAATTCCCATTGAATATTTATTTTATTCATTAATCCTAACACCAATATTTATTTATAATTATATTGGTTCTTCTCATTCTCATACCCATTTACATTCACTTGGCTAAATATAATATATTAAGCCATTACATAAACGTATTACTCTTACATGTAATATATTACCTTCATATTTTATTAAAACAATTATATTTATATTAATTCACTATTTTAATTAAGTGAATTACTCTCATTATTTATGAAATTTAATTCATAATAATTATAGTGCCAACAAGGCATAATAATCAAATTATATTATTCAATAATATAAGTTCCAACTTAATTAACTTAATTCTCTTTTCAACAATTTCGTTTCCCTTCTTTAATAGTTAAAATAAATTAACTACTAAACCTCATTCCTCCAACCTATGAATATATATATATATATATATATATATATATATATATATATATCTTCTATATTCACACCACATCATATACTTCACCACATATAACACATATCCAAACTCAAAATATCTCGTAATAAGAATTTTATTATTAAATTCCCATTTATAATTTCTTAAAAAATTTGGGATGTCATATCCTTCCCTCCTTATAAGGATTCCGTCCTCGGAATCAACGGAACCTTCCTTACTCAGTATTCACAAAATCTCTTCCACGACTATCGTTGAATACTTCAACACGTTATCTTAACAACATTTATATAAACTACACATATATCTTACTAAATTCACCTCTTCGACAAGCTTTAGGTTTTATTACATAACCTTCAATTTAAACACAATCATATATTCTTTAGCTCGTTCATTTTCTTTCTAACGATCATTACTATATATTCTACTCGTAGAATTTATATACCTCGTCATTCACCATTTATAATTGTTCGGGTTATCACATTCGCCCCTTCTTCTAAGAATTTCGTCCTCGAAATTTTCATTAATCTTCATTCATTCAATCTATCAAAGTAGATTTTAAGTTAATCTTATTCACTAACTTGATGTGTTCCACAACTATTTCTTTCTAGGAAATATCATTCTTGCCACCTTCACTTCAGAATAATAAGAATCTTCCACAATTGTTCAATAATTGGGAAGCGATATGAATAACAGGAATTTAAAAGATTCTATTTCATGCTGAGAGGTCATAAGACCTTGAACTCTTCTCTCCGGTTTAATAGTGCATCACCACTGTAAACCATCTTTAACAGAATGTTTAGCAATCACACAGACTGAAAACACTCTCTGCAAGTACTCTAGGTGATCAGCCTATCGTACCCCTACGTCGTGCACAACGTATTACATCTTAACATCGTAACGACTATATGCGTTACTTTCGGAACCATTGTCTCCGATAACATGTCCCCTTTACAGGGTTGTTCACCTCAGCTTCTTAACATTTGCATCCACACCAAAACAATTTGGTTTGGTATAGTTTGACAAAGAACGCTTGAATTTCATGAACATCTTTTAATAGTCGTCTAGCTGAATTAAGTAGCATAGACTTCTAGCAATAACTCGGACATCAATCGAGATATATATATATATATATATACATCTTTAACCAACTCAATTTTTTTTTTCATTTAAAGAAACTAAAAGTAAATAAATCCCCCTTTTTTTATAGTTTAAAGAAACTAAAAATAAATGAATCTTTTCATAATATCCTGATAATGTACCGTAATAATGGTATGTTGAGGATTTCGTCATTACATGACGTCGTTATACTACATCATACCATAGTGGGCTGATGATCATACGATCACATCCAACACTAGGTTTAACTGCATTGATAACTTCCTCGATTATTGTCTCTACACTATATCAAATGATGCATAGAACACTTAAAATACATTTTGAAAATTTAAAATTATTTTTGTCTAGCAGAAGCAATTAGCATAGACATGTGAATAATAGCACTATTTTTTTAAAAAAAAATCATTGGTTCCATCATTTGATCCAATGTTTATTTTTTTAAGAAAACAGAAGTGCAACATTAGCACGAAGTCAATAAATTTCGAAAATCTAGCAAAGCTAGGAGATTTAGAATATAAAACTTTCTCCATCAATTAAATATTTACTCCATCATTACTTAATCATTTTATCAACCTTAAACAACATCAATGCTTCATACACCATAACCTTTCTATTCCCAGTATAGTTCATCAAACTTTTCACACTTTGGAAGTCAGGAACTTTCCACAAAAATATGAGTTTAAGAACTTCCTAGTCAGACTATAGGCGTCCATTCGCTGAAGAGTTCTAAACATACCATATGATTATGAGTCATGAACTTACCATAAGCATGAGTTTTAAGAACTCGCACTTAATCCTAATAACATCTTACTAATCTTAATAGTCTCTAACTATCAAATATACACATGAGAAAAGAATCACCTTTTCACCATATATACATTGATAGCGCGACACCTACATTCCAATGATTATCAATGTGATAAACAAAGTTCAAGCACCAAACCCTCGCCCATACAAAGATTTGTACAACTCAGCCATCACATGATTATTCAATTGAAATCCCACCTAACTCTATCTTGCTCACAACTTGCTCTATACTCGATACAGTTTCCTTGTATCTCATCATTTATAACTCCTCGTGAGTTAACCTCGTACTATATCATAGTACATTCTCGTTATAGCATCAAACTATAACTATTCAATCATTACTGACCATCTGTCTTTCAACTTTAAAAGATCACGTCGTGACCTTATTCTATAATCATCTCCCTTATGATTCTTTCTTATCTCATTATCGTTTTGTTTTAAAACTTCTTATCTTTACCTATCATCATGTCATATCATGACTTCATTATGATTAATCTTATAGACTTCGTCTATTCATTGTTATTCGTCATCTTTATTATTGGAGTTAGGTAACTCCTGATTCTCATCTTCATATCTCTTCAAGATTCTTCTTTGAATCTTGTTTATTTATTAACTCTTCTTTTAAGAATTTCTAACTTCGTTTATAAAGTTCAACCTTTTATTCGAGTTTTATTCCTCGTTATCCTCACTTTCTTCTTATAACATTACTAGGACTTCACACATCCTACACTTCTACTTATGTGAAAGGAATCACATTTTCGTTATACGTAACTTAACTACTCATTCTTTAAGGTCATAGCCTAAGGTACTCTTACCTAAGGTGTATAACCTATCAGCTCTGATACCAACTGTAACGACCCCAAAATTCATACGATACAACTCTCGACATCGGTCGTTAACAATACATCCTTATTCAGACTTTACATCATTAATCAATGATACAATCACTAAAAATACGGAATAATTAAAACTTTTATATTATTCCTTCTTTATTTCCCTGAATCTCAACCTTTATCGTTACATAACTTTGATACAACTTTATTTCATGAATCGCTTCGTCAAAGTTATTATAAACTAAAACTTACAACCACGTTCAATAACCCTTATACATCGGTAAAAATTTAAACTTTACAACTCAACATCTGTTAACCATCATACATTATCAAATACATTATCTGAAGCCTTAAATAGGGTCCAAAGTAATAACAATTCAGCCAAAGTATATAAATCTGCATGCATTACATCCGATTCATTTCTTTCAAGTAGCACATAGCGTTACCTTGAATCCTTAACCTGCAAAAGTGATTATTTGCAAGAATGAGCTCGACAGCTCAGCAAGATCTAACAGCTTTCATGCATCACATAGCACATAAATACATGCTCAACATACATCTCATAATAATTAAAGTAACATGGCATGCATGCTTTACATCACATAACAAATATAAAGATTGAGTTCCTTACTCAATCAACATTCTTTAATCAATCAATGTGGTCATAATTTGACTTTAACATTTCATGCTTACAACATATATACAACATAGCATGCTTCTTTGCAAAATAATTTAAAACAGTTCATCATCAAGTGCACGTAGAAAATAGGAACTGAAAGACTTGCCTTGATCGTTGTTTACCAATAACAGTTTAACAGCTTACAGATATCTGCACTTCACGTGCCCTACACAATTATATAATCATGCACATCAATTATCAGTCACATAGCAATGCATATTAGTTATAACGTAAACTTTACTCTACATCTCATAACCCTTCCTATTATCAATACACAATGTTCAATTTGATTGTGTTAACTATCGACTTATATTTCACTATAATTCTTTTTCATAATATTCAAAATTCATTCAGGTGTTTAAGTCCTGCTAGGACTACCTATTGGTTTTATATTAACCACATTTCATATATTATAATATTCATTTCATTAGAATCAAAACACTATTTAAGTGTATTACCACATTACACGGCGTTTCTACGTTTATACGTCACACGCCTAACTCGCCTCTTTCGCATGTGATTTGCATGCTCCTATATTGGGTTACATTACTCTATAATATTTCACTGTTATAAAAACATAATATTAAACAAGGTCATACACACTCGTTACGGCATTGAGACGCTTGCACGTCCGTACGCCAAACTTGCCTATTCGAACGCCCAAATGACACGCATTTGTGCACGCTTAGCACGCCCAACCAAATTGTCTAATACTCAAGGGTTAATGCTAAGTATTATTATAATACCTAATAGTCATGTTATGAAAGTTAGAACATCATTTTACATGATCGGGAGCATTACATGTGCTTACGTGCATGCCCGATGCCCTCCGATTGCCTCCAAAAATACATCAGTCCCAAAAATGATCATTTTGACCCCTGCTAATGACCTCAAATTAAAAAACTTAAAGAACAAAAGTTGTAGGTCTACTCGTGCTCGTTCCGGATCATCTTGAATCGCCTCAATCTGAGTTCGTATGAAAAAGTTATGGCTATTTTACCACAGGAGGTCAAAACAGTCCCTGACTAACTTTCCTCCCGGCGCAGCTGCGCCCCAATCAGCCTTGGGGTCAGCGCAGCTGCGCCCCTGGCAGCGTGTTACGCGACTTTTTCTTCCAGTATGTTGTTCTGGCGAATTCTCTAACCTTTTCCTCCTTCCCATCTTCATAAATTGTGTTATACACATCCAATTGAGTCCGTTTTCGACTCTATGGATTCGTAATTCATAGAACTACGACATAGCAAGGATATTCATAATTTATAGAAACATTAAGAATCTAAATTTTTACTCAAAACTCATGTTCATATTAGTATTACATGTTTTAACATGTTTTAGCGAAATCATTCACCACGAATTCGATTCCTAACCAAATCAATTCGTTTAAACTTCATTGTTTTCGTCTTTCAACATACTAACAACATCTATAATCAATTTCAGATTACACAATTGATTTAACCATCAATTTAAGCTTGAAAATAGACCAAAATACATATACTAAGCCATAACCCAAATTTCTTCATCTTCCAACACATCTTTATGAATTTGATTTCTTAAAAATAACTTTTAGATTATATAAAGCATATTAAACATATCCATTAACATCTATAACCAATTCCTTAACGAATTAACTGTAGAAATCCAACTTTTCAAGGAATACTCAAGAAAATAAAACTAAGAACTCAAAGCTAGATTATTACCTTTGATTCTTGTTTAGATTATCTAGATGATTAGAGCAACTTTGGTTGAATCATCTTCCTTATTTGATTTTACAAAACATCTTCTCAATTTTTCCTCTAGGCTCTCTCTTCTTCTCTGTTCTTCTTCTTCTTAGCCTTAGGAATATTTTTACGTGAATAAAACTGACAAAACCTTAATAATATTTTTAACGCATCAGTTAAAATACAAATAGCTGTTTAAAATACCAAAGGTCATAAGACCTTGTTTGGCTAGCATCAAATAACACCTTTCTAATTTATTATTATAAATCTTTTATTATAAGGCCCATTTGTCATACCTTTATTTTATTGTTAAACTATTTAGCCTCATTAAGTAATTATGTAATTATAACATGTATAATTACTACACTATAAATTATGAAATTACCTTTGTAACTAAAATAAACATCTCTATTAGAATAAATATTTCCATTAAAATAGTTAATATTTATTCCCTTTATTTTACTTAACTCACATGAATTATATAATTATAATATATAATTATTTAATTCCTTTCCTCGCATAAATTGTCTCAATACAATTTATTTAATCCATACATCTAATCACTACTTAAATATTAATCAATTATTTTAATACCATCATACTTAAATAAATTATTCCATACTAATTCCCATTGAATATTTATTTTATTCATTAATCCTAACACCAATATTTATTTATAATTATATTGGTTCTTCTCATTCTCATACCCATTTACATTCACTTGGCTAAATATAATATATTAAGCCATTACATAAACGTATTACTCTTACATGTAATATATTACCTTCATATTTTATTAAAACAATTATATTTATATTAATTCACTATTTTAATTAAGTGAATTACTCTCATTATTTATGAAATTTATTTCATAATAATTATAGTGCCAACAAGGCATAATAATCAAATTATATTATTCAATAATATAAGTTCCAACTTAATTAACTTAATTCTCTTTTCAACAATTTCGTTTCCCTTCTTTAATAGTTAAAATAAATTAACTACTAAACCTCATTCCTCCAACCTATGAATATATATATATATATATATATATATATCTTCTATATTCACACCACATCATATACTTCACCACATATAACACATATCCAAACTCAAAATATCTCGTAATAAGAATTTTATTATTAAATTCCCATTTATAATTTCTTAAAAAATCTGGGATGTCATATCAAGTCCAAATCACAATAGACAATTCACAACGATAGATCACAATAATTGATAGAGAAGCATATTAAAACAAACTACACAATAAGATACATTGTAATCTTAAACAAAGAATTAGTACATTATCATTGAATTAAAACTAAGAATCCACAATTGAATAAATATTAAAAGATAAGAAAAAGAATAAAGAAAAGATTATAATCTGTTGTCAGCAAATTATTGCTCCTTGCTCCATCGCTTGATCTTCAATGGCCTCCAAGTGCTTCAATCTCCAAATCCCTTTTCCAACTAGGGTTTATTATTTAATTGAAAACTACCCTCTACTAATAATAAAGCTTAGATAATATCTAATATAATATATATATATATATATATACTAAGCTCCGCCGTGGCTGTAACGACCATGAATTTTAAACTCCTTATTTATTAAATATGTGATTTAATTTTAATGAGTTAATTTTGTGAGCTTATTTAAACCTTATGTGGTTATGCGAATTTGTGAAATGATTAAGGAAGTCACTAATGGTTTATTTAAATTAGTGGACTAGCCCTGAGACTTTAATATCAGAAAATTGATAGAATTATTAATAATTAAATATTCAATTTATTTGAATATAGTGGCAAGAGTTGAACATATTGATTAAATGCAATTATGAGTAAATAATTGATAATGTGTTGATTTAACAATTATTATGAATAAATAATAATTAATGAATGAGAGATTAATAAATATAATAATATTATATTTACTTGATTAATTATTTCATACAAGCATGCGATATTAAACCTTTAAGATATGGTAGTTAACTATATATTATATATAGTACAAGGTGACACATGAATATATATATTATAGTCTATATAGTAAGATTAATTGCATTAATAGAGTTACATAATAATATTGTTTATGTGACATGATGTGTGTGGGTAAAATTTGATGAATACCCTATTACCTTATATTAATATCAATAACATTATTAATTGATAAATGATTTCGATAAGTTAGTATAACGATTATAGTAACTGTTATTATAATAATACCAAATTGCTTTATATTCGGTGTTAATATAATGTACATGGATTATATGTTGAGGTATTTATATGTACCCTACTTACTACATGGTAATATTAATAGTTTATTGAAACTACATTGTGACACCAATTGGATATATAAACCAAGTATATAATGTGTATATAGCCTAAGTGTTATACTACATTACCAATTGCTGAGTTATTTGCTTGTCCCTAAATAAATGGCCCAAATTCCTCTCACGTGTATAACTCATGAAGGCTAGTCTATTCCTATATGCACCAAACTCAGCATTCCTAGATAATGATCAAGAGGGGGAGTGGGCATAACAGTGTTCTTCAACTACTCTACTAACTCATTTCATTAACCAATGTATTCATCTTTCTCCCATTAGTTGGAATTGGTGAGTAAAGGCATGGACTGTATAATGATTTACCTATATATATAGTTTCCCTTCTTCTTCATTTCATTGCTGAGAGTTCTGTTAGCTAGGAATTTGATAAAGGGTGGGTATACTGGTGTTGTGTAGGAGACTAAGAGTTGTTATAGCAGCATTGTGGTAAATCACAGTAACAGCAAATTCGATTAGGCAATTGCAGAGCTATAAATTTATATTTTATGTTCTTTCGTTCTCTGTAATAATTCTAAATTCTTGATTTTGAATTAAGCATGGTTAATTGATTAGAGTATGCTTATTAGATGCTATGCTAGTTTACTACTATATTAGAAATGTATTGCATGATGGCTGGAACGAATTTGGTATGAAATTTTGTGAGTTGGGCTAGAAACTGCCGAAGTAGCCTGCATCTGCGTCTGGACTGCAACCGGCGCAGCTGCGCCAGTTTAGAACTGGCCAGCTGCGCAGGGACTGCTGCAGGATTTTTGGCTTCTTTTTGATTTCTGTTCAGACTATCATGTAATGTTTTGTTGGAGCAAGTATGTGAACTGAATTCATGTGCATATATGAGTAATTTGGCATAGCATGAGGCATGTGACCATGTTAGCACCTATATTAGGGAAGAAAAGTATATGATTTAAAAAAAAACTTACAATTTCAAATATGAACTTAGAAATTTCTAAAGTAAACCTGTTATGAACCTATCGAGTATATGTATTCTGATATTATGAGCTTGATAGTAGGGTTATATTAACTTGAAATGCATGTTTAAAATGTTAAACACATTAGCATACGAGATTGATGGATTTAAAGGTTTTCAAAGGAGAAACTTAAGAACTTTGAAAACAAACTTGACCAAGACTTGAGTCTCTTAAATTCTGACCATTTGAATAGGTTTATATGGCGTTGATATGCGTTTCTAATGCATATGAAATATATATCGAGATGCCTTGCATGTACTATGATGCCTTTGTTGACTTAGTGCAATTTTCAAAGAACACTTAGAAATTCGAAGGTAATATCATTGATCAATACGTGAGATACGTTCTAAGCATGCAAGCATGTATATTAGGATCTCATTATGCCTATAGACTTGTTGACATGAGTGTCATTTTGATTAAACATAGTTTTCACCTATGCACCCATATTCATAAAAAGGAATTTCTAAGGCATGAATTATGTGCATTAAAGTATACATGTGTAGTATACTCGAGTATACATATTAAACATTGTTTAGCCTCGTTATGTGGTAATATGACTATATAGCTAATCCTTGAGATATGAAATTAATTAACTTAAGGTATGTGAATTACCGGCATGAAGACATATGATTTTGAATTGGAATGAGCATGCTAGATTCGAACTCGAGTTTATAATACTTATAAGCATGTGTGTTGATTTATAACTTGAAGTGCTATATTGATGCATATTAACTAGATAATCTAAAGTTATTAAATATAAGACATGATTAGGTTTACTTACGTGAACTATGTGCTAGAATTATATGATAAGTATATGTTTGTTAAGTGTATACTCATATTAGTTTACACGTACTAATTGAGAGACCGACTTATTAATGTTAGGTCGTTTCGACGCAAGTAAATTAAAGCTAGAATTTAATCGTAGCTGAGCAATCAGGCAAGTCTCCGAACTTCACTCTTTGGTTGTGCAAGTTCTTTAATTCTTATTTGTGCAAGTATCCTAAATTCTTGCACTACTTTATTCAATGAATCGTGTAAGCGAGTTTCTTAACTTCACTTGATTTGAATGCAAGTTCCCTGACACTCTTTATTGTGCAAGTTTCTATCCTTCTCATATTATATTGAGCAGGTTATTATCGTATTGACGGTTAATTATTTAAAGCTTGAACTTTATTTCCAAGCATGCTATTAGGTGGTTTAATTACTTTACAATTATTCCACATCGATATTATTGTTATTCACACTTGGTGCACTTGAGTTCGTACAGTCTTGGACTTGTACATTGTTTAAAGTTCTATAATTCTTGAACTGTGTCAGATAGAGTCTGAACCCTTGTTCGGTCAGACAATTGTATAAAATTTTATAAAAGCTATCCAAACCAATTGATGGTAAGGATTCTTAGACTGAAAGAACACCCCTTATATGATAGGGGAGTACCCCAGGTATCTATTATAAAGATACAAACAGTAGAGTTGAATGTTATGCATATACATAGCGTACGCGAGGCTGATCCCCTCAAGTACTATTCTGTAGCCATTAACCAAAGGGTCAATCAGCTATTGGTTCCGTTGGAGTTTTATAGTTCAAAAGTCTACTTGACTATCAGTTATTCTAAAAGCAATTATTATTCTGCTTCTAATATTCATATTGTTGAATTCATTATTAGATATATTCCTTTCATCATGATATATCCTTTATTGTTGTATTTAAACTTGCTGAGCAAACTTGTTGCTCATTCTTGCTATATCATGACTTATATTGCAGTTAAGCCCGAGACTTCAGGGAAAGACAAGGGTAAAGGGAAGATGTAGGATTAGTTTGCAAGGAGCAGACTTTATCTTTATGTTTAATTAATTATTGTTATGTAATATGAACCCTAATGACTATTCTAGGGTATGTTTGTATTTAAGGTTATCAAATCTTGGGACTAGTAACACCTTTTGAATGAACGACGTACGTTTATTATATTCCGCATTTTAGTTATCGTATGTTGTTTAGAGGTGGATGTTTATGTTAGATCGTGACGACCGGACCGGGGTCAAAGGACCCAAATTTGGGGGTGTCACAGGTTGGTATCAAAGCATTAGGTTATAAACGTTAGGAATGCGAAACCTAGGTTATAACCTTAGTAGAAAACTCAAGTAGAGTATGTAAGTGATGGGTTGAGGAGATCCATCGGGTTTTATTGTGATACTGAAGTTGTTTATTTGAATCAAATATGATTGATAGACGTCTTAAACTTCTTAATGCTAACATGAATAGCATATCACATTAAGTCTAATGTTTTCTTCCTTTCCTCAGGATCATGTCGCCTAGGAGACTACTGCAGAACCAGAGGGAGGAAGGATCCGTTAATAATGGCGGAGGGGAAAATGTCGACCCTATACAGAACTTCGTTAACTTGTTAACTGAGGCAATGCAGAACAGACCCCAGCCAGCAGCAGGGCTGCCAGGACATCACTTGGCGAGCTTTAAGGACTTTAAATTGGTAGGACCACCGGAGTTCCGGGGAACCTTGGACCCAATCGAAGCCCAAACCTAGATAGAAGAGATGGAGAAGGTGTTTGAGGTCGCAAGAGTGGTCGAAGTACAAAAGACAAGTTTTGCCACTTTCATGATGAAGGGCGAAGCTAACTATTGGTGGAAGGCCAATAAGGGACGGGCAGGCGAAGGAGTTATTCCTTGGGATAAATTTAAGGAGCTATTTCTCGAGAATTACTTCTCGGAGAATACGCAATAGGATATGGAGGTTAAATTTTTAGAGCTAAAACAAGGTAGTATGTCTGTCCCAGAGTACGAGGCAAGATTTAACGAGTTGGCCCGATTCGCTTCACATCAGGTTGACACGGAAGATAGGAAGGCAAGAAGGTTCGAATTAGGACTAAAACCTTGGGTGCAGAAAGCAGTCGCGGTATTGAAGATTAAGACTTACTCTGATCTACTGGAAAGGGCTATCATTGCAGAGGGAGGCAATGAAGCCATTGCTCGATTCAAACAAGAAAACAAGACCGGTCAGGAGGGACAAAAAGGGGGAAGCAGCGGAGGCAGCAACCCCGACAAGCGTAAATGGACGGAGAGCCAATCCTTTGGAGGTAACAAGTCAGGGGAAGAGGCAAAGAAAAGTGTAAAGTGCAACAACTGTGGGAGAAATCACTCGAGGGAGTGCATGAAAGGAAAGAGTGTTTGTTACCGTTGTGGACAACCGGGGCACATGGCTCCTCAGTGTCCGAATAAGTAGAAAGGAGGGTGTTTCTCGTGTGGAGCCCCAGACCATCAAATCAAAGACTGCCCGAAGAAAAAGGGCGATGCAGCTAGCAACAATTGCAACAACAACAACAATGGACTGAGCATCGGAGGGCCAGCCAGTCAAGCCAACAGACCAACGGCACGCACTTTCAACATGACTGTTCAGGATACGGTGGAGTCTAAGGACGTGGTGTCAGGTATCATCCCGATTAATGATATTGATGCTTATGTGTTATTTGATTCGGGTGCTACCTGCTCTTTTGTTTTCGAAGAATTTGCTAAACAGTTAGACTTACCCTGTGAAAGATTAGAACACCCTATGAACGTAGAAGTAGCGAACAAAGAAATTATTCCCGTAGGATACATTCATAGGAATTGTTATACCGAATTACGAGGATTTAAGCTCAGAGTGGATTTAATACCGATTCGTTTGGGGGAGTTTGATGTAATCCTTGGAATGGATTGGTTATCGGTTCATGGAGCAGTTATTGATTGTAAGAAGAAATGTGTACGCCTTAAGACTCTGAATAAGTCGAAGGTGGTATTTTATGGTAGTAAATCGCCGATACAATCTCATTGTCTGACGATGGTGCAAGCGCAGAGATTGCTTAGGAAGGGTTGTATAGGTTATTTGGCTCACGTGGTTGATACTCGACGAGTCGAGGGTGAACTAGGTCAGATACCTATTGTAAGGGAATTCGTCGATGTCTTCCCAGACGAGATTTCGGGATTACCACCGGATAGAGAAATTAAGTTTGACATTGATTTGGCATCAGGGACAACACCGATATACAAAGCGCCGTATCGTATAGCACCGGTAGAGATGAAAGAACTAATGGCTCAATTACAAGAGTTGTTGGATAAGGGATACATTCGACCGAGTGTATTACCGTGGGGAGCGCCAGTCTTATTCGTGAAGAATAAAGATGGATCGCTCAGACTTTGTATCGACTACCGAGAGTTGAACAAGGTCACCATTAAGAACAAGTACCCATTGCCTAGGATCGACGATTTGTTTGATCAGTTGAAGGAGGCGAAGTACTTTTCAAAGATTGACTTGAGGACCGGTTATCATAGCATCCCACCTCAACAGGGCCAAGCACTGTCCGGCACTACACCTTCCCCGCCCTGGCGGGAGTATTCAGTCATCAAGCTCCGCCCTAGCAGGGGTGGGTTCTGCCCATGAGCTGATTCCTTGCATGCTTGCTTATTTGTTACTTGATTTCGTGGCCCACTCATATATGTTGAATATAAATCATTTAGAATCCTTCCTTGCATGCTACTAGGAACCATAAGCTGCTCTTTTAATTGTAATGCTTCATTTGTGATGCATGCGTGGCTCAATTACAAATGAGGATTGCATGTAGATGGCTGGGCTTCTTCACCAAACCGTAGCCCACTTGACATGATCTAATCCCTTGGTCCTTATTTACCGAATTGGGTCAACCCTTTTTTGTATTTTAGCTCCAAATTCCACTAGCATGAATAACTTGTTGAATTCCATTGGTCCAAATAATGCTTAATTTGTCTCTAAATTATTTCCGCCACGGAACCCTTCAATTGTACATATTCCATTTGTCCTTTAAAGCAACTTTCGCCTCGATTTCATTACCTGCACATAAACATATAAACCCAATAGAAATGATAGGCAATTTACTCAAAAACATTCAGAATCAATCTATAACGACTACCGATTCATAGGTATGAAACCCACTCATCAGTAGTTGGCCTTCGATTTCAGCATGAATGTTGCAAAGGTAGTCTTTTGATCATCGTTAACCCTTGCAAAATCAAAAACCTTCTCGATCTCCATAATCTAGGTCTGTGCTTTGACAGGATTAATAGATCCTCTAAACTCTGGCGGTCCTACCGCTTTGAAATCCTTGAATGAAGTAGCTTGAGCTTGCAACTAATTCGCAAATGCTCCCGCTAACAGGTTTACCAACTGTTGAATAGGATTAGTGTTGGCATTGTCCTTGTTATTCGTAGTTCCTTCTTGAGGTTGCTGACGTGTTTAGCGTCTTCTTGGCGGCATTTTCTGTTTAAGATATATGCTTATTAGATCATTACCATGTTGGGTTTGTACGAAATTATGGCACAATCAAATTGCAAAATAAGCGAAAGCATGGTATATCAGAGTTTAAAAAAATTTCTACAAAACCATTACTCGGATCATCCTTTATGCAAATTATTAATTTAAAACGATAAATAAGAAGTTATGGAATCATACCCTTGTAGAACGAAGCTTCTACAAGTACAAGTTCAACTCCTTGTTCTTCGTGATCTTCTTGAATTTCCGAGTTAGATTTCTTCCTTTGATCAACGTTAGCTACCCAAGTGTTTGGCCTCTAGAGGTGATTCACCAAGGAAAAGGAATTATTCAAGAAGGAGGGTGGTTGGCTAAACCCTAGTTTTCTATCTTCTATAGAAAAGGTGTACTCTCCAACAATTGGAATTGCATCAACTGATATCTATTATAAGACTCATCTTATATATATATTAGTCAACCCTTCTAATCCTATTAGACATGGGGTTTCATTTAATTAATTTAAACTCCTTTAATTAATTTAGGCTTCCCACCACATTGAAAATAATTAATTAAATTCATTTAATTAATTTGCCTCCTAATCTTATTATGAATAAATAAGAGTACTAATATTAAATTAATTCATAAACTCCTTTAGAAATTAAAATAATAATAATTGTAATAATATTAATAAGACTCCTCTTATTAATTTATATTTAATATTTCCAAAATATTAAATAATAAATATTAAGCTATTTAATTTATTCTATCACCATAGATCAAATTAATTACACTTAATATATTATTACGATTATGACATTACCTTCTTAAATAATTATTCTTCCTTTTATGGTGTGACGCTTTAGATTCTCCATATTAAACCGGTTGTGAATAAATCAATTAGAACAATTCTAATCTTATTTAAATAAATAAATTAAACTAATAATTTATTTAAATAAATAATATTTATTCTACAATAGGGATAAGCCTTCCTAGTGATCAACGACTTTCCAGATAATATAGATTTCAACATTAATTATAAAAGAACCTATGAGTAAATAGTTACCGTACAATTCAATCCTTCCACCATACAATGTCCTAATAAAATATAAGACATGGAATTACTGTCAAGTCTTATTTTATTTAATCATATGTATTTCGATTAGAAAATGCACAAATCCAAATAATGCAAATTAGAAACTCCTTTCTAATTTCATTATGCCTTGGCCAAGGACTATTGGGTTGTCATTTAACGAATCACATATGACATATCTCTTCTTTTACTAGAAGTGGTAGATTCTTTATTGACCATTCATTATTTCTATATATAACTCATTATACCCAAGCATACCCTTTGATATACCCTAAGGGTTTTAAGGAATAAGTCAAAGTATAATTCATTAAATACAAGATACTATGATGATCTCAAGTGCAAGGATCACTTGTACTACTGTCACATTAGGAAATTTTATTGACAGGCAAGTAAAACTCCATTAGGTATTCCATAGCGAGTCACGTTCAGTGAACTTATTCTCCAATAAGCACCTACATAATTGCTTTAGTGTCTCCACACAAATGATCATGAGATCAACCATCCTCATCCAATGAGCAAGCAACATATGTACTAATCTATCCGAATTTACTAATCTCCTTTTTAGTAATCCAACGATTGGGAACTATTTTAGTTTTAAGCTTTCAAAGAATTTAGATCTTATTAGCATGATCAACATCATGATTCTAAAAGCATTGCTTAAAACTATGGGTTATTTACATATTATAAACATAGCATCATGTACATAATTAAATGTCTTTAATAAATGAATTCTTTTATTAATAAATAAATAAGATTGTTTACAAAGTATGTGATTTATCATCATACATGATTGGCTTGTATGCACACTACTATCAATCTCCCACTTGCACTAAAGCCAATCGCTATGGTATCTCATACCCTTCTTCTTTAAGTGACGATCAAACTGCTATTGTGTTAAAGCTTTAGTAAATGGATCTGCAATGCTGTCTGGAGAGTTCACTATATCTTCAGTGACTTCTCTTCTTTCAATGATTTCTTTAATCAAAGTGCCGCAACATATGTTTGGATTCAAGATGAGACTTATGAACTATTCCTAGTTCTGTAATAAACTTTTCATCCAAAATATCAACTTGCAGCTTCACTTACAGTTATATATTTTATCTTTGTTACTAAACCAGCAACCTTTTGCTGCTTGGAACCTTTCTACTGCACCACCTTTCAAGGTAACGACTTACCCTAAAGTGGATTTGCTGTCGTCTTGGTCAGTCTGAAAACTTGAGTCTATTTTAGTCCTCTAGTTTAATTCAGACCCATCATGTGTCATGATGACATCCTTAGTATCAGTTAAGTACTTTAAGATGTTTATCACTGTCCTACAGTGATCATCTCCAGAATATGACTGATCAACATCAAGTCTCGTATATTTCATTGTATACATGATAGTAACTCATGCGATCTCTCTTTTATTAAGGATAATTTTAGACAGATACACTCCATAACTCATCATCATGAGACATCTCTTGGAGTTTGCCATGCTAAACGCCTTTAGCATCTAATGAATATACGTTCCTTGGGTTAAGTCAAACATCCTTTTTAAATCTATCTATACAGATTTATATCCCCAATGTAGGATGTTCTACCCAAATCATTCATAGAAGAATGTTTAGACAACTTTATTTTAATCTATTGTAGCTTAGGAATGTCATTCCCTATCAGTAATATATCATCAACATATAATACAAGGAATGAAATAGCTCTCCCACGAACCATGTTGTACACACATGGTTCATCCTCATTTTTGATAAAATCAAACTCTTTGATTATTTCATCAAAATGAATGTTCCATCTACGAGAAGCTTGTTTCAATCTATAAAAGGATTGTTGTAACTCATATACATGAATTGCTTCAACCATTGAAACATATCCATCTGGCTGTATTATACATACATTCTCCTCTAATAATTTATATTTGAGGAAGGGCGTCTCCACGTCAATTTTGTCAAATTAGTAATAATAAGCTACAATCGCAAGTAAAATCCAAATGGTCTTGTGCATTACTTCAAAGATCCATTTTAAATTTTATGGTCATCTACTATTTCTCTGAGTCTTAATTACTCATAGCATGTTCGTAATTCTATGGATCATCATCATTCATGACGTGTACCTCATCGTCATCCTTTATGACGAATCCATACCTTTCAGGTATCTTCGGTACTCTTCCAGATTTACGAATAGGGTTTTGTACAGTAGGTGTCTCTACTTGGACAAGTTTATCCAATTGATCTGTAGTGGTTTGTGGTTCTTGAATTTCTTCAAGACCTATTTTCCTCCCATTAGCCCCTTTAAGGATAAACTCCTTTTCCAAGAAGGCAGTGTGTTTCGCAACAAACACCTGTTGCTCAGTAGGATTGTAGAAATAGTATCCCAAACTTTCTTTAGGATATCCCATAAACGTGTACTTATCAGATCTTATCCCAAGCTTATCATTTTGAAACCTTTTCACATAAGTTGGACATCCCCAAATCTTAGCATGCTTAAGACCATGTTTCCTCCCTGTTCACATCTCATATGGAATCTTGGAGACGGATTTCGAGGGGACCTTATTTAGTAGATTTGCAGCCGTTTCTAGGGCATGACTCCAGAATGAAATTGGAAGATCGGTAAAACTCATTATGGAACGAACCATGTCCAATAATGTTCGATTTCTCCTTTCAGATACTCCATTTAATTGTGGTGTACCTGGTGGAGTCCATTGTGAGATTATACCATTTTCTTTAAGATAATCAAGAAACTCACCGCTTGTGACACCCCCAAATTCGGGTACTTCGTTTTCACAGGATTTGGTGTTCACTATCTATATAAAATATACATCTACCCAATAATAAAGAATTGAAAAATAAATTACAACCTTTATAAATACTTAAATAAAATCTTCCTTATGAAAAAGGATTACAACTTGTCCAAAATAAAATCCCATCAAAAAGGATTATGTAAAGCTTGACATCATTCAAATAAGTGCAGAAATAAAACATCATCAACTAAGTCTTATAACAATTAAAATTAAAGGCAACAAGTCTTCACTTTCTCATCTTTCCTTTCCCTTTACTTGTTGACGATATGTCAATATTCTCGGCTTTAACTGCAAGGGGTTATAAAATACGCAAGAGTGAACAAACAAAAGCTCACTTGAAATGTACAATGATATGCCGTGATTGAATAACTTCAAAAGAATTTGAATAACTTTTCTTTCGTCAAAATAAAGAGTTGAATAATAATTCTTTCATCATATTTAGAATTTGAATATAGAATTTATCTGAGGTTCATACGACCTTGAACTATGTCCTAGGTTATAAATATTTCTATTTAAAACCTTTAACAGTTATTGAGACTATGGACCTTTAACTCGTACTTAGGGGGATCAGCCCTTCGTACCATGTATTGTGCACAAACATTCAACGCTTTCACGTGGTAACCTCCCCTAATAAATAGGGTTGTTCATCTCAGTATTTGAATACAAGTCCGTACCAAAGAAAGTTTGGTTTGGATAGATAAAAGAACTTTGGAGTTTCAACTATTATCAACTAAGGAGTAGTTGAATCGACTCACAATACTTTAACAGTTCGATAATATAAGAATTATGAACCAAATGTAAGATAAAACAATAGGTTTCATGATAACTAGGCATGCTTTGGAAATAACTTAAAGCATTCAATAGATCAAGTAGATCTTGCTTGAACAACTAAGTCAAGATCGCATTACTTAAATAATACTTCAATACTTATGCTTTACGGATATTTGAATACAGTATAACTCATACAATACACAACGAGTTAAGAATCCGATATAGACTTGCATGATATAATGAGCAAGGGTTAGAGAACTTGAACATTGACAAGTAACAAGTTTAGAGATAGGAACTTGTGTAACATAAAAGAATAAGAATTAAAAAACTTGCTCAAGTAAAAGATAAGGAGTAGAGAACTTGCCTCAAGCGCAAGCTACACTTTAATAATTACAATCACTTCCACAATTACCCTACACATTACATTACATTTAAAACGTCTATTAGTACTTAACTATAACGTTTAAACCGTCGAACTTCATACTCAAGTCCAACTCACAACATTGTTTGCAATATAGGTTGCTAACTAGCCACATATGTGAGTCTATACTCACAACATACATTTCACAAGCTTATAACGCTTTAAATCATTATGTGTACCTTATGAAAGTAATACACCATATACAAGTAATACATTCATATAAGACTTCAAGTTATCTTAAACACATTAAAAGTAGGTTATCTCATTACCTATTACACTTAACAAGTTATGAAAATAAGTTAGCTAAACAAACGCAACATGAAAACTCAACGAAGAAAAACCACATTTCTCGGACAGCATGGTCCCCCGCTAGGGCGGGTCCTCCATGGGTTAAAGCCCCTCTGGGGCGAGGCCCACTGCTGTGGGAACCCCCCCAGCTTGCGAACGGCAGAGAAATAAGCCAATTTGGCTTATTTCTCCACACCAAAGTTTCGATTTTTCTCAACATGATGAATATGAAACTTGATAAAAACAAAATTTTGGACTCTTTAATATGATTATAACATATAAAATCCTTACAACACATAATCAAAACAAAGTTTTCATAATTTTTGAAGAAAACTATAATATCAAGCGTTCTTGACAAAAATTGCTATTACGAATTCGTTTTTCAATCTATTCATGTTATTCCAATTGCAATAACTCTAATTCTTAATATATTAATATAACCCATGATCAATTTAAACAATAATCCATAATCAAACACCAATTTGATAGTTCAAAAGCTATTCTTTCAAAATTACTTTACAGTAAATCATTATGAACATAATTTCTTCTTGTTCATCAAAATTACATGGATTGAATTGTTAAAACAACTATATAATTCATATAATAACATCAATATATATATATATATACATCACACATATACATCATGATCACATAATTTACACAAAAGGCTTTTACAGAGAAGTTTTTTTATGAAGAAACATGGAATATGTAAAACACAAAATAGAGAAGATTTAAGCATGAAGATTATACTCTTTTCTAGCTTGGATAGGAGAAGAGATGGAGATGATGATGGTAACCTCAAAGCTTTTCTTCATCTTCTTCTTCCTTTCTCTTCTTTTCTCTCTAGACTACTCTGTATTCTCTCTAACTTTTCTCTGTTTTGTTCTAACACTGACCAATTCTAACTTAACGTATATCTATATTACTTAACTGATAATATAAGATAGATATAATAGATATAGCATATAAATATATATATATATATATATATATATATGTAACTTATAAATTATAATTGCATATAATAACTCCTACAATAATTACATAGGTTACACTTATTTGAATTTGAAAAGCCATAAGGCTTGTTTGGCAAAAACTATTTATTTTTAAAAACTAACTTTTTGAGCTTAAGGCACTGTTTGGTAAAATATGATTAAAACAAAAGTAAGGGTTTTGTTTGGTAAAACCTTTTAAAATTCTTTTCTTTATTTTAATAAATCATTTTAACACATACTTTAAATGTTACACTTTAATTAATTAAATCTTTAACATTCTTATTTAATTAATTAAAATCTAACATCAATTAATCACATAAAAAAATTATCACATAACAATTATAATTACTCGCTAATTATAATTCATGTAACACTCATCACATAACTCATCTAATTTAATTATCTCAATTAAATTAAAACTATACTATAAAATCAATACATATTAATTAAATTAAATATTAAATATTCACTTAATTAATATATAACTCTTAATTAAGTCACTCCACAAATTTACATAATTTATTTATTCAACTCAATAAATAAATCACATAAAATATTTATTTACTCAATAAATATTAAAGTTTAATATATAAAATCTCAATCGTTACACCGCTTAAGTATTCACCACCTCATTCTAATCAAAGAATCTTAATACTTTTACCAGTTTGTTTCTCTACTTCACTTCTGAACTCTTTGAACTTTTCAAATGATTCAGATTTATATTTTATTAAATACACATCCAAATCTTGAGTGATTATCAGTGAAAGTAATACAATAAGAATACCCTTCTCATGCATTCGTTGTCATAGGTCCACAAACGTCTGTGTGAACCAACACTAACAACTCTGTAACTTTTTCTCCTTTTTCACTAAAAGGAGATTTAGTCATTTTATCCATTAGATAAGATTCACAAGTTGGATATGATTCATAATCGGATAGCTCTAAGAGCTCATCCTTATGCAACTTGGATAATCTTATTTCATTGATATGACCGAGTCTACAGTGCCACATATAGGTATAATTAACATCATCTCTTTTTTTTTCTTAGTTTATTCTATTTAAAATATATTTTCATGCAAGTCAAGTATGTAAAGTCCATTTCGCAAATTACCAACACTATATAAAACATTATTTTTATAAACAGAACAACTGTTGTTCTTTATTAAAATTTCAAATCCATCCATATCTAATACAGAATTTGAAATGATGTTTCTAATGATATTCGGAATAAAATAATAATTATTTAAATAAATAGACTTGCCCGTAGGCATTGCTAAACAATAAGTGCCTACAGCTAGTGCAGCAACCTTTGCACCATTTTTCACTCGTAGGACAACCTCATCCATGTTCAGCTTTCTACTTCTGACCAATCCCTGCACAATATTACATATGTGAGAACCACAGCCGGTATCCAATACCCAAGTAGAATTTTGACTTTCTAAAAAATTAATTTCAATCGTGAACAAACTTTGATTGGAAGTCGAAGCTTTTTCAAGCTTCTTCTCTGCTAGAAACTTCTTGCAGTTCCTCTTCCAATGACCCGGCTCATTACAATGGAAGCACAATCCTTTGCTAACTGGATCAGGTTTTTTTTGATCCTTCATATTCACTTTGCCCTTAGTGTAAGGACCGAGAATTTCACATGATCATATGTGTAATTTTTACGAATAAATTTTTTTAAGGAAGAGTAATGTAAGTTATGTAAGAAATTAACATAGCTTGAATGTTAATCTTGAATGGTAAATTAAAAAGATTTATAATCTTTAAGTAATTAATTATCGATATAGATTATTTGAAGTTATTATATGATTATGTGAGTATTTAAATATAACAAGAATTTATCAATAATGATAAATATGTTATGACTTATGTGGATTATGTACGTGATTAAATAAATATACATTATATAATGTGTATACATTTATTTGATAAAGAGAATTAAGGATAAAGTTATGTAATCTGGTACATATATTAGGTATGGTAATTAAAAACCTAATGAGTTATAATATGAGAGAATGATAGTATGTTAAAATATATACTAACCCCTAAGAGATTTATTTTATACATCTCTAGTAGTTAATTTTATAACATAAGTAAGCAAGTCTAATTGGGTTATAAAATTAAAGATATATGAGTAAGGAATTAATTTACTAATGTGTGTAAGAAAATCCTAACTAAATGATTAGGGAAAGACAAAGATTAAAAGCATTGGACCTAACCTAATTTACATGGCCCAAATAATTGCTTGGGAAACCCAAAAGAAATAAATTATAGCCCAATCTTTTTGCTAGTCGAAGAGGGGCATGTTGGACATTTAGTAAAGCAAAATGGAGCATAAAAATAAACAAAATATGGGGCAAGGAGGGGTAAATTTGGTTAAGGCAAGAAGGAGGAGGAGAGATTCATGTATGTAATGATTACAAGTTACCTACCTAATCCTAACAACTCTCCTTAGGTGTCATCTTTTTATTTTACCAACATCTTTATCCAAGCTTACAAGCAAGCTCTTGTACAAGTAAGAATGATTGAAAAGGTAGAGTGTTGGCTAAATATATTACTTAGATCTTATATCTATACATTACTTTCCAACAAAAATCTAATTCATTTCTCTTTCTTCTCACTTTCTAACTTAGCAAAACAAAGCAAGAGAGAGAGAGCAAAGAGATTTCGGCAGCCCTTAGAGGGGAAAAGGGAGAGAATTTTGTTGTGTGTTCTAAGTTCCTTAACTAAAGCTTGGGAAGAAGAAGGAAGAACAAGCTAAGGTATAAAAGGTTTCTATTTAATATAGTTTAATTCCTTTTCGTTTGTTTTGATTTTTGAAGTTATGATCTTGAGATCTAAAACTCTAGATCTACATGTTTATGAGTCTATTATGTTTAGATCTAACCCTTTTGAGTGTCAAAGGTTAGATCTAAAGTAAGAAAATAAAAACTAGAAAAACCTAGTTTTTATTTCTTGGCATTGATTATGTTTTGTTTGGGTTTTGGTGAAGTTTTAATGAAATAGATAATGGATCATGGTAGATCCTTGGTCTTAAGGAGTATTAGTATGTATTAAGATGGTTTATGATGTTTAATGTTGGTTAATATGAGAGATCAAGAAAGATTTCTTAGAAATCACAAAGGTTAAGAAATTAGATTTTTGAGAAAACGATATATGAAAGTAAAACAAGCATATCTCTCAATATATTTTGAATTTTTGAGGGTGGTCAATTTTTAAACTTAGATCTATAAGTCTTCTAATAGATCCAAGTGGAATCACTGAAAAATATGTTCTATATTTTCGTGTGGACTGATTTTAGTAAATGATGTAAAATCTAAAAAATGTCAAAAATAGGCTGTCCGGATTTTTCAAGGGAAATTTCGGTAACTTAATTAATGTAATAAATTCCAATCTTTTGGGACATGAAAATATATGAGATAAAGTAGCTTGTGTCCAAAAATGAACTCATTCCGACTTAAAATGAACAAGTTATGACTATTTCAATATTTGTATTTTTCCGACGAAAATCGCTATAACCGGAGTTGTATAACTCCGACGGCCACAAAATTTAAACTGGAGGCTCACGTTAACATGTGTAAGATCCTACCAAGAGTTGGGAATTTCTGGATTTAAGCGTGAGGTAGCTAATTTCTTAAGAAATTAACTAGAAATGGATTTTTGAAAAATACTAAAGGAAATTAAAAAATTCCTGAAAAATTATTTTTGTGTATGGAATACATATATTTATGTGTGGACAAAAGATAAAAAAATAATAAGATGATTTGATTAAGAAGGGGAAATCCAACTTGCTGGATTAAAGGATTAATGAATCCAGGCTTGCTGGATGAGATGTTTGGATAATCCAAGATGCTGGATTGGTCTGTTAGATAATTCTGGTTACTGGATTAGATGTTAGTTGAATTCAGGCTTGCTGGATTGGATGACAGTTGAATCCAGGCTTACTGGATAAGCCTGGATTGGAGGTCAGTTGAATCCAGTCTGCTGGATTGAAAAATAGTTTACTAAATTTAAATTCAAACTGAATCCAAGTTGCTAGATTAGTTAAATAATTTTTGAAACAACAAGTTATTTGAATCTAGGTTGCTGGATTAGGTATTCGGCTTACTTTATTATAAAGGACTTATTAAATGAAAGACTAAATGTTAATTCACAAGTTGTATGATATAGTAGTGTTAAGTCTAAGGTAGTGTAGTTGTACTCTTTAATGATAATTATGTGTTTACATATTAGATAAATTATTATGAATAAGATATATGATGCTAATTAAGAGATTGATCTTATTAATGATAGGTCTTACAAAAGAAGTTAACTTAAATTGCGTAGCAGTAGTCAACGAATCAGGCAAGTTTCCTAACTCAACTTGAGTTATTATTTTTCAAGCATGGTAGTGAATAATTATTGTTAGTTATTCACATCTATAATGATTATTGTTGTTAGCACATAGTGCAATTGATTTTTGTTCTAGTATTTGAACTATTTATAAGTCATGTCTCAGCTAATTATTCTGGCAAGACTAATATTTATTAAAGCATGAAACGTTCGATTTATTATGAACTGATTTATTATTGAAAGATCTATGCCACTGTTTTCGGCTAGATCAATATTGTTATTATATGTTAAAATCATAGTATTTCTTTGAAAGCAATTATAACCATATTGTTGTGGTACGGACTCATGATGTAAGACTGAGATGAACAAACTTTATTATCGTAAATCGACCTATGCACTATTATTGAGTATTATATATAATATAGGGTACAAAGGAGTTGGCTGCTCCAGGTACTTGCAGAGGAGTATAGTTTAGTTTTTATAACTAACTTATATTCCTGTAGTAATTTAATTTTAATAACTAATGATTCCTCTATTAGTTCATGATCTTTTTGGTGATCACTCAGCATGAAATTTGGGTATATCCCACTTTATTGAATATTGTTGCAGTATTGTTAATTCTTCTTATTCACTTGAATATTATTGAATCTTTGAAAGAATTTTACTCTTTCATCCTTGATATGTTATTCAGTATGAAATTTGGAAAAGTTTTATTATTGAAATTGAATTATTATTCAGCTACTTCAAAATTCATTGATTATTGTTGAAGTTCTATAGAAGCTAGACTCTTCTATTCATGATATATATATATATATATATATATATATATATATATTATTTATTGTATACTTTAACTTGTTGAGCAAACTCGTTGCTCACCCTTGCTTAAATAAAATATTTCAGCTAAGGCCGAGGTAGCAGAAGGTTTTAACAGAGATAAAGGCAAAGGCAAGGCTCAGGAGTAGTTATTGTCAACTTTTAAGGGTTATATTACCTTATGTAAATTAATAATTGTAAACATTTTGAATAGTTAAAGATATGTAAGTTATGTTAAGGTTAGTTAACTTGGGATATTGTTATAAGATTGTATTAAGTAATGTAATGAATGATGCATTTCATTAATGATTGAGTAGTTAGATGTGTTATGTATGATGGATCGTGAGAACCAAATTCGAGGTTAGGGAACCCGGATTTGGGAGTGTCACACTTAGCCTTCTTAGATTTTTATTTTTCAGAAGATACCTTGGGCCTCTTCCTTTTCTTGAAAAAATCCACTATTAAGACATGGTTCTTTTTGGATAGGAAGTGACCTTCTGCAGTTTTCAACATGTTAAGTAATTCAGGCAATCTGACATCCAACTTATTCATTTGAAAATTCACAATAAATTATGAGGGGGTCTCAAGGAGTGACTGCAAGACTAAGTCTTGACTCAACTCTCCATCTATGACAAACCTAAGCTGTCAAATGCGTTCAATCAGATTGATCACCCTTAGAACATGAGTCTCAACGGCAGTGCCCTCGGTTATCTGAGATCGAAAGAGCTCCTTAGATATCTCATATCTAGCAGTCCTACTTTGTTCACCATACAACTCCTTGAGGTGAAGCAACATAGTAGGAGCATCCATGTTTTCTTGCTGACGCTGAAGCTCGTTATTCATGAATGCGAGCATGAAGCATTAAGCCACAGATGCATCATCTTGCCACTTTGTTATGGTGGCAATCTCTTCATCAGAGGCTGATTCTGAAACAGTTCTAGGGACAGGTGAATTTAGGATATAAAAAATCTTTTCAGCAGTGAGAACTATTCTCAGATTCCTTAACCAATCCGTGTAATTCGGTCCGGTCAGTTTGTTAGCATCAAGTATGCTATGCAGTGAAATTAGTGATTTCGATATTTTTAAATTTATGTATGTGAAAATACAATATTTTAGCAAACATTCATTTAATTAATTTTATATACCAAAATAAATTAGGTCTTATTTTAAATTAGTATATATCTCCCACTATTTTCTTCAAACAATATTACCCTTACTTATATAGTTCAGCAACATCTAATTAAAGACTTGCTAGTGAGAATAAGGATCACATTCAAATGTATATAACCTTGTGGATAGCACAACAAACGATATATAAATAAATAAGTAGACAATCTTTGTCAATTACATCAACATATAACTCATTTTTATTGTCTCTTAAATCATAATGATCAAGTGTGTGCACATCCGAACTAAAATAATTTAAGTAAAGTCCAACCTAACACTTCCATAAATTTTTAAAAAAAAAATATTGTTCTTGTGGATAGCACAACAAAACAATATTTTTTAATTTTTTTGATAAGCATCAAATGTGATTAAATTAATATCTTAAATACGCAATACTTGCCTTGTGGATAGCATAACAAACTCGTATTAAATATTTAATACTCTACTAATTTATCATGCTAGAAGGCGACGTTCGATATTCCAAATATCATTGAACGCTTTAAACTTAATATGATTTCTTTGAGGGGTTTGTTATTATTTGTCTTATCTTGTTTAGCGCGCATGCACACACACACACACACACACACACACACACACACACACACACACACACACACACACACACATATATATATATATATATATATATATAATACGCGTTATTTTATTAAACATGCGAAGCATGCCTGCATAAAATATAATATATATACTATTTAGCATGTACATATAGAATACTATATTCTATCCGGATTTATTATGGACTTTTATTCTAGTTTGGTTCACTCGGGCTACCAAGTGAACCAAAAGGTCAAACTTAAGAGTGCAAGAAATAAAAATTTAAATATAACAATTATATTTAAACTTTGGCTCCATTACAAACGGGTCTTCACGCGCTCCTTGCTCCTTGGTCTCTAATTTCTTCAAGATAATTCTAACTATTTCTATTACATTAAACTATTTAAATTAAATAGAAACCTTGATCAGTAGTCAAGGAAAAATACATAGGAGGGAGATAGAATTTTACATCGAGAAAAATCAGAGAAGACGAGGTACGCAGACCATATTTAATAAAACCCAATTATTCAAGCATTCAACTAAAATAAAATCCAATCACATTGGTCAATAGTCCATAATCAACCCCATTTATTATCATACACATCACTATATGCATCAATAAATAAATATTCATCTCATGAATTAAAATATTTTTTATATATATAAGTATCATTTAATGGACAATTTTAATTTGCATGAAATCTAATTTCAAAGTTAAAATAAACTCTTTATTTTAATTATAAAATTATTAAGAATAATATATATATATAACCGCCAACTTTTGAAATCCTTGTATGCAACAAGCCTTTTTATTAAAACATTCACGACACCTTTTTTTTAAAGTTGGATCACCTGTTTAAAAGGATGCAGGAAGCTACTTCAGGTCACTTTTTTTTTAAAAAAAATTCCGAAGTATGGGTCACCTTTTTAAAACGATGCAGGATTACTAAAAAGGAGGAATATATACGTAACAATAGTTACTTTTTAAAAGGAAAATTCGTGACCTCAAGTCTCCTTTTAATATTCTGATCTCTTCCTCTTCTTGATAACACGGAACAGATTAGTCCCCCCCCCCCCCCCCCCCCCCCCCCCGCTCCCCGGCCACGCCCCACCCACCACCCACCACGCACAAAAAAAAGAAGTCCTTTTCGTTTTTTTTTAAAATAATAATAATTTTATACAATTAAAATTATGCCCAATAAATTATTCTAAATACATATCCATATGTATATGAAATTAAAACAATTAATAATTGCATAAAAATTTGGCTTTGATACCATTGTTGGGTTTATATGAAATTATTGCGCAATCAAATTATAAAATAAGCGGAAGTATGATATATCAGAGTTTAAATTTTTTTTACAAAACTATTATCCGGATCATCCTTTATGTAAATTATTAATTTAAAACGATAAATAAGAAGTTATAGAATCATACCCAAATGTTTGGCGAGGTGATTCACCAAGAAAAATGAATTATTCAAGAAGGAGGGTGGTTGGCTAAATCCTATTTTCTATCCTCTATAAAAAAGGAGCACTCTCCAACAATTGGAATTGCATCAACTGATATCTATAATAAGACTCTTCTTATATAGATATTAGGATATTAGTCAACCCTTCTAATCCTATTAGATATGGGATTTCATTTAATTAATTTAAACTCTTTTAATTAATTTAAACTTTCCATCACATTGGGAATAATTAATTAAATTTATTTAATTAATTTGCCTCTTAATCTTATTAGAAATAAATGAGAGTAGTAATAGTAAATTAATTCTTAAACTCCTTTAGAAATTAAAATAATAATAATAATAATAATATTAATAAGACTCCTCTTATTAATTTATATTTAATATTTTTAAAATATTAAATAATAAACATTAAGCTATTTAATTTATTAGATCACCATAGATCAAATTAATTACACTTAATATATTATTACGATTATGTCATTATATTTTTAAATAATTATTCTTCCTTTTATGGTGTGACTGTGACTCCCCCAAATTCGGACCCCTCGCGTCACGAATTCGGTCCGTCACGTTCTAAATATCCAATAACATGATACAACTCGCGCAACGAAAATATAAGAATAAATTACATTTATTTAATATAATTATTCATGTCCCAAGATCTCGTAACTTAAACATCTCGTACATCTTAAACATAGTTTAAACATAGCTAATACATAAATACGAATTAGGTTTTATTACATCATCATAATATTTTTAAATAAGTGCAAAACTACTCCGTTGCCTTGCCCTTCCCTTTATCAGTGTCCTAGGGTCTGCTTTGCTCTACCTTAACTGAAATATTTTTAGGGAAAGAAAGAATGAGCAACAAGTTTGCTCAGCCAGTAATATAACAATAAGGGTGAATAATATAGTTTTTGAATCCCAAGGGTACAACAGTAAATGATAGTTCAAGAATAGCAAGAAGTATCAATAGTTCTCAATAACAGTCACTAAGGACAGAAAGATATCAATAAGATTCAAGGTTTAACCTTTTTAAAGTACAAGAATAATGAACACTGAGCAATCACTAAGAACTATGAACTCTTACTAGAATTATCAGTAATATGCTGATAATCCAATAACATAAGTACAACAGGTGATCAGCCTAAAGTACCATACATTATGCATAACATTTAATCGTACTCATATGCGCACGTCGGTCTCTCGATAATATATAGTTTCTCCTTCAAGAGGGTTGTTCATCTCAGTCAATTATAAGATTCCGCACCCATCAATTGGTTTGGATCGCTTTCAAATTCATGATATAGGTATAGCCGAATCAAGTGGCATAGACTGCTCTTTTAATATATATAAGAACAATTATAAGTTCAATACTCAAGATTAAAGTTCGAAGAATATAAACAACTTTATCTTAAGCTACGAAGCATTAGGTTATAAGACATGAATCATAGTTTCAATGGTTTACTGTTGGGTATTTTCTACGCGCAACACGCAAGTGTACGTGGTCAACAAATAATAAAGTGATATATCAGATATCGTACCCACAGAGACAATAATTACTGTTTAATCAAACAAGTACCAACTTTATAATATTTCAGCTCTATCAAACTATCAGTAAAAAGGTGTTTATTTATAACTAAATTACTACTTAACACAGTCGCAACACTAAATCGAGATTTTAACAAGACTGAGAGAATTAAGCATGCGACTTCACTTATTATTTCACTTCAGATAATATCCTTTTTTCCAGTTTATTTTATTTACCCCCAGATTATTAATCAAGAACACTAACGCAGATAAAATCACCTCTCGATGCATAATATCCATACTTACTTACATCCACAGACGATAGATTTAAGCAAGACACCCTAATTAACTAACTCACTATATCTCTATGTGAATTATAATTAAAGAGAGTTTAATATCAAGTTCTCTATAAGATTACATATGGCGTAAAGGCATATCTCTACCCTAAACACGAATCATAACTTTCATCTATGCAAAAATCACGAACATATGTCACTATGGCTCGTTCTAATCCTATATATCCCTTCTCAAGTTCATAAAGGATAACAGATAATTGTTGGTCAGACAATTATATAGATTAAACACACACATAGCAAATAATCTGGGAATAACCTCCATAAACTGAATTTAAGAATAATTAATCATCCATTACATAGTAAGATCCGTCATAGGCTTAAAAAGATAATTAGTTCATAACGAATAAAATAAAGTTCATAATCCACATAGTATTAATCATAACGAATACAAAGATAATATGAATCGAGGACGATAGGAATATAAAACTCCTGTCATTACTGTCGCCAAGTTGCTTCGCGTTCATCCAATCATAATCTGCTTCAATTCTCCTCTTCAAGTTTGGATCCACACTTCGTGCTTTTTGTGGTGGCTCGATCTCTTTTTATATGTTCATACGAATCCCTTTTATATCATAACAGCCACAGCCCCTCCTTTATTCCCCATACTTTCGCGTCCAACTCACAAAAGGAAACCACCAGCCTTGCATGCGCCTCCCTGCCCTAGCGGGGAGTTCTTGCCTATGTGCCCCACCCCGGCGGGTTAATGCTCTGCCCATCTCCGGTTTTCTTCTCCAAGTCAAGTCACCCTCCTCTATCTCTCCTTCGACTAACAGCCTTTGATCCCTCCATTCCTACTAGCCAATCAAAGACATACCACATATATATACATGCTGCCTTTTGCCTTTAGACTACATATATATACTAAATTGCATTCAATTGCCATAATGCTGCTTTTCAAGTTGCTAGGACATATGGGTCCATCATGATTTCAGACTTAGCTCCCAATTTTGTGGGCTGCTCATTCTAAATTCGAGTGTTGCATGGCTACTTGTCATATTCCTTTGCAATCTTGATTTGTTTTACTTTGTATGCAATAAAACCAACTGTAGCCCACATACATATATGTTGCTTGCGTGAGCTGCTCCACTGGCATATGATTATTGCTAATTTCTTGAGCTGCTAACCGTGGACCACTTGATCCTTATACCAGCTGCTCCGTCCGTTAGCTGCTCCTTGTTCATCTGGCCCTCTTGCATGTGTGACCCACTTAGCTTAATAAGGAACTAGCCCAACCAATTTATAAATTGCCAGGAAACCCATATCAGCTAGGAAACTTTAATAATCCATAATGCTCAGATTTTCCTCCAGTTATTACCAACATCACGGAACTCTTCACTTGTACCTAAAATAAACATATAAGAATAATGAATATATTTAGGCATACAATAAAAAGAATAAACATTAAAGAATAGACATATAACATGCAAATTCATCCTTTAAAGCTACTTTCGCCTCCATTTCATTCCCTGCATATAAACGTGTAAACTTAGTAGAAATGATAGGCAAATTACTTGAAAACATTCAGAATCAAGCTATAACGACTACCGATTCGTAGGTACAAATCCCACTCATCAAATACCCCCAAACTTGAGACTTTGCTTGTCCTCAAGCAAAAAACCATGCATATGGAAGAATATACAATGCTCATGAATGCAACTGTCAGTGTATACAAAGCTAACTCATCGTGTCTCAGAGAATTCATAACCGATATAAACTTTAAATCCAACCAGAGACGTATCCGCAATTAAAACCAATTTATGAATCTTTACCTGCCAACACCACTGCTGTGTGTGTTCTCAATAACAAAATACTCAACTACAGATCAAATGTATCACATAATACGCGTCTTAGAATGCAATCCGAGTTCAACTTAAGAAATCGCGTAAACAAGGTACAGTGAATTCAAGTGAACGTCAACTAAGTTGGAAGTTAATATAGGAGATTTTCTATCTTTCTTTATTCACGGAGGCATTTTGCTCTTTTTCCGTATCTCAATTTTCCTCATGACTGTGCAATGTCTAGTTCCCTTAGGCTCTTCAATGATACCCATGTAGCGAGCTTTCGACCAACGACTCCCAAACCGAATGGCTTTAGGGCGCTGGGTGTAAAGACATCCCCTAGGGTGTACTTACTTGAATATCAAAGGCCACGAAACTAAACTAGTCACGATGTTTATTCTATATATATATATTTTTCATTTGACAAATTTTTCATTTCTTTTCTCATATTTTTTTCTTTTCAGATAGCTCCCCCATATCTTCCCCCAAACTTAGGTTTCAGTATACTCTTAGTCACTACTACCAGTTTACTAAATTTCCTTCATTACAACCCAATTTCTGTTCAAGACGACCATTATGTGACTATTTAAACTGAGTTGACTAAATTAGTTTCTATTGTGCTAACCGGTGTCATAATGTCAAACAAGTAAGGACTCATGTAAAGGTCTGAATACACATCAACATTCTGGTTATCCTTATGTTTATGTTCTTATGTAAGTCTAGTCTCATCACAGGCTAAAGTTCTTTCTTACCACTGACATACTAACTCATACAATCCTAATTACAATTTTTTTTTGGTGATTTTTCATTTTTTATAAGCATAAACCTTACTAAAGCTACTAAAACAAAGAAAACTAATCTACTATGCAAATTATACTAACTTATACTATTCATGCAATCATGCTAACAAAATTATGATGATTAATAAACTCCCACCCCCAAACTTAAACTAAGCAATGTCCTCATTGTGAAAATTATAGAATTGAAGTGCAAGGACTTCCTTGTCAAGTCAAGCATCAGGTCCGCCACCCTCCTCCGTGTCAGAGTCAGAGGGTGGATACGCTGGGAGTGGTTGTGGGCTATGGAACTGCACTGGATCAGAGATCGTGGTGATTCGGGCAAAAACTGCGGCTACATCGGCTTGAAATTGGATCTGATTGATGAATATGTGACTCTGTCTGGCCGCTACTCTATCAGTCCTTTTTCTTTGTTGAGATTGGATTTTTCTTTGTTGGGCCAATTGCCGCTGAATGTCGCTGAGAATGGCATTGGTTGGACTTGAAAGTGCCTCAGCGTCCACTTCATCGTCGGAGATTATGTAGTCCGCATCCTTAGCCTCATCTTCCTCCCCATCCGAGTCTGTAAAGATAAAATTGAGGCCACGCAGATGTGATGGTGTCCCCTTCCAAGGATCAAATCTAGCCATCAGCTTTGAGTCGAGAACCATCAGTGGTGGTTGAATTGGCTCACTTGGTGCCGTTACGACACCTGCTTGCAAACACAGCCCAATGATTAGTGATGGGTGTGGTAATCCTCCCGTTAATCCACCTTGCAGACACCGACAAACTGAGAAGTTAATGATTGTCCCAATATTTATGCTGAGATCCTTGACAATTGCATACAATACTGAGATCGTTTCTTTAGTAATGTCGCTGGTGTGTGTTGATGGCAACAACTTAGCACAGAGGAAAGAATACCAGACTTTCCCATACTTGTTCAACGTGGAGCTTAGGATGATTGTGCCTTTTTGTCTGTCTGTCAGCCATACAGTATCGGGTTTGCAAATTTCTGCAAGAATCTGATCATAATTTATTCTGCTATTTCGCAACTCAGTGTACTGACAGACAACAAGCGATGTGATATTGTAGAAAGCGTTTATTGTCTGGGCACTGAAATCTACCATTTTGCCTCTTACAGAAGCTCTAAATGGAAGGGCATTCTCCGCATTAGCATAGAACTCTTTCACTATGGCTACCACTGCTGCTTCAGGCTGTTGTGTGAAATAGTGCAAACGACGTTCATGGATTTGCAAATGCATTTGTCCATCCACAGGATCCGGTCTAAGTCCATGTTCTGGGATGAGGGCCTTTCCTGACACATACTCATAACGTTCGGTAGCGGTCGCATTCTGAAATTTTTTCTTGTCGAATGGTGGAACGGCGGTGGAGGATGACCCTTCACCCTTTTGCTTCTTCTGGGGACGTGGTGGCATGATGTTGTTGTGCGTAAACTTGAAGAACTTCTGAAGATTTTGGGTTAGGACTTTTGCCGAACACGTGGTGTGCACTGTCAAATTGGGTCAATGTTGAGTGATGTTGCTGTGGTTAATGTCCCAAAATTTTTATCAGTCAGCCCATCAATCAATAGCAGTTTATCATAATTACCCAACTTCGTAAGGTAACTCCCAAACACCAAAAATAGAATAACCACTTGTTTGACCAATTGTAACCCAGTTGAACGATTAAAATAAGTTACCTATGTTTTGAATTGATAATGTTCTGGTCGAGGATTCGCTTGATGTTTCAAGGGGGAGAGGGGTCGGTGCCTGCACTTCCTGAATTTGTGACATCTGTATGGGTGGGGTATTGGCGACTTTGTATGATGGTGATAGTGGGATTGGGAATAATTGGGGAGGGGGGGGGGGGTTAATGCTTTGAGATTTTGTGGGAGGGAGTTCAGTGGGGTGATAGGAGTTCGTGGGGGGATAATCTGTAGGTTCAGTGTCGTGGGGTTGAGGCTTTGGGGATTAAGGATTTGGGAGGGGAAATATTAGTGGGGGAATTTAGTGGGGTGATAGGATTCTTGGGGAGGTAGTGATTCTTGGGGAAATATTGTTGTGGGTGGTTTATTTAAGATAGGATAGCGGGATGAGGGTAAGTAGTGTATTTGAATTAGGAGAATGGGTTAGTGTATTTGCCAAATTAAAGGTTTCAAAATCCCGCCTCTCCGCCCTAGCGGATCATTTTGCTTTTAATCCCCCGCCCCAGCGGCTAATTCCACTGTCCAGCAATATTCAAGGCCCGCCCCGGCGGGAAATTGATTCCTATTTCACCCGTCCCAGCGGGTTGATGTCTTGTGATGGTTTAATTTGCTTAGCTGCATCCCTTCCTTTTACTCCTCTTCCTCTGCTTGTTGTATTAATCTTGTTCCATCCATAAATTAACTTTCATGTACTCCCTTTAAGTGACTATGTGCCCCCCACCTTGAATGTGTGTTCGATAATCTTGCAAGTTCCTGTATCAATTACACCATCAACTATATTAGACATGCCTCATGCAGAAAGATTTCTAAGTATTTTACGTTATTACAGCTAAATGATAGTCATGTGACTAAAAATAAAAATAACAATAAAATAATCGATAGGTTGCCTCCCGTCTAGCGCTTAATTTTAAGTCTTTAGCCTGACTCCTTTTGTGTTTCATTTTGTTTCGGCTAGATCGACCGTGGTTGATTGGCGATCGATTTCACCGCCCCAATAGTGCTTTAACCTTTGACCATTGACTTTAAATGTGTTGTTTGAATCCTTGCTATATATTTCAACAGCGCCATGTGGAAACACTGTCTTGATAATAAAAGAACGACCTGACCACCTGGACTTCAGCTTTTCGGGAAATAGTTTCAACCGCGAGTTAAATAGAAGTACTGATTGCCCCGGTTCAAACTTTCTGTCCATTATTTTCTGATCATGCCATTTCTTCATCTTTTCCTTGTATAATTTCAAATTTTCATATGCCTGCAAATGAAATTCGTCTAGTTCGTTGAGTTGTAACAACTGCTTCTCGCCTTCTGCTGATAAGTCGAAATTCAACTTCCTGATTGCCCAATAAGCTCTGTGCTCGAGTTCTACCGGTAGGTGACATGCTTTTCCGTACACAAGCTGATAGGGAGACATGACTATCGGAGTCTTGTAGGCGGTCTGATATGCCCACAACGCATCGTCTAACTTCACTGACCAATCCTTCCGATTCGAATTGACAACTTTTTCCAATATTCGTTTGACGTCTCGGTTAGACACCTCCGCTTGCCCACTTATTTGAGGGTGATAGGCTGTGGCAATTCTGTGTTTGACCCCATACTTTGCCAATAGACACGTGAAGTATTTGCTGCAAAAGTGGCTTCCTTCATCACTAATCATTGCTCTTGGGGTGCCAAAACGGGTGAATATATTCTTTTGCAAAAACCTTTAAACCACTTTTGTATCGTTTGTCGGTAGTGCAACAACCTCGACCCATTTGGAGACATAATATACAGCCAACAGGATGTACAAATTGCTGAATGACGACAAAAATGGCCCCATGAATTCGATTCCCCATACATCAAAAATCTCGACATCCAAGATCATGTTTAGCGGCATTTCATTCGCTTCAAAATATTCCCCACTCTCTGACATCGGTCGCAGTTTGTCACGCACTGGTGTGCGTCTCTGAACAACATCGGCAAGAAGAACCCTGATTGAAGGACTTTTGCGGTCGTGCGCTCACTCCCATAGTGTCCACTGTATGGTGATGCGTGACATGCCTGAAGGATGCTACCCACTTCACTCTCCAATATACATCGTCGGATTACTTTATCCGCACACTGGCGGAACAGATATGGTTCGTAACACATATACCACTTTACATCATGTAAGAATTTTCTCTTTTGGTGGCGGGACAAGTCTGGTGGGAGGATGTTACTGACCAAGTAGTTAGCGAAATCCGCGTACCACGGAAACTCGTCGTCTATCACAAATAGTTGCTGTAACGACCATGAATTTTAAACTCCTTATTTATTAAATATGTGATTTAATTTTAACGAGTTAGTTTTGTGAGTTTATTTAAACCTTATGTGGTGGTGAGAATTTGTGAAATGATTAAAGGAAGTCACTAATGAGTTATTTAAATTAGTGAACTGACCTTACGGATTTAATATCAGAGAATTGATAAGATTATTAATGATTAAATATTCAATTTATTTGAATATAGTGGTAGGATTTGAACATATTGATTAATTACGATTATGAATAATTAATTGATAATGTGTCGATTAATAATTATTATGAACAAATAATAATTAATGAGTAAGAGAACTAATAATATAATATTATTATATTTACTTGATTTACTGTTATACACAAGCATGCGATACTAAACCTTTACTCTATGGTAGCTATCTATATTATGCATAATGCAATGTGACATTAATGTGGTGAATATTGCATGTATGGACTATATAGTAAGATGAGATACATTGAATGTATGTGACACTATGTGGACATTCATGTATACCCTATTGTCATATAATAAGATCAATTATTAATTAATAATGATTTTATTGAGTTATTATAATTATATTATAATGATTATAATAATGAGTAATAATAATACCCAATTGCTTTACATGCGGTATTAAGGAAAATGTACATGGATTATATGTTGTGTACCTATTCATTATTAATTGCTATTTGAAATAACATGGTAACACCCATTTAAATATATATGGAATGGATACATGTAGCTTAAGTATATACTATGTGTATATATATATCATATAACCTATGTATATACTATGTGTATATATATTATATTAGCTAAGTGTAGTTAATATATAATCCAAGTGTAGTTAGTATAAAACTAAGTATAGGCATACATTACATACAAATACAAGTTGCTGAGGTTTGTTTGAGAGTTCCATTTCTTCCCACGTGAAAAGCTAGTCTACTCTACTTTTTCTCAAATTCACAAATCCTAGCTAATAATTATAAGGGATGTGATCTTCATGATGGATTTCACCTACCAATCGACAACTCTTTATTAGCCAACAAGCAATTCTTCATTCCATTGGTTTTAATTGGAAGGCAATCACATTGTCTGGATATACAAATTGACTATATATATGACATCTCTTTTCCTTCATTCATTTGCTGAGCATTTCATTTGATTTAAGGGAGAATATCATAGTAGCATTATAGATTTTGTTTAGCAGCAAGTTCATTTACAGAGGTATAACTCCATTTCAATTTTTGTAACATTCTTAATCTTTGATTCTTGGAATTAAGCATGTAATTGTTGATAATTGATTTGGAATATGTTGTTTAGTGTTATACAAGATGATAAACATGTTAGAATTGCAATGTGTTATGTTAGAATCAATTTTCGTAGGAAAATTTCTGAGTTGGGCTAAGTTCTGCCGTTGCTGGGCAGCTATTATCACTGGCCAACAGCCTGCGCAGCTGCGCCAGTTATGTACTGGCGCCGGGCCCTGGACAGAGTTTCCTGCTTCTGTTAAGCTACTGATATGTACTAGCATGTAGCATTACTTAGGACAGGCTTGCGAACATGGTTTTACTTGTAAAATGACATGATATAAGTGTGTATTTCTTGATACTACATGCATAATGTTAACCATGTTAGTATGTACACCATGAAAGGAAAACTTATGGTTTTGTAATAAAAACTTGTAGTTTCGATTATGGACTTAGACACATACGTAACATGTGCATATTCTGATATTCTAAACATGATCGTATAGTTTATATTGACATGAAATGCATGTTTAAAGTGTGTTCACACACTAGCATACGTGATTGCAAGATTTAAAGGTTTTTGAAATGAGAAACTTAAGACTTTTCAAAGTGAACTTGACCAAGACTTTTATCTTGTAGATTCTGACCATTTAAATATGTTTATATGGCGTTGTTATGTGTTTCAAATGCATATAAACTATATGTCGAGATGCCTTGTATATACTAAGTTAACTTAGTGTACTTATCAACGAAAAGCTTAGAACGTGAAAGATTATATCATCGATCACCATGTGGATTACGTATTGATCATGCAAGCATGTATATTAGAGTTCATTATGCCTATAGACATATTAACATGGACCTCATTTGTTTATACATGGATTTCGCATGTGCACGCATATTCATAGAAAATAAATTTATAAGGCATAACCTATGTAATTTAAGTATATATGAGTAATATACGCACAATCATGCTTACTAAGTATGGTTAGACCGTGATGTGGTAATATGACTATGTAGCTAACCCTCGTAACATGAACTTGTATTAGTTAAAGTATGTGAATTACCGGCATGAAAACATGACTTTGAATTAGATTAGGATAAGCATGCTAGTTTCGAACTCAAGTTTATAAAACTTATAAGCATGTGTGTTGATTTATAACTTGAAGTGCTATATTGATGCATAGTAACTAGATAATCTAAAGTTATTAAATCTAAGACATAAGTAGATGGACTTACGTGGACTATGTGCTAGAATTATATGATAATTAGATTCTTGTTAGTGTAGACTCGTATTAGTTTACACATGCTAATTGAAAGGCCGACTTATTAATGTTAGGTCGTTTCAACGCAAGTTAATTAAAGCTAGAACTTAATTGTAGCTGTGCAATCAGGCAAGTTCTTTAATTCTTACTCTTTTAATTGAGCAAGTATTCTAAATTCTTGCACTACCTTATTCAATGAATCGTGTAAGCGAGTTTCTTAACTTCACTTGATTTGAATGCAAGTTTCCTTACACTCTTTATTGTGCAAGTCCCTATCCTTCTCATATTGTATTGAACAGGTTATTATCGTATTGACGGTTAATTATTTAAAGCTTGAATTTTATTTCTAAGCATGCTATTAGGTGGTTTAATTACTTTACAATGATTCCACATCGATATTATTGTTATTCGCACTTGGTGCACTTGAGTTCGTACAGTCTTGGACTTGTACATCATTTAAAGTTCTAAAATTCTTGAACTGTGTCAGATAGAGTCTGAACCCTTGTTCGGTCAGACAGGTATATAAAATTTTATAAAAGCTATCTAAACCAATTGATGGTAAGGATTCTTAGACTGAAAGAACACCCTTATATTATAAGGGAGTAGCAAGTATCTAATATAAGATACAAATAGCAAAGTTGAATGTTATGCATAAACATGGTGTACGCGAGGCTGATCCCCTCAAGTACTTATTCTATAGCCAGTAACCAAAGGGTCAATGAGCTATTGAATCCATTGGAAGTTTTATAGTTCAAAAGTCTACTTGAGTATCAGTTATTCTAAAAGCAATCATTATTCTTGCTTCCGATATTCATATTGTTGAATTCATTGTCAGATATTTTCTATTCATCATGATATATCCTTTATTGTTGTATTTAAACTTGCTGAGCAAACTTGTTGCTCATTCTTGCTATATCATGACTTATATTGCAGTTAAGCCCGAGACTTCAGGGAAGGACAAGGGTAAAGGAAAGATGTAGGATTAGTTTGCAGGGAGCAGACTTTATCTTTATGTTTAATTAATTTACTATTATGTAATATGAACCCTATTGACTATTCTAGGGTATGTTTGTATGTTGTATTAAGGTTATCGAATCTTGGGACTAGTAACACCTTTTGAATGAACGACATACGTTTAATATATTCCGCATTTAGTTATTGTATGTTGTTTAGAGGTGGATGTTTATGTTAGATCGTGACGACCGGGCCGGGGTCAGAGGACACGAATTCGGGGGTGTCACAGTTGCTCATCAGGAAAAGACTCATTTATTGCTAACTTATCTGTTTCGTCCAGCTGTGGGTTTTCAAGCCTTGAAAGATGGTCGGCCACCTGGTTCTCTGTCCCCTTTCTATCCTTTATTTCCAGGTCAAATTCCTGTAGTAGCAACACCCAACGGATAAGCCTTGGCTTTGCGTCTTTCTTCTCAACTAAATACCTGATAGCTGAGTGGTCGGTGTACACCACCACCTTAGTTCCCACCAAGTACGAACGGAACTTGTCAAAAGCATAAACAACTGCAAGCAGTTCCTTTTCTATGGTAGTGTAGTTTAACTGTGCATCCGTCAGAGTCTTGCTTGCATAGTAGATGGCATGAAAGATTTTCTCATGTCTTTGTCCCAATACTGCTCCAACTACAAAATCACTTGCGTCACATATGAGTTCGAATGGCTTGGTCCAATCAGGTGCTATGATTACTGGGGCCGTGGTCAACTTCTTCTTTAACTGCTCAAAGGCCACTCGACAGTCTTCATCAAATTTGAATGGGACATATTTTTCTAATAGACTGCAGAGTGGTTTAGTGATTTTCGAGAAGTCCTTGATAAACCGTCGGTAAAATCCAGCATAACCGAGAAAACTCCAAATACCCTTTACCGACTTAGGCGGCGGCAGATTTTCAATTGTTTTTAATTTTGCTCGGTTGACTTCCAACCCTTTTTCTTAGATTTTGTGGCCAAGAATTATCCCCTCTTGGACCATAAAGTGGCACTTCTCCCAGTTGAGCACTAAGTTCGTTTCCACACACCTCTTCAAAACCAATACCAAATTTTCGAGGCATCTATCAAATGACTCCCAAAATACGGAGAAATCATCTATAAAGACCTCAACACTTCGCTTCACCATATCTAAAAATATCGTCATCATGCACCGCTGAAATGTCGCAGTGCGTTGCACAGTCCGAATGATATCCTTCTAAAGGCAAAGGTACCATAGGGACACGTGAAAGTCGTCTTCTCTTGATCCTCCGATGCGATGACGATCTGGTTGTATCCTGAATACCCGTCCAATAAGCAGTAATATTCATGTCCGGTTAGTCTGTCCAACATCTGATCAATGAAAGGTAAGGGTAAATGATCCTTTCTAGTTGCCTAATTCAATCTTCTATAGTCCATGCAGACTCTCCAGCCGGTCACTGTTCTTGTCGGTATCAACTCATTATTTTTGTTCTTCACCACTGTCATACCACCTTTTTTCGGCACACATTGGATCGGGCTCACCCATGTACTGTCTGAAATTGGGTAGATGATTCCTGCGTCTAGCCATTTTAAGATCTCTTTCTTCACCACTTCTTTCATTAAAGGATTGAGCCGCCTCTGTTGTTCTACTGTGGGCTTGCTATCCTCCCCCATCAGGATCTTGTGCATACAGAATGATGGACTGATCCCTTTAATGTCGGCGATGGTCCAGCCAATAGCAGATCTATGTTCCCTCAGCACTCTCAACAGCTTACTTTCCTGCATTAGGTTAAGTGCAGATGCAATAATAATAGGTAAAGTAGATGAATCTCCTAAAAACGCGTACCTGAGGGGATTAGGTAAGGGCTTTAGTTCAAGCATAGGTGGTTCTTGGAGCGATGGCTTCATTTTTTCTGATGAAGCTCCTGCTATTTCCAAAGGCTCAACTGGTACTGTGAATCTATTTGCTCTCGGATGAGCCTCTAACAGCTGTATATACTCTACTATTTTGGCATCCCCCTCATCAAAATCTTCCATCAATGCTAATTCTAGTGGGTCAGTATTCAGTATACGAAGTTGTTCCCCATCCACCACTGTGTCTATTATATCCATCTGGTAACACTCCTCATCTTCCTTGGGAAAGGTCATGGCTTTGAATACATTGAAGGTGACTTGTTGATCATGCACCCTCATGGTCAACTCTCCTTTCTGCACGTCGATGAGTGTATTGCCAGTAGCCAAGAATGGTCACCCAAGGATTATTGGAATTTCCTTATCTTCTTCGTAGTCGAGGATGATGAAGTCTGCTGGAAAGAGTAATTTGTCCACTTTCACCAAAATGTCTTCGACAATTCCCCGTAGATACGTTACTGATCTGTCCGCCAATTGTAGGGAGATGTTGGTGGGTTTAGGTGCTGGTAACCCTAGTTGAGTGTACACTGATAAAGGCATGAGATTAATACTGGCACCTAAATCACAAAGGCATTTGTTGAAGGTTACACTCCCTATAGTGCATGGAATGGTGATACTACCTGGATCCTTCAACTTTGGTGGAAGCTTCTTCTGCAGAATTGCACTACATTCTTCTGTCAGTGCCACAGTTTTGAAATCCTCTAGTATTTTTTTCTTTGAAAGAATATCCTTCATAAACTTGGCATAACTGGGCATCTGCTCTAATGCCTCCGCAAAAGGTATATTTATATGTAGCTTCTTGAACACTTCCAAAAATTTTGTGAACTGTTGATGTAGTTTCTGTTTATGGAGCCTTTATGGATACAGCGGTGGATGGTAGACTATCGATGAACTTACCTTTTCTTCTTTTGCGGGTTTTTCTCCTGCTTCCCTTTTTACCGTCTGTTCCTTATTAGTCTCGACTTGCTCCTCGGTTACTGGCTTTTCCAAATCTAACTCATCTAGTTATTTTCCACTCCTAAGTGTCACAGCTTGACATTGTTCATGTCCTCCCTTCAGATTCTTCTCTGTGTCACTTGGCAAAGCTCCTTGGGGCCGGCTATTTAGTGCAATCGCCATCTGTCCTATTTGATTTTCTAGATTCTTAATTGTTGCATGATGATTATTTTCTAGATTCTTAATTGCTTCCGCTTGAGATTTCATTATTACTTCTTGATTTGTTATGTGTCTGGTCAACATCTCTTCCAAATTGAACTTTTGATCCTACTGTGGAGCTACCTGTTGCTGTTGATTCTAAAAACCAGGAGGGTATGATTGTCGTGGAGCTTGCTGCTGGTTTTGAGTCTGGGTGTTACTCCATGAGAAGTTCGGGTGGTTCCTATTCCCCTGATTGTATGTATTCTGGTAGGCATTGGCTAGTCTATTATAATTACCCACATAATGTACTACAGCTGGGTTGATTGCACACTGTTCAATCGGATGTTCTCCTGCACAAAGTTCGCATATGACTGCTACCTGCTGCATGTTTCCCTTTGTCATGGTCTCAATACTCTTTTGTAACGATGCCAGTTGTGCCAATATAGTTGTCGAATTATCCACTTGTAGAACACCTGTAACTGCGGGCTGAGTTAATCTTTCAGTCAGCCATTGGTACCCATTTGTAGCCATCATTTCTATCAATGTCCATCCGTCCTCAAATCTCTTTGTCAGAAAAGCTCCCTGTGATGCTGCATCAATGCTAGACCGTATCTGACTCGATACTCCATTATAAAAAATACTCAACTGCATCCAGGGTGGGCACTTCCTCAACAATTCCTTGTACCTTTCCCATGCTTCATACAGTGGCTCCCCTTGGTACTGTGCAAACGCAGATATCTCCGACCTTATCTTGTGTGTCTTCGATGGTGGAAAGAACTTGGCCAAAATTTTTTGTGCTAGATCATTCCATGTCGTGATCGACCCTGGTGGTTCAGAATGTAACCAAGCCTTTGCCTTGTCTCTAAGCGAGAAGGGAAATAACCTCAACTTGAGCGCATCGTTTGACACTCCATTAACCTTGAAAGTGTCGCAGATTTCGATGAAGGTGAAAATATGACTATTCGGATCATCATTCGGAAGACCCCCAAACTGACAAGTGTTCTGCACCATCTGTATTGACCCAGGCTTAATCTCGAAGTTATTTGCATTGATTGCTGGCCTGGCTATACTTGAATGGATTTCTGAGATTTTTGGTATATCATAGTCCTTCATTGGTTTGTGTTCCTGTTGCTGTTCCACCATGTTTGTTCTGGGTATTTCAAATTCCTCTCGATTCTTTGCAATCCACTCAGTTAACCCCCGAAATCGTTTGTCGATATCGTCCTCCAAGGGCAACAACTCTGGCTTCTTCGATCTAGTTTGCATGCACTACTCGAAACTACCTGAAATAACCAAACAAACAAAAATAAAAATAAATATATAAATATGTTTAATTAAAACTAATCTACTTAAATCGATATTGTAAGTAATAAACACAATTACTGTTCCCGACAGCGGCGCCAAAAACTTGTTGGGTATTTTCTACGCGCAACACGCAAGTGTACGTGGTCAACAAGTAATAAAGTGATAAATCAGATATCGTACCCACAGAGACAATAATTACTGTTCAATCAAACAAGTACCAACTTATATAATATTTTAGCTTTATCAAACTATTAGTAAAAAGGTGTATTTTATAACTAAATTACTACTTAACACAGTCGCAACACTAAATCGAGATTTTAACAAGATTGAGAGAATTAAGCCTACAACTTCACTTATTATTTCTCTTCAGATAATATCCTTTTTCCCAGTTTATTTCATTTACCCCCAGATTATTTATCAAGAACACTAACGCAGATAAAACCACCTCTCGATGCATAATATCCATACTTACTTACATCCACAGACGATAGACTTAAGCAAGACACCCTAATTAACTAACTCACTATATTTTTATGTGAATTATAATTAAATAGAGTTTAATATCAAGTTCTCTATAAGATTACATATGGCGTAAAGGCATATCTCTACCCTAAACACGAATCGTAACTTCCATCTATGAAGAAATCACGAACATATGTCACTATGGCTCGTTCTAATCCTATATGTCCCTTCTCAAGTTCATAAAGGATAACATATAATTGTTGATCAGACAATTATATAGATTAAACACACACATAGCAAATAATCTGGGAATAACCTCCATAAACTGAATTTAAGAATAATTAATCATCCATTACATAGTAAGATCCGTCATAGGCTTTAAAAGATAATTAGTTCATAACGAATAAAATAAAATTCATAATCCACATAGTATTAATCATAACGAATACAAAGATAATATGAATCGAGGACGATAGGAATATAAAACTCCTGTCATTACTGTCTCCAAGTTGCTTCGCGTTCATCCGATCATAATCTGCTTCAATTCTCCTCTTCAAGTTTGGATCCACACTTCGTGCTTTTTGTGGTGGCTCGATCTCTTTTTATATGTTTATACGAATCCCTTTTATATCATAACAGCCACAGCCCCTCCTTTATTCCCCATACTTTCGCGTCCAACTCACAAAAGGAAACCACCAGCCTTGCATGCGCCTCCCTGCCCTAGCGGGGAGTTCTTGCCTATGTGCCCCGCCCCGGCGGGTTAATGCTCTGCCCATCTCCAGTTTTCTTCTCCAAGTCAAGTCACCCTCCTCTATCTCTCCTTTGACTAACAGCCCTTGATCCCTCCATTCCTACTAGCCAATCAAGGACATACCACATATATATACATGCTGCCTTTTGCCTTTAGACTACATATATATAATAAATTGCATTCAATTGCCATAATGCTGCTTTTCAAGTTGCTAGGACATATGGGTCCATCATGATTTCGAACTTAGCTCCCAATTTCGTGGGCTGCTCATTCTAAATTCGAGTGTTGCATGGCTACTTGTCATATTCCTTTGCAATCTTGATTTGTTTTACTTTGTATGAAATAAAACCAACTGTAGCCCACATACATATATGTTGCTTGCGTGAGCTGCTCCACTGGCATATGATTATTGCTAATTTCTTGAGCTGCTAATCGTGGACCACTTGATCCTTATACCAACTGCTCTGTCCATTAGCTGCTCCTTGTTCATCTGGCCCTCTTACATGTGTGACCCACTTAGCTTAATAAGGAACTAGCCCAACCAATTTATAAATTGCCAGGAAACCCATATCAGCTAGGAAACTTTAATAATCCATAATGCTCAGATTTGCTTCCAGTTATTACTAACATCATGGAACTCTTCACTTGAACCTAAAATAAACATATAAGAATAATGAATATATTTAGGCACACAATAAAAAGAATAAGCATTAAAGAATAGACATATAACATGCAAATTCATCCTTTAAAGCTACTTTCGCCTCCATTTCATTCCATGCACATAAACGTGTAAACTTAATAGAAATGATAGGCAAATTACTTGAAAACATTTAGAATCAAGCTATAACGACTACCGATTCGTAGGTACGAATCCCACTCATCATTTACTTGTACGACCAATAACAACACAAGCTTAAGTAATGCTTAGTAAAGAGTAGGGTTAGGAACTTGCCTTAAGTGTAGTTTATCAATGTCTAGCTTATCAACACTTTTCGAATCCTATTATACATAGTTATGTATATAGGATATTCATTAGTTATGTACATCGAATACATATACTTGATATGTAAGTTAAACACATATATACAATTTTAACTTAGTCGTATAATGCTGTACGTATGTTATTATGTACTTTACATACACGTAGTACAAAATCAGTTTGTAAGATAGTAACCGATTAACATTACTCAAAATTCTTGTTTGACTTAGCGTTTGAAAGTTTATAAACACTCATCCATTATATGGTTCTATTGATAGCATGCTCATTAACATTGGATTCACCAATGAACATATATGGCAGTTTAGGACGTCAATACAAGTATGTATCAGTTTTCAGATTGTAAACAAAACAGTCAGACTACACTGTAGGGTGGCGCAGCCGCGCTTGGTTTGAACTAAGGAATGGCGCGGCCGCGCTTCTCCCAGTTCAAATCAGAACTAAGTTTTAGATTGCGTGGCCTAGCTCGCTCACCCTCATACTTTGATGATGACACATGTAGTATATACATGTTATGATAGGTTTGATTCTTATATTTTGCCTTCAACCTAGTTCATATCAATTCTCCACTAACAAGGCTTTAACGTGTTTGATTAATAAGGTTTCTCATGCTTGACCTGTATACTTATGCAATGATCTCAATTATACATGTTTGAGTTATTCTAGTCATATAATTCAAGGTAGCATAGTTCTACTTTATTTAGACTCGTTCTAAACCATATTTTATTAGTTTACATACGCACGTGGCTAATTAGGTATTCATGTCAATCGTGTCTATATGCATGCGTTACCTTATCATGATAGTCATAAATTTCAGAATACATGTAAGGTGGTTATCAAACAAACTAGTTTTCGAAACACTTAAGTTTTCTTTGAAACCTCATGTCAAACCAACCAATCATGCAATGTGAGTTCACATACTATATATCATGCTCATGTACATACATAATTAGACCACATAAGCATGCTTACAAGTTCAGAATGCAAAGTGTACATGGTTCATTGAGTTTGCACCTTGAAAACTCTAAGTTTTTCCTAGAAAGTCATCAAAACCAAGCTATGGTAAATGATTACATGCAAGGCCACCTAAACTAGCAAGTCAGGGACTTAAATAGTCTTAATTAAGTTAAACTAGCATGCTCCATTCATCAGAAAGCTTAAAAATTGAATTCTTCTTCTGCAGATCGGCGCGGCCGCGCCGTGTTTTTACTAGGGAGTGGCGCGGCCGCGCCACTCCGTTTCTTGGCAGGGAGTTTTTTTACTATTGCAGAGCTTCAAACCAACTCTCAAATTCTTTATGAAACATGCTGGAAAACAACTACATTGTATATATAACATGCATACAAACTCTACTAACTTACTAATATCATCTCATATAACCAATCTTAACTAAATCATTAAATTTTCTATGAATCAATAAACTCCAAAACTAAGAACACAATTTAAGGGTATACCTCTTGAGCTTGAATGAACAAAGCTAGCTACCAAATTTCAGAATTCTCTTTCAATGCTTTCTCTATATCAACTTAACCAACAACTTAATAAAATCAAATGAGAAGGGAAATGTTCTATTTATAAAGAAATGTACGTCCATGCCAAAGCTTTGCTCATAGAATTAAACTAAGAGATGGAAGAAGAACACATTGGGTAATCAAGGTTAGGTGTAATAGTTGCCAACCACCCCCATCACCCACACCCTTCTTCATCATGGCCATCATTAGCTAGCTTGAGAAATACAAGGAAGGAGAAAAGGCTATGCTATTAGCAATACACGTAAAAGAAGAAATGGGTCAATCAAATTGGGACAAGACTAAATCTCAGCAACTTGGCAAAATGAAATACCACATACTTAGGTTTAATACACATACACATATATGTATACTTAGGTTTTAACTTTAATTGGGTGTATACTTGGACTTTTAATAAATTAATAATATCACATTGTAGCAAGTTGGGGGTATATATTTATACAAATTATATAATCCATGTACATTTTGGGATAAGACTAAATCTCAGCAACTTGGCAAAATGAAATACCATATACTTAGGTTTAATACACATACACATATATGTATACTTAGGTTTTAACTTCAATTGGGTGTATAAATGGACTTTTAATGAAAAAATAATATCATATTGTAGCAAGTTGGGTTATTTATACACATTATATAATCCATGTACATTTCGATAATACCGAAATATGAGTTAATTGAGTATTATCATACCACATTAGCATAAACTTTATTATTTCAATTATACTTAATCATTGAAATAATTATTAAATAACAATCATTTATTTAGTTTAATTTAATATTCTTCATAAAGTACATATTAATGTACCACACATAACACATTGTTATATAAGCATCATTTATGCAACTTATGCAATTTATTTAATCTTACTATGTAGTTTTATATATAATATGGTCTCCTTATAGTGTTACACTACACTTTATATTATATAGATGCAAGTTACTATATAACATATAATTATATATCGATGCACATAACAATTAATTGAATAAACACTAATCTATTATATTAATTAATTATTTACTAATTAATTCCTTCTTTAATTTAATTAAACCATCATAATTTCCATCATCGTGCCACACAAGGCATTCTACAAGCTTATCATAATTCTCCATATTTTCTCAATTATCATAAATTCAATTTAATTTAATTGAGTTACTCACTTCATGCTACATAAACATTTATATAAAATAAATATTCACATTCTTATTAATATCAATATTAATATTTATTCATGAAATTCACGGCTCTTACATCCTCCCCCCTTATAAAAATTTCATCCTCGAAATTGGTACAAGGTTACACAGAAAAGATGGGGATAATCTTTTCTCATCTTATCTTCTAATTCCCACGTGGCCTCGTCGGCATCGTGGTTACGCCAAAGTACTTTTATAGAAGATATAACTTTATTTCTTAATGTCTATTCTTTCCTATTTATTATTCAGACAGGAATTTCTTCGTATGCCTGATTCTTCTCTACTTAAATGGGCTCATAGGAAATCACGTGCTTATAGTCGGGCTTGTACGGACGCAACACGAAAATGTGAAACACGTTGTGGATGTGTTCCAATTCGGGTGGTAAATCAACTTTGTATGCCACTTTACCCACTCGCTTCAATATTTCGAATGGTCCTATGAATCTCGGACTCAATTTTCCTTTCTTGCCGAAACGTATATTTCCTTTCCAGGAAGATACCTTCAAGAATACGAAACTACCGACTTTAAAGTTTCGGTTTTGTCAATGCAAATCTGCATACTTTTTCTGACAATCTTGAGTTGCTACCAATCTGGCTCTTATTACTGTCACCACGTCTGCTGTCTGTTGCACTATCTCTGGTCCAAACATTTGTCGTTCTCCGACTTCGTCCCAACATAATGGCATTCTGCATTTTCTTCCGTAAAGAGCTTTGTATGGTGGCATGCCGATACTCGCATGGTAACTATTATTATACGCAAATTCTACCAGGGGTAGGTGATCATCCCAATTTCTTTTGAAATCCATCACGCAAGTTCTAAGCATGTCTTCCAGCGTTTGTATTGTTCGCTCACTTTGTCCGTCTGTTTGTGGATGATACGCAGTACTCAACCTTAACTGGGTTCCCATCCTCTCTTGTAAGCTTTTCCAGAAGTTTGACGTGAAGCGCGGATCTTGATCAGAGACAATTAACACCGGAACTCCATGTCGTGAAATAATTTTCTTTACGTACAGACTCGCTAACTGATTCAAATTATATCGGATCTTGATCGGTAGAAAATGAGCCGTCTTCGTTAGTCGATCCACAACAACCCAAATGGCATCATAACCTTTCTGCGTGACTGGAAGTCCTACCACGAAGTCCATTGTAATGTGCTCCCATTTCCATTCTGGTATCTCCAATGGTTGAAGTAGACCACTCGGCCTTTGGTGCTCTGCTTTGTTCCGTTGGCAAGTGAGACATCTGCTGACGCACTCTGCGACCTCTCGTTTTAGATTGGGCCACCAAAAATGTTACCTCAGATCTTGGTACATCTTTGTGCCTCCCGGATGAACAGAATACGTCGTATTGTGTGCCTCGTGCAAAATTTCCTCTCTCAATTTGGTTACCGCTGGTACCCAGACTCTTCCTTCGAATCTCAAGATACCGTCCTTATCCATTCTGAACCTTTCCTGTTTTTTCTACTATCCTCTTTCTTATTTTTTCGCATTCCTCATCATTCTGTTGTGATTCCTTCACTCTATCCAACAATGTTGGACGAGCTTCCATTGCAAATATTTTCTCTTCAGACCTCCCCGATCTCTTTATCTTTATTTCCAATTTCTCCATTTCTCTTATTAACTCCTCCTGAGTCGTCAATCAGAACAATTTTTCCCTTCCTTTTTTGCTTAATGCGTCGGCGACTACGTTTGCCCTTCCCGGGTGATAAAGAATCTCGCAGTCATAATCCTTGATCAATTCCAACCACCTTCTTTGTCGCATATTCAACTCCTTCTCCGTGAAGATATATTTCAGACTCTTGTGGTCCGTGTATATCTCACATTTCTCTCTGTACAGATATTGTCTCCAAATCTTTAACGCAAAAACTACTGCCGCTAACTCTAAGTCGTAAGTAGGATATCATTTTTCGTAATCCTTCAATTGTCGGGATGCATATTGTGACACCCCCAAATCCGGGTACTTTGTTTCCACATGATTTGGTGTTCACTTTCTAATATAACATACATCTACCCAATGAATAATGTAAAATAAACTACAACTTAAATTAGAATAGATAAATCTCCCTTAAAACAAGGGTTACAACCTTTTCAAGATAATCCCGGTTTACTCTAACCCTGACATGACTATAATAAAGTGCGGAAACAAAACATAACATTCAAGTCTTATTACAATCATTCTCAATATAATAAAAAAAACAAGTCTTCACTTGCTTTGCTTTCCCTTGCCCTTACTCGTAGACGGAGCATCAGCGTTATCAACCTTAACTGAAATTGTTATTTAATGCAAGAGTGAGCAAACCACAGCTCGCTGGAGTTTAACAATAACATAGACATGAAAGGATATATTTAAAAGAATCTGAACAACTTAGCTTGCTTCAATAATAAAGAATTGAATAATAATTCTCTATCAACATTAAATTTCGAATATAGAATTTATCTGAGGGTCATAAGACCTTTGAACTCTTATCCTAGGTTACAAATATTTCTATTTAAACCTTTAACAGTCAATAAGACTATGGACCTTAACTCGTACTTAGGGGAATCAGCCCTTCGTACCATGTATTGTGCACAAACATCTTAACGCTATGCGTAGTAACCTCCCCTAGTAAATAGGGTTGTTCAACTCAGTAATTTGAATTCAAGTCCGCACCAAAGAAAGTTTGGTTTGGATAAGCTTACAAGGGTAATTTAGAATTCACGTTCATCAACTAAGGATTAGTTGAATCGACTTCCAATAATTCATAAATAAAGAATTATGAATTAACATATGCTTTAGAATCAACTTAAAGCATTTAAAATAATAACTGGATCTTACTTGAACAATAAGTTAAGATCATTTTAATTAAATAAACATTTGTCTAATACAGAAATAGAAAAGGACATTCTTAACAAGAATATATGAACTCAAGAAATTATACAAGATTAGGGTTTAGAAAACTTGCATAAAATTAACGAGTTTAAGGTTTAGAAGACTTGCCTCAAGCGCAAGCTACTTAATTCAATTAACGTACTTTAATACTTCCTATACACATTCAATTATAATAATCTAAATCAGTTAACACATAACTAATTCACATAAGTGGTTAACCCTCATGGTTAACTCACTCTAATTAAATAAATAATAATAATTAACTATCACATAGTTAATCACATCACACATATACTCACATAATTAACTTAATTATGTATTTAACTAAATTATAATTAAACAATTATAATTCAAACACTTAATCAAATTATAATTACCATTTAAATTATAAATAATTATAATTTAAAATCAATTAAACTACATCCATACATTTATAATTACACAATTTATAATTAATCATGTAATTATCAATTTAATTAATAATTACTTAAACTATACCATGCATTATAATTACACAATTTATAATTAATTATGTAATTATCAATTTAAAATTCACAATTAAAAATGCATTTATTAAATTATAATTTAAATTAACATCTAATAAATCAACCTTTATTCATTATAATTTAATTATAATTTAAAATAAACATTTACTTTTGATTATAATTATTTAAATTATAATCATATATCACATTTAAATAATAATTCAAATCATACTTTAAGGTTTTCAAACCTCTTTTCTTTTCTAAATATAAATTTGTCAAATTTATGTTAACAACATGTTGTAGCAACTAGATACATGCTCACTGTCATAGCATAATTAAACTAGGTTCAAAATCAACACTGCACAATTAGCTAACCTTCACTGCCTAAGCACTGTGCCCGGCGCAGCTGCGCAGCCAGCTGCCCTATAACCGGCGCAGCTGCGCAGGGAAGGATTCTGGGAAAGGCAGCCGGCGCAGCTGCGCTGCTTCTGGCTGTGTTACCGGCGCAGCTGCGCAGGAACACGGACAGAGGCAGACAGCAACGGCACCCTGCTTCACTAATTAACCCATACAAGCCAACAATCGGCAATTCACAGTAACTTAAACATTGTAAATCATACCTATGCAATAATACATATATATAACATGCTTCTAAAACACAAAACTATCTAAACAATGATAATCACAAATTTTAAAATCTAATTTGGCCATTTTCATGAAAACTCATATTTTTCATAAAATAATTCACTGTAACTATTTTTCTCCATCAATTCGAACTTATATACATGCATTACATACGAAGTTGAAGATAGCATCCAAAAATTACTTAATAAGCCTATTAACACATACCAATTGCATGAATTTCTCAATTAACATTAACCACACTCATGAAATTCCATATGAACTCATATAAACAAGAATTTTCTGTTAAAAATATATTTCTACAGTAATTTAATTTTTGAAAATCCTCTTATGTCATACAATTACCACAATCAACACATGGATACAATATATATATATATATATATATATATATATATATATAAAATTCATGATTACATAATTTCATGAAATTCACAGAAAACTAAATTTACAGAAACTCAAAACAATGAAGAACAACTGATCACAATTCTTTAAAACTATAAGATATTAATTACCTTTTTGATGATTGGAGAAGAATACAATGACTAATTCTAGCCATCACAAGTTTCTTCTTCCTTCTCTTCTCTAACTTCTCTGCTCTTCTTTTCTCTTTTTGTTCTTAGCTTTACAAACTAACTTCTAATCTAACGTAGTATAGATATATTATAACTGATATAATATACGTATACTAATGATATATATGTAACTGCTAATTACTTAATATATATAATAAATACATTTATTATATAAGTTACAAAATTCAAAAACCACAATGCCTTGTTTGGCAAAACAAGGTTATTTTCAAAAATTGATTATTAATGCTAAGGCCATGTTTGGTAAACAGTTTATTTAAAAATAGCTTTTTGATAGTTAGGACCCTGTTTTGTAGAAATAGGTTTAAAACAAATACAAGGGCCTTGTTTGATAAAAATCATTTAAAAATTCTTTTCCTTTTATTTTAATAAATTATTTTGACACATACTTTAATGTCATATTTTAATCAATTAAATATTAATCATCTAATTTAATCAATTAAAATCTAACATCCATTAATCACATAAAATTTTCCACATAATTATAATTACTCGCTAGTTATAATTCATGTAACACTTCATCACGTAATTCATCTAATTCAATTATCTCAATTAAATTAGAACTATAATATAACATTAATATATATACATATCAATTAAATAACATTCATTAAATTAATATGTAACACTCAGATCTATTTATTTACTCAATAAATAATTTACATAAATATTTATTTAATTCAATAAATATTTAAAATTAAATATAAAATATCAATCGTTACAATCTTCCCTCCTTAAAAGGATTCTGTCCCCAGAATCACACATAAAAAAAATCTCGTCTATTACACATATGCAATGACCTTGCCATCTTTTATGAGCACACAACCAAGTTCCTTGTGCAATGCATCACTATACACCACGAAACCTCCCACATCGTCTGGTAATGATAATACAGGCGCTTCGCTTAATCTCTTCTTTAGCTCCTGAAAACTTTCTTCGCATTTTTCCGTCCATACGAATTTCACCGTCTTCCTTGTTAGATTGGTCAACGGGGTTGCTATCTTAGAAAAATCATGGATGAATCTTCGATAGTACCCAGCTAACCTTAATAAACTTCTTATCTCTGTTGGTGTCTTCGGCTGCTCCCAATTACTCACTGCCTCTACCTTTGCAGGGTCTACTGAAATATCATCCTTATCTACCACGTGTCCTAAGAATTGAACCTTCTCCATCCAAAATTCACAGTTTGAAAACTTCGCATACATTTTCTTTTTCCTTAGCGCTTTCAAAACCATCTTCAGATGTTTGGCGTGCTCTTCCACCGTCTTCGAGTAGATCAAGATGTCGTCGATGAAAACTACCATGAACTTATCCAAATATGGCTTGAAAACTCGATTCATCAAGTCTATGAACGCTACCGGAGCATTCGTCAATCTGAATGACATTACCAAAAACTTGTAGTGCCCATAGCGGGTTCGAAACGTCGTCTTTGGTATGTCCTCCTCTCGTACTTTCAACTGGTGATATCCCGTTCGTAGGTCTATCTTTGAGAAACACTTCGCTCCCTTCAATTGGTCAAAAAGGTCGTCTATCCTCGATAACGGATATCTATTCTTGATCGTTACTCTGTTCAATTTTTAATAATCGATACAGAGCCTCATCGATCCATCCTTCTTCTTAACAAACAACACTGGTGCTCCCCAAGAAGACACACTCGGCCGTATGTAACCCTTATCCAATAACTCTTGCAATTGTATCATTAATTCTTTCATTTCTACTGGCGTCATACGATATGGAGCTTTCAAAATCGGTGCCGTTCCCAGTGCTAAGTCTATTACGAATTCAATTTTCTGTCTAGAGGAAGACCAGGCAGATCGTCCGGAAACACATCTTAGAATTCTCTCACTACGGATATATCCTTAATTTCTACTCCCTTTTTTCGAGTATCTATAATGTAAGCTAATTAACCTACACATCTTTTCCTTAACAATTTCTTGGCCTGCATCATCGTAAGACAACACGATTGCTTAAGCGATGAGCTACCATAAAACATTACCTTAGACTTATTTGGAGTCTGAAGGTTCACACTTTTATTCATACAATCAATTATCGCAGCATGGTTATACAACCAATCCATTCCCAATATTACGTCAAATTCCCCCAATCTAATCGGAATTAAGTCTACGCTCAGTTCATGATCTCTAGTGTTTGCACGATAATTTTGGAATATGAATTCTAGAGGGATTACTTCCTTATTTGCAACTTCTATGTTCAAAGGATTTCCTAATCGTTCTCAGGGTAAGTTTAACCGACTAGAAAATTCTTCAGACACAAATGAACATGTAGAACCCGAATCGAATAATACATAAGCATTTATATTATTGACTGGGATAATACCTGACACCACGTCCCTTGCAGCAACTGTATCTTGGATTGCCATGTTAAAGGTTTAAGCGGTTGGGTTATTGGTTTGTGTTAGTCCGTCGATCATTAACTTGCTGCCTCCCCCTTGCTGGCCACTTCCTCCGCTGTTCCTGTAACGCCCAAGAAAATTGAGCGTTTATGTAAATGAATTTTTATTTGATTTATTGAATAAAATTATTTTATTTGTTTATTAAACTGAGTAAGCTAATCGTAGGTCATTCTATGACCTATAGAATGCAGAAATGAGGAGGGTTCTGGCAATACGCTAGAAATAATTGATATGAATTTATAAGACTAAAATAAAAGATTTTTGAGAATAAAAATATTTCTAAAAAAAGATGAAATAGGCACTATTCAACCCTAAGGGTTAGGGTTTGACCCTAAGGGTTAGGGTTGGAGACCCTATGCCATTTTGACAGTTCGAAATGTTGGAATGATATTCTGTCGAAAGATTTGACGGTAATATACCATGAAAAGTTAAGTTAGCCGAGAAAAGTTTTCTCAGGAGAGAAAGTATGGAAATCACTATTCATCCATTTCTGCTTGGGAATTTATTTTGAAATTTCGAGAAATGCGTAATGATAGGATTTCAAGACGAGGGAAAATATGTAATAATAATTCATTTATGGCTGACGAAGTTTTCGCGTAGGGACTTAAAATCCTAAGCGTTAGGGAAAGTAAAGCAATGATTAAATTGATTACGTATTATAATAAATGATTATTATACGAAAGGAATACGCGAATAGTAATATGAAGTATTATATGAGTGTAATACGAGCTATTATACGAGAATTAAAACGACGTATTATATGAATTTTATACGAAGTAAATACGTTGAAATGAATTGAATTTGAATTAAAGTTAATAATTTAAACCCATGGGTCGAACCGTTGGGTAAACGGGTGGGTTAAACCCATGGGGCAACCCAAGGCCACATGGGGCATGTGGGAGCACAAGGGGGCCCATGAGCTAGCATATTCTAGCACAAGGGGGCCCATGAGCTAGCATATGCTAGCACATGGGGGGACATAGGCAAGATGAGGGGAGGAGGTGGGAGTTGAGGAGGTTTGGCCTAATGACCAAACTACCCCAACTCTTGCCAATTCTATAAATAAAGGGTTCTCCCTTCATGTTTTGTTGTTTGACAATTCTACCAACATATAAGGGAGAGAAAGAGAGAGAGAGAAAGAGTTAGCTTGCATACTTGCTAAGGGTTCCATCAACCAAGAAAAAGAAAGACTTTGAGTTTCAATAGTCAATCAAACCAAGAACAAGAAAGGTATAACCTAAGAAATTGTAAAATTCTCTTTTCTTTCAATAACAATTTTGATAGAGAAGTGATTGAAAGAGTTATGATTATGGAGAAGTTATAAGGATGGTGTAATGGTGAATTAGGAACCCTAATAAGCCATGCATAATGAAAGACTAAGAACTCATTAAGAACAATTGAGGAACTTAATGAATTCATATGAAATGAACTAATGAACATATTAAGCAATGAAAACTTAAATGTTTTGAATGATTAGAATTAGTAATAATCAACCATGAGATTGATTCCCATTGGTTTGAGCTAAAAATAACGAAGAACGAAGATTCTGTGAAAGTTACGCGATTAGACGATAATCGTTGAAAACTTAAATTTCTCCGATTAGAAGTCAAAAGTTGCCGTGTGCATCAAAAATGATGGATTTTAATTGCAACACGTGTAATTAGGTAAATAAGACTTGAGAGAACAAGAACGAACCAATTCCGACTTAAAACGAAGAATTGAGCGTCGAACGTTCACAAACGTTTAACGAAAATGTAAAAATGGACTAATCGGCGAATTTCTCTCTGACGGATTCAGAAATGAATTCTGACTTGATAGGATAATAGAGCATGTCAATTATAAACTTTTGGCTTTGGAACGAGCAAATTCCGAGTTGTAACAGTTACGTTACGAGCTTGGGAATTTCAGAAATTTCAAAGCTTAAGAAACTTTTCTGAGGCACAGGGCAGGCGCGTGGCCCACCGCCCAGCAGACATTGCCAGCGCGGGGCACACCAGTCCAGGAGAATTTGCTGCATGGGTAGCGCGGGGCGCGCCACTTATAAAGAAAATGGGGAGCGGACCGTGCCAGGTAGAGAAATTTGTTGACCAAGTTCTTAATTTCTTAACATTTCCTATATTAACTAAGAGTTTATTAATGGGGGAATGCAAACCTTTAAACGACATATTTAACCAAGGGTTTATGAGAACTAAACGTTAACCAAATGTAATTGAACTTAAGTTTTGGAAACCGTAAACTAAGATTAAGTTAAGGAACGTAGAGAAATCTCTTTGTCGTTATGATTAGTGATGATCGATGAGAGTTCAGTGTATAATATAGGAATGTTAATAAACATTAAGTAACTTGAACGAATGTTATTAGTAAACAATTCGGTTAAGTTATACAAAAAGGAGAAGTTAGGAAACATATTGTATATCAACTATAATTTCTCATTGGTATACTACGTGTTATGCTTTGTAGACGTTGTAAAGATTGAGTAGACTACGTGTAAAGGTTTAGAAGACGCAAAGGCATGTTTTCTAACTCTTGTATTAACATTGCATTATGCAAGTTTCCTAACTTCGTTCATACTTTATTATGAATGCAAGTTTTCTAAACTCTTGTCTATATGTTATGGTTGGACAAGTGGTCATTATGCACAATTGCTTATGCATGAACTGTTATTGAATAGTCAATGCCATTTGATTCGGCTAGACTGAGACTTAGAATATTTTTTTGAGTTTTTCCACAAGTCTTTCCAAAATATATACAACGTGGTGATCTTATGCCAATTGCTTGGTACGGATTCTCAGGTAAACCTGAGTATGAATAAAACAAAGGTTTTAAACGTCGTTAATTCGACAGGCATGTGAGGTTGTCACCAATTAAACGTAAACACGTTTAATATATGAGTGTTGATCAACATAGAGTATTACAGGCTGATCACCTGGATGTGCTCGTAAGCTATATTGAACTTACGGCCTTTGTGCCGGGTTTTTCCTTTCATGAATGAGAACTAAAATATGGTTCATGGTCGTTGACCAAGATGGATTCCGAAGAGGCTATAAAGTCCTTGGGAATGGTTTTAAAGGAATCAAAATGATATTTTGATTATTCTTAAGTACTTCAAACTATTGTACAGTTATTGAAGACCAAGATATATGATTCTTGATTTTGTGGTTTCAAGATATAATGTTTAACTTGCTAAGCTGTTTATGCTCATTCTTGCTTAAAACTAAATGATTTCAGCTAAGAGCGAACGGACCGAAGGATCCGGTAAAGACAAAGGCAAGTCCAAGCTGGACAAGTAGTGACCTTTGTAACAGCATTAGTATTAGTATTGTATTTACTGATATTATGACACAGAACAATGTATTGGTTACGAATACTTGGGAAGGGATTAATAAAATGTAATAATTAGTAAACTTATGCATTGATATTGATGTCCTCAATTGAATATATGAGTAGATTGTAGCATCGTGTAGCACCATGTCCTGGGGTCGAAGGTACCCCGATTTGGGGGCGTCACAGGTTAGTATCAAAGCTGTAAGTTATAAAACTTAAGGGGTAAAAACCTTAGGTTATAACCTTGAGAAGAGAAATAGAAGCTAAAAGTATATAAACTCTACCCGAGTTTTGAGGGAAGGAAGTAGAGTTTTGAAAGAAGAAAGTAACCTTAAACATATTAAATGTGATATATGTTGTTAATATTTTGATTGTATACTAATCAAGTTATGCGTGTCTTATTGTGGATAACATGATAATGGATATGTATAATGAAATACATGAGGTTAGCGAGGACTCAGTTAACATGGTAGAAGTTATACCATTACTGATTCTAGAGGGGACTGATATAGAAAAAGAAGACCCGTCCAAATACTCGGATAACTTTGACTTCGCGTCATTGTTTGATGGTATGTTAGAGGAGGAGGTTGAGTCGGTGTTGAGTAATACGGTACTGCCTACTGAGGAGGTAGCGGAGGAGTCTACACAAGGGGAGTCCATGAAAATGCTATTCATGGCAATACTGGACAGAAATGTCCAACTGAGCAAAAAGGTCTGTGACCTCAAGAAAGTAGTTGACGACGTGGTGGAAGACAGAGAAGATATGGAGATCTTCTAGGAGGCCGAGTGCGATGAGAAGGTGCTAGCCAAAGATAAAGTCTGGGACTTGAAATAAGAAGTCCAGGAACTGAAAGTAAAGCTTCTGAATAAGAAGCAGAAAATAGGTCGAATGTCCTATAACCATAGGTGTTCGGACGAGGATTACCAGCAACAGATTGCTGAGTATCCTGTGGAGGAGGGATAGAATCGGTATATAATTAGCTGGGACATAGTGGTCGGTATGGCCGATGCGGATTACATGAATGTCGTGTGCAGATGTAGTTTCGTAGTATGTATAGAATAGATAGTGATGTAAATAGCTATGTAAATGTTTGTATTGCTAGTAATGACGTATACCCCTCTTTTGGATAGGCAAGGGTAGTTTTTTGTAAATCCCAACTTTTGGAAAGTAATCGCAGGATAATATTGTAAATGGCTGAAGTCATGTAATGTACAGTGTAGTATTATACTACGAAGCAGCTTTTTAGTATAAAAGTTTATTAAAATGATTGGCAATGTGATTGAGTTATTATTTGATTGTTAATAATAACCGAATGAATAAATAAAGAATAACGAAATGTTTTCAAATTAACAGAAAATGCCGCCAAGATGACGTGCAAGAAACCAAGAAGAAGAACCTCGTAATGAGGAAGAATAGGGAAATAACCCGATGCAGGAATTTATGAATCTACTGGCTACGGCTCTCAATCGAACGAAAGATACGGTACGCCCTAATCCTGGGGTAGGTCGGGGGACTACCTTTAGGGAATTTAAGTTAATAGGTCCGCTTGAGTTCTATGGAACTACGGACCCAATAGCTGCCCAAGTTTGGGTAAAAGAAATAGAGAAGGCATTTGTTATTGCAAATGTCGGTGAGCGCAGAAGACTTCTTTTGCGACTTACCTGATGAAAGGGGAGGCCAACTACTGGTGGGAAGCCAACCATGGTAGGGTCGGAACAGAAGTGGTTACGTGGGATCGGTTCAAAGAGTTATTCTTTGAGAACTACTTCCCCACGAGCATGCAGGGGAGGATGGAGATTCAGTTCTTAGAACTGATGCAGGGGGACATGCCAGTTCCCCAATACGCAGCCAAGTTCAATGAACTGGCAAGGTTTGCTCCACACCAAGTGGACACGGAGTTGCGGAAGGCACGACGATTCGAGCAGGGATTGAAACCCTGGATCTACAACTGTATATTGATTTTCCAAAGTGTTACCTTTGGAGCAGTGTTAGAGAAGGCGAGTGACTTACCTGGTCTTCCACCCAATAAAGAGACCGAATTTGTTATAGACCTTGCACCAGGGAGGACACTAGTTTCGAAGGCACCATATCGAATGGCGCCAGTGGAATTGAAGGAGTTAATGATTTAGTTGCAAGAACTGTTGGATAAGAAGTACATTCAACCGAGTGTTTCTCCATGGGGAGCACCGGTATTGTTTGTAAAGAAGAAGGATGGATCGTTGAGGCTTTGTATCGATTACCGAGAGTTGAACAAACTAACGATAAAGAATACGTACCCATTACCCAGGATTGATGATCTCTTTGATCAGTTGAGAGGGGCAAAATATTTTTTGAAGATAGATTTACGTACGAGGTATCACCAGTTGAAGGTTAGGGTGGAGGATGTACCTAAGACAACATTTAGGACTCGTTACGGCCATTACGAGTTCTTAGTGATGTCATTTGGGTTAATGAATGCGCCAGCAGCATTCATGGATATGATGAACCGAGTGTTCAAACAATATTTGGACAAGTTCGTCGTGGTGTTCATTGGTGATATCCTAGTCTATTCCAAGACGAAGGAGGATTATGCTGAACATTTAAGATTAGTGTTGGAGACACTAAGAAATGAGAGGTTGTATGCGAAATTCACAAAGTGTGAATTTTGGCTAGAGAGAGTGCAGTTTTTTGGGGCACGTCATTGATAAGGAAGGAGTTTCAGTGGATCTAGTGAAGGTAGAATCAGTGATAAACTGGGAACAGCCGAAAACACCGACTGAGGTGCGGAGCTTCCTAGGGTTAGCGGGTTACTATCGGAGGTTTATTCAGGACTTCTCAAAGATAACTACTCCATTAACTAACTTAACCAGAAAGACGGTGAAGTATGTATGGACAGAGAAGTGTGAAGACAGCTTTCAAGAGCTGAAGAAGAGGTTGAATAAAGCTCCTGTATTATCTTTATCGGATGAGACGGGGAATTTTGTAGTGTATAGCGATGCTTCGCATAAAGGATTGGGGTGCGTGCTTATGCAGCATGGCAAGGTCATTGCGTATGCATCTAGGCAGTTGAAGGAGTATGAGGGGAATTATCCTACTCATGACCTTGAACTTGCAGCAGTGGTTTTTGCCTTAAAAATATGGAGGCATTACCTATATAGGGAGAAATGTGAGATCTACACAGACCATAAAAGTCTAAAGTATATCTTCACACAGAAGGAGTTGAATATGAGGTAGAGGAGATGGCTGGAGTTAATAAAGGATTACGATTGTGAAATCCTGTATCACCTAGGGAAGGCGAATGTAGTGGCCGACACCTTAAGTAGGAAGAGTTGGGAGAAGCTGTCAATGTTAACAGCTCAAGATGAGTTGGTAACGGAGATGGCAAGAATGGAATTAGAAGTACGATGCCAAACCAAAGAAGGGGAGAAGCTGTTTGCGATAGAAATTCAACCCACAATAATGGAGAAGGTTAAGGAAGTGCAACTCAGAACTGAGGAGTGCAACCGAATAAGGAAGAAGATTGCAGACAGTACTGAGGAAGCATACAGTCTTGATAACGAAGGGTTATTGAGATTTGAAGGAAGAATTTGGGTTCCGTGTGAGCTAGAGTTGAAAGAGAATATAATGGATGAAGTGCATCACTCGAGGTACTCGATTCATCCTGGTAGTACCAAGACCTTAGAACCAATTTTTGGTGGTCGAACATAAAGAGGGAGATAGCAGAGTATGTAAGTAGGTGCTTAATTTGTCAGAAAGTTAAGGCCGAACATTAACGACCCAGTGGTTTGTTACAATCATTAGATATTATGGAATAGAAATTGGAGCATATCACGATGGATTTTGTGGTAGGACTTCCAACAACGCAGAAATGATACCACGCTATTTAGGTAATAGTCGTTCGTTTGACGAAGTCGGCTCATTTGTTGCCGATAAGAGTCATATACAATTTAGACCAGTTAGCTAAGCTTTAAGTCAAAGAGATTGTCTCGAGACATGGAGTGCCAGTTTTGATCGTGTTAGATCGCGACCCGTGATTCCCGTGATTCACCTCAAATTTCTTGACGAGTTTGTAAGAGTAGATGGGAACACAACTGAGGTTGAGTACATCGTACCATCCACAGACAGATGGGCAAAGTGAAAGAATAATTCAAAAGCTAGAAGACATGCTAAGGTCTTGCGTTATGGATTTCAAAGGTAGTTGGGACGATCATCTACCGTTAGTAGAGTTCGCCTACAACAACAGTTATCACGCTAGTATAGGCATGCCGCCTTACGAAGCGCTATATGGAAGGAAGTGCAGAATGCCACTGTGTTGGGATGAAGTGGGAGAACGTCAAATGTTAGGACCCGAGATAGTACAACAAACGGTGGAAGTAGTTCAGTTGATACGAACGCGGCTAGTATCAGCTCAAGACAGACAGAAAAAGTATGCCGACCCACATCGGAAGAACAGAGAGTTTGAAGTCGTTTGTATGCATTCCTGAAGGTGTCACCTTGGAAGGGGAAGATATGTTTTGGGAAGAAGGGGAAATTAAGCCCTAGATTCATAGGATCGTTTGAAATTTTGAGGAGGGTAGGAGAGGTAGCATATGCGATAGCATTACCTCCAGAGTTGGGGCATATCCATAACGTGTTTCACATTTCGGTATTGCGTCCCTATAAGCAGGATTATAAGCACGTAATCGAGTATGAACCAATTCAAGTCAAGAAAGACTTAACGTACGAAGAGATTCCTATTCAAGTCATTGATAGGAAAGAACAAGTGTTGAGAAGCAATGTTATACCTTCGGTGAAGGTGATATGGAGGAACCACAATGCCGAAGAAGCAACGTGGGAACTTGAGGACAAGATGAGGAAGGATTATCCTCATTTGTTTGATTAACATATATTGTAATTCTGGGGACGGAATTCTTATAAGAAGGGGAGATTATAACGCCCGAGAAAATCAAGTGTTTATGTAAATGAATTTTTATTTGATTTATTGAATAAAATTCTTTTATTTGTTTATTAAACTGAGTAAGCTAATCGTAGGTCGTTCTATGACCTATAGAATGTAGAAATGAGGAGGGTTCTGGCTATGCGCTAGAAATAATTGATATGAATTTATAAGACTAAAATAAAAGATTTTTGAGAATAAAAATATTTTTGGGAAAAGACGAAATAGGAACTATTCAACCCTAAGGGTTAGGGTTGGAGACCATAGGCCATTTTGAGAGTTTGGAATGTCGGAATGACATTCTGTTGAAAGATTTGACGGTAATACACCGTGAAAAGTTAAGTTAGCCGAGAAAAGTTTTCTCGGGAGGAAAAGTACAGAAATCACTATTCATCTGTTTCTGCTCGAGAATTTATTTTGAAATTCCGAGAAACATGTAATGATAGGATTTCAAGGCAAGGGGAAATATGTAATAATAATTCATTTATGGCTCATGAAGTTTTCGTGTTGGAACTTAAAATCCTAAGCGTTAGGGAAAGTAAATCAATGATTAATTGATTACATATAGTAATAAATGATTATTATACGGAAGGAATACGTGTATAATATGAAGTATTATATTAGTGTAATACGAGCTATTATACGAGAATTAAAACGACGTATAATATGAATTTTATACAGAGTAAATACGTTAAAATGAATTAAATTTGAATTAAAGTTAATAATTTAAACCCGTGGGTCGAACCGTTGGGTAAACAGGTGGGTTAAACCCATGGGCCAACCGAAGGCCACATGGGGCATGTGGGAGCACAAGGGGGGTCATGTGCTAGCACATGCTAGCACATGGGGGGACATAGGAAAGATGAGGGGAGGAGGTGGGAGTTGAGGAGGTTTGGCCTAATGACCAAACTACCCCAACTTTTGTTAATTCTATAAATAGAGGGCTCTCCCTTCATATTTTGTTGTTTGATAATTCTACCAACATATAAGAGAGAGAGAAAGAGTTAACTTGCATACTTGCTAAGGGTTCCATCAACCAAGAAGAAGAAAGACTTAGAGTTTCAATACTCAATCAAACCAAGAACAAGAAAGGTATAACCTAAGAAATTATAAAATTCTCTTTTCTTTTAATAACAATTTTGATAGAGAAGTGATTGAAAGAGTTATGATTATTGAGAAGTTATAAGGATGGTGTAATGGTGAATTAGGAACCCTAATAAGCCATACATAATGAAAGACTAAGAACTCATTAAGAACAATTGAGGAACTTAATGAATTCATATGAAATGAACTAATGAACATATTAAGCAATGAAAACTTAAATGTTTTAAATGATTAGAATTAGTAATAATCAACCATGAGATTGATTCCCATTGGTTTGAGCTAAAAATAACGAAGAACGAAGATTCTGCGAATGTTACGCGATTAGATGATAATCGTCGAAAACGTAAATTTCTCGGATTAGAAGTCAAAAGTCGCTGTGTGCATCGAAAATGATGGCTTTCAATTGCAACATGTGTAATTAGGTAAATAAGACTTGCGAGAACAAGAACGAACCAATTTTAACTTAAAAGAAAGAATTGAGCGTCAAACGTTCATAAACGTTTAACGAAAATGTAAAAATGGACTAATCGGCGAATTTTTCACCGACGGATTTAGAAATGAATTCTGACTTTATAGGTTGATAGAGCATGTCATTTGTGAACTTTTGGCTTTAGAACGAGCCAATTCCAAGTTATAACGGTTACGTTACGAGCTCGAGAATTTTAGAATTTTCAAAGTATAAGAAAATTTTTTGAGGCACAAAGCAAGCGTGGGGCTGGCGCAGGGTGCTCCAGTCCAGGAGAATTTGCTGCATTGGTAGTGCGGGGTGTGCCACTTGTAAGGCAAATGGGGCGTGGGCAGCGCCCGGCAGAGAAATTTGTTGACCAAGTTCTTAATTTCTTAAGCTTTCCTATATCAACTAAGAGTTTATTAATGGGGGAATGTAAACCTTTAAACGACATGCTTAACCTAGGGTTTATGAGAACTAAATGTTAACCAAACGTAATTGAACTTAAGTTTTGGAAATCGTAAACTAAGATTAAGTTAAGGAACGAAGAGAAGTCTCATTTGTTGTTATGATTAGTGATGATCGATGAGAGTTCGATGTATAACATAGGAATGTTAATAAGCCATAATAAACATTAAGTAAGTTGAACTAATGTTATTAGTTAACAATTTGGTTAAGTTATACAAAAAGGAGAAGTTAGGCAACACGTTGTATATCAACTATAATTTCTCATTGGTATACTATGTGTTATGCTTTGTAGACATGGTAAAGACTGAGTAGACTACGTGTAAAGGTTTAGAAGAAGCAAAGGCAAGTTTTCTAACTCTTGTATTAATATGGCGTTATGCAAGTTTCCTAACTTTGTTCATACTTTATTATGAACGCAAGTTTTCTAAACACTTGTCTATACGTTATGGTTGGACAAGTGGTCATTGTGCATAATTGCTTATGCATAAACTGTTATTGAATAGTCAATGCCATTTGATACAGCTAGACTGAGACTTAGAATATTTTAGTGGGTTTTTCCACAAATCTTTCCAAAATATATACAATGTGGTGATCCTATGCCAATTACTTGGTACGGATTCTCAGGTAAACCTGAGTATGAATAAAACAAAGGTTTTAAACGTCGTTAATTTGACAGGCACGTGAGGTTGTCACCAATTAAACGTAAACACGTTTAAGGTATAAGTGTTGATCAACATAGAGTACTACAGGCTGATCACCTGGATGTGCACGTAAGCTATATCAAACTTACGGCCTTCGTGACGGGTTGTTCCTTTCATGAATGAGAACTAAAATATGGTTCATGATCGTTGACCAAGATGGATTTCGAAGAGGCTATAAAGTCCTTGGGAATGGTTTTAAAGGAATCAAAATGATATTTTGATTATTCTTAAGTATTTCATAACTAGTGTACAGTTATTGAAGACCAAGATATATGATTCTTGATTTTGTGGTTTCAAGATATAATGTTTAACTTGCTGAATTGTTTATGCTCATTCTTACTTAAAACTATATGATTTCAGCTAAGAAAAAACGGACCGAAGGATTCGGTAAAGACAAAGGCAAGTCCAAGCTGGACAAGTAGTGACCTTTGTAATAACATTAGTATTAGTACTGTATTTACTAATATTATGACATAGAACAATGTATTAGTTACGAATACTTGGTAAGGGATTAATAGAATGTAATAATTAGTAAACTTATGCATTAATATTGATGTCCTCAATTGAATGTATGAGTAGATTGTAGCACCGTGTAGCACTATGTCTTGGGGTCGAAGGTACCCGGATTTGGGGGTGTCACTGTTCCCCTTCTTTGAGCAATCCTTTATCTGGTGCTCAGTTGAGCAACAGGCAAAACACCCCTTGATCTTCTTTGGCTTCGGGTAGTTGGGCAAAATGTGTTTGTGACACCCCCAAATTCGGGTACTTCGTTTTCACATGATTTGGTGTTCACTTTCTAATAAAGCATACATCTACCCAAAAATAAAGAATTGCAAAGTAAATTACAACCTTCATAATCCTTAATAAAAATCTTCCTTTAAAAAAAATACAACTTGTCCAATAAAATCCCAGGGTTAACTAAACCTTAACATCAAACAATAAATGCGAAAATAAAACATAACATAATCGACTAAGTCTTATTACAATAAAAACTTGAAACAACAAGCCTTCACTTGTTCATCTTTCCTTTTCCTTTACTTGTTGACGGTATGTCAACATTCTTGGTCTCAACTGCAAGTGGTGGTAAAACATGCAAAGTGTGAGCAAACAAAAGCTCACTTGAAATTTTAACAGTGATATGACATATATGAATAGTTTCAAAAGAGTTTGAATAACTTTACTTTCATCAAAATAAAGAATTAAATTATAATTCTTTCATCAATATGTAGAATTCGAATATAGAATCATCTGAGGGTCATAAGACCTTGAACTATTGTCCTAGGTCATAAATATTTCTATTTAAACCTTTAATAGTCAATAAGACTATGAACGTTTAACTCGTACTCAGGGGATCAACCCTTTGTACCATGAATTGTGCACAACTATCTTAACGCTTTCGCATAAAATATCCCCTAATTAATAGGGTTGTTAATTCTCAGAAATTGAATACAAGTCCGCACCAAAGAAAGTTTAGTTTGGATAGATAAGGGAACTTTGGAGTTTCAACTATCATCAACTAGGAGTAGTTGAATCGACTCACAGTACTTTAATAGTTCCACGATATAAGAATCATGAACCAACTATAAGATATGACAATGGAATTCATAATAGATAGGCATGCTTTAGAAGTAACTCAAAGCAATTGAAAGAATAAGTAAATTTTTCTTGAACAACTAAGTCAAGATTATAATACCTAAATAATACTTCATTATTTGAGCAATAGGAATATTCGAATACAACAGCGCTTGTACAAAGTAAATAACAAGTTCCGATATGGAAACTAGTTTAACGTAAGAGAGTAAGAATGAGAAAACTTGCACAATAATAAGTTTAGAGATAGAAAACTTGCTTAACGTTAATGAGTTTAGGGTTTAGAAGACTTGCCTTAAGCGCAAGCTACACTTAAAACACAATTATATTCACTTCACAAACACCCTATATATTTATATTACATTCAAACCATCTATTAGTATACAACTACAATATTTAAACCGTTGAACTTCATACTCAAGTCCAATTCACAATGTAATTTACAACATTGGTTGCTAACTAGTCAAGTACGTGAGTCTATACTCACAATATACATTCATAAGCTTATAATACTATCAATCGTGTTGTGTACCATAAGAAGGTAACACAATCATACACATGTAACACATTCATAAAATACTTCAACCTAACTTAAACACATCAAAATCATGTTATCTTATTACATTTTTCACTTTCCAAGTCATAGAAGCAAGTTAGCTAAACAAACGGGGCATGAAAACTCAAAAGCCAAAAAGCAACTTTTTTGGACAAATTGTTAACCCGCTGGGGCGGGTCCCCCAAGGGCAAAAGCCCCACTGGGGTGGGTGTGTGCTCTGGTGGGAGGTCCTGGCTTGCGAACTGGTGGAGAAATAAGCAAATTTGGCTCATTACTTCACACCGAATTCGATTTTTCCCAACATAATAAACATGAAACTTGATACAAACAATATTTTGAACTCATTAACATGCTCATAACATCTATAATCCATAGAACACATAATCAAAATCAAGATTTTATAATTTTCAAAGAAAAACAAAATTTTAATTGTTCTTGGCAAAAATTGCTATCACAAATTCGTTTTTCAATTAATTCAAGTGATTCCAAATGCAATAACTCCTATTCTTAACATAATAACATAATACATGATCAATTTCAACAATAACCCATAATCAAACATCAATTTGATAGTTTCAAAAGCCATTTTTCATAAATTAATTCAAAGAAAATCACTATAATCATAATTCCTATTGTTTATCAAAAATTCATGGTTTGAATTGCTAACACAACCATATAACTCATATATAATCATGTTATATCATATATTACACATAACTCATACTCACATCAATGATTTAAGAACAATTTTCAAAGTAATTCATAAAAGAGTACTATGAACATGTTTTCATCGTGTTCATCATATACTTGTGAATTGAAACTCTTAAACAACTATAAAAATCATATGTAAACATATATATATATATATACATATTTATGTACATATCCCATTCACATATCAAAATAAATAGCTTTCACAAAGAGACTTCCACATAGAATTCTAAAACATAGAACATAACTTTAAAACTTGTTTTTACAACAATTGAAATATAAAAATCCTTTCATGGCATACAATTACATATGAAAACATATGAAATTCATATATACATATAAATTCCTAATCATGAAAACCTAATTTCACAAAGAAGAAATACAAAATATATTAATTTGAGTATAAAGGTTAGATTATAACCTTACTAGTTTTAATTAAGAGAGAGATGGAGATGATGATTGGGCTTGCTTTGCTTCTCAAAGCTTTCCCTTCTTCTTCTTCTTCCTCTTCTTCTTCTCTGATAACTCTCTCTAACTCTCTTCTTCTGTTTCTTTCTTTGTATTGTTTGTAAAACTAACGTACTAACTATCTGACATATATTATAATATATATATATATATATATATATATATATATAATATATATGTAACTTATATATAATAAGTATAATACTTATATCCATATTAATTCTTATTAATAACATAGGTTACAAAATTCGAAAAGCCCAAGGCCATGTTTGGCAAACTTTTAGTTAAAAAAAATAGGTTTTAGTGCTAAGGCTATGCTTGGGTAAAATAAGATTAAACAAGTACAAGGGCCTTGTTTGGTAAAATCACTTAAAACTCTTTTCCATTCTTTTAATAAATCCTTAATCCATAGATTAAATACCACACTTATTTAATTAAATTACAACACTCTAATTCAATTAAATAAACTAATATTCACATAATACCAAATTGTCACACAATTTTAATTCCTTTATTAAACATAATTCATGTAACAAATTATTATCACTTAGCACATAAAAGTAAATCTAATTGAATTGTTCTCAATTAAATTAAAATTATGCTACACCATTGCTAACATATCAATTTAATTAAACATATAGCACTTAATTAAATTGTCCACAACAATCACTCAGTTTATTTATTAACTTAACAAATAAATTCAATAAAATATTTATTTAATTTAATAAATATTTACAGTTAATATATAAAATTCTCAATCGTTACAGTCTTCCTTCCTTAAAAGGATTCTGTCCCCAGAATCACAACATAAAAAATATCTCATCTGTTACATTCTTCCCTCCTTAAAAGGATTCTGTCCCCAGAATCAATATATAAGGGGTTACACAAATCAATTAAGCAAATAATTGAGGATACGATTTCCTCATTACATCCTCGAGTTCCCACGTGGCTTCTTCAGCACTGTGGTTTCTCCAAATTATCTTAACAGAAGGTATTACTTTATTCCTAAGTACTTGTTCCTTCCTATCAACTATTTGAACAGGAACCTCTTTATAAGTTAAGTCTTTATCAAATTGTAAAGGCTCATATTCTATTACATGTTTATAGTCGTGCTTGTAAGATCGTAAGACCGAAATATAAAATACGTTATGTATATTATCAAGCTCCGGAGGTAATGCCACTTCGTAAGCTACCTCGCCAACTTTTCGTAGTACCTCAAAAGGTCCAATAAATCGGGGACTCAGCTTCCCTTTCTTATCGAATCGAATCTTCCTCTTCCAGGGAGATACTTTCAGGAAAACGAAGCTCCCTGGTAAGAATTCTCGGTTCTGTCGATGTTGATTGGCATATTTTTTTTGTCTGTCTTGAGCAACAACCAATCTTACTCTTACCTAGCTTCACGATTTTAGCAATTTGTTGCACCAATTCCGGTCCCAACAGCTGACGTTCACTGACTTCATCCCAACACAAAGGAGTTCTGCACTTTTTGCCGTATAACGCTTCGTAAGGCGGCATGCCGATACTCGCGTGGTAACTATTATTGTAGGCGAACTCCACCAACGGTAGATGATCATCCCAGCTTCCCTTGAAATCCATCACGCAAGCTCTCATCATATCCTCAAGCATTTGAATTGTTCTCTCGCTCTGACCATCAGTCTGAGGATGGTATGCTGTACTCATTCGCAATTGCGTTCCCAGACACTCTTGCAAATGCTTCCAGAAGTTCGACGTAAACCGCGAATCTCTGTCGGACACAATTAACACCGGAACACCGTGTCTAGACACAATCTCCTTAATGTACAATTTAGCCAATTGTTCCAAGTTGTACTTAATCCTGATTGGTAGAAAGTGGGCTGACTTCGTCAGTCGATCCACAATCACCCAAATTGCATCAAATCCTTTCTGAGTCGCTGGAAGACCAACAACGAAATCCATCGTGATATGCTCCCACTTCCATTTTGGAATTTCCAACGGTTGCAGCAATCCACTAGGTCTCTGGTTTTCTGCCTTGACTTTCTGACAAGTCAGACATTTCGCAACGCATTCAGCAACATCCCTCTTCATATTCGACCACCAGAAATGATGCCTGAGATCCTAGTACATCTTCGTACTCCCAGGGTGGATTGAATATCTCGAACTGTGAGCTTCGCTCAAGATCTCCTCCTTAACTTCCGGTACTGGCGGTACCCAGATTCTACCTTCAAATTATAACAGTCCCTCACCATCGATTCTGAATTTAAACTCTTCACCATCAGCTATTCTCTTTCGAATCTTCTTACATTCTTCATCGTGAAGTTGAGCTTCTTTCACCTTGTCCACAATAGTAGAACCAGTGGTTACTTGAAACAACTTCTCATCCAATTCCTTCAGAAATTTCACTTCCAGCTCTAATCTAGCCATTTGTTTTATCAACTGATCCTGATCAGTTAACACATTCAGCTTCTCCCGACCTTTTCTACTCAAAGCATCGGCAACAACGTTAGCTTTACCGGGATGGTAAAGTATTTCGCAATCATAGTCCTTGATCAGTTCCAACCATCTTCTCTGGCCCATGTTCAGATCTTTCTGGGTAAAGATATACTTCAAACTCTTATGATCTGTGTATATTTCACACTTCTCTCCATATAAATAGTGTCTCCAAATCTTTAGAGCAAACACTACTTCCGCCAATTCTAAGTCATGGGTCAGATATCCCTTCTCGTAATTCTTCAGCTGACGTGATGCATAAGCAATAACCTTGTCACTCTACATCAACACACAGCCTAAACCCTTATGTGAGGCATCACTATATACCACGAAATTCCCCGTACTATCCGGTAAAGACAACACAGGCGCAGTACTCAACCTCTTTTTTAATTCATGGAAACTTTCCTCACACTTCTCCATCCAAACAAACTTAACTATTTTACGAGTCAAATTCGTCATCGGAGTTACGATCTTGGAAAATTTTCCTATAATAACCTGCCAATCCCAAGAAACTCCTCACTTTAGACGGCATTTTCGGCTGATCCCAATTCATTACCGCTTCAACCTTCGACGGATCTACCGAAATACCATCCTTGTCGATTACGTGGCCAAGAAATTGCACACGTTCCAACCGAAATTTGCACTTCGAGAATTTAGCGTAAAGCTTCTCTTGTCTCAGCGATTCTAGGTAAGCCTTAAGTGTTCAGCGTGTTCCTCCTCGGTCTTAGAATAAACCAGGATATCATCTATGAACACCACTACGAACTTATCTAGAAATGGCTTAAACACCCTGTTCATTAGGTCCATAAATGCAGCTGGGGCATTCGTTAAACCAAATGACATCACCAAGAACTCGTAATGACCATACCGAGTTCTAAAAGCAGTTATCGGTATATCTTCCTTCCTCACCTTCAATTGATGATACTCGCTTCTCAAATCGATTTTTGAGAAGTACTTAGCACCCCTTCAGTTGATCAAACAAGTCATCGATCCTAGGTAAGGGATATATATTCTTGATCGTAACTTTGTTCAACTCTCTATAGTCAATGCAAAGACGCATTGTTCCATCCTTCTTCTTCATGAATAACACTGGCGCTCCCCACGGCGAACTGCTCGGTTGAATATAGTTCTTGTCTAGCAATTCTTGAAGTTGAACCATCAGTTCCTTCATCTCCACTGGAGCCATTTGGTACGGAGCCTTCGAAATTAGAGCAGTTCCTGGCGCTAGGTCGATCACGAACTCTATCACCCTATCTGGTGGAAGTCCTGGAAAGTCGCTCGAAAACACGTCCACAAACTCCTTAATCACTGATATCTCTTCTACCTTCGGGCTCTCCTTACGCGTATCTACAATGTAAGCTAGATATCCTACACAGCCTTGCATTAAAAGTTTCTTGGCTTGCATCACCGTCAGACAACTCGCTTGTCTAGGCAATTTACTACCATAAAACACTACCTTTGATGGAGTCGTAAGGTTTACCGACTTCTTCTGACAGTCAATTATCGCCCCATGGTTAAACAACCAGTCCATTCCCAATATGATATCGAATTCACCAAGTTTTATCGGAATCAAATCTACCCTCAGCTCCTGACCCTTAATATCCAATCTACAGTTCTTGTATACAAACCTAACAAAAATAACTTCCCTATTCGCAATTTTTATGTTCATGGGGTAAGCTAACTCCTTTACAGGTAAGTCTAGGGTCTTAGCAAAATCATCAGATATGAATGAACAAGTAGCACCCGAATCAAATAATACATATGCATTTATACTATTGACCAGAATAATACCTGACACCACGTCTTTTGATTGCACAGCATCCTGCACCGTCATATTGAATGTCCATGTAGTGGGTCGAACAACTTGCAATGGTGCAGCGATAGCCACGGAACTACCGCTTCCATTCCCTCCACTCCCTATTGACCCTGCCGTCAGCTTCTTCGGGCAGTTGCGAGCCATGTGATCCCTGGATCCACATGTATAACAAGCTCCCTTCTTTGGGTTTGGGCAATTCGGCACGATGTGGCCTTCCTGACCACAGTTGTAGCACACCCGTTTCCCTTTCATGCACACTCTAGTGTGAGTCTTCCCGCATATAGCACATGCTTCAAGCTTCCTCTTTTATTGGCCTCCCTGCTAACTCCCAGCAGAGGTATTGTCATTCCACTTCCTCTTCTAATGGATAACTACGCTACTACCAGCCTTGTTTTCAGTCTCAACCTTCTTCTTCTTGTCTTGGTTAAATTTAGTCACCGCTTTGCTTCCTCCCTCAGCAAGTATGGCCTTTTCCAGCACAGCTGCAAACGTGTTTGGCTGGAACATAGAGACCTTTCTGTAGAGCCAGGGTTTCAGTCCCCGCTCAAACCTTCTTGCCTTCCTAGCATCCGTGCTGACCTGGTAAGTAGCAAACCTGGCCAACTCGTTGAACTTTGCGGCGTATTTCGACACTATCATTCCTCCCTACTTTAGCTCTAAGAATTGGACCTCCATCTGGTCCTGCGAACTCACTTGGAAGTACATTTCCTTGAAACATTCCCACGTTATGACTCCTTCTCCCTCTCGGGTCTTATTCGCCTGCCACCAGAAACTAGCATCTGCCTTCAACATGAAAGTCACAAATGCTATCTTCTGGTCTTCACCGACCTTAGCCACGTCAAAGACTTTCTCCATTTCCATAACCCACGTCTGAGCATCTATCGGGTTCGTCGATCCCTTAAATTCAGGCGGTCCTACTGCCTTAAACTCTTTGAACGTCGTGGCCTGCACTTGCTGCTGATTCGCCAACGCTTCTGTCAGTAGGTTCACCAACTGTTGAACCGAGTTGGGATTCGTCCCATCATTATTGTTGTTGTTCGTCGAACCCTCGGGGTTTCGACGTGTTGGTCTTCTTCTAGGAGGCATTTTCTGTTAAGAAAATATTATTATTATTAGATCCTTTATTCGATTCTTAAGTATTCAAGTTCCACTTAAACAATTAAATAACTCAGTTCATATATGAACACATAGCACATCAATAAACTTCTTTTATTCACTACTCGTAGTTTATTTTAAAAAAACATAGGATATATAACATTCCTGCTATTTACATAAACTTTCCTGAGCTGGAACAAGTTACAGGACTACATCATCACTTTATCCCATTATTATCTCAAATTATGGGATTTATATCATTTATTACAAAAAGAAACACATAATTTAAAAGCTCTAATGTCTAGGCATATTAAGACGTCGCACAGCCTCTCTACGTTCTACCTCCATCACCCGAAACGCTGTCCTTCGGTCCACCACATACCATGGTAACCCTTGGAACTTAGCTGGGTAATAAAAGATACGGTCTTGGGCCCTATCTATGGCAGTACGGAAAGCATACTCTGTCTCCCTCAGCTTTGCCCTCTTGGCTTCAGCCTCGTCTTCAGCTCGATCGGCTTGTTGAGTAGCCCTCAAGCTTGTCTCTTCAGCTCTGGCACGCTTTGTTGACTCCTCCTGGATATCTTGCTTTAACTTTGCTAGCTCGGCTCGTTCCTCGTCTCAATCATTCTCTGCATGCATTAGGTTCCATTGTGCTTCTCATAGATCATTAGCCATATCCTCGATAGTCTTGTCTCGCTGCTGGATGGTTTCCTCGAGCTCTCCGACTCGACCATGATGCTCCACGTTACTGTCGTAAACTGCCTCGTATATCTCAGCACTAATAGAGTGAGGTGAAAATTCCTCTTCGGGATCCTCTTCCTCCTCTTCCTGCTCTTCAGACTCGTCCTCGTCCTCTTCCTCTAGAATAGGTATCAGCTCACGCTCCCGACCAGCTACAGTGATCACTGGAGATGGCGCTCTCCTAACCAGCTGCTCCTAGACAACATGGATGTCTCGGGGCTCCTACTCTCTAGGCACCTGAGGTATATCCTCTCTAGCCTGACTAGATTCTCCAATGTTCGTCATCCTGACAAAAGAATTTTAAAGTTTATTATTACGTGATATAGAGTCGTCACTCTTCGAATACCTAAACACAAAGCACATAAGGTAGTTTATTATCTTTACCTATCACCACTATCTTTTCGATCTTCCTATAAGGATACTACCTAAGGTTTTTCCCCCACCTAAGGTTCATAACCTATAGCTTTGATACCAACCTGTGACACCCCCAAATCCGGGTACTTCGTTTCCACATGATTTGGTGTTCATTTTCTAATAAAGCATACATCTACCCAAAAATAAAGAATTGCAAAGTAAATTACAACCTTCATAAACCTTAATAAAAATCGTGCTTTAAAAAAAAATACAACTTGTCCAATAAAATCCCAGGGTTAACTAAACCTTAACATCAAACAATAAATGCGGAAATAAAACATAACATAATCGACTAAGTCTTATTACAATAAAAACTTGAAACAACAAGCCTTCACTTGTTCATCTTTCCTTTTCCTTTACTTGTTGACGGTATGTCAACATTTTTGGTCTCAATTGCAAGTGGTGGTAAAACATGCAAGAGTGAGCAAACAAAAGCTCACTTAAAATTTTAACAGTGATATGACATATATGAATAGTTTCGAAAGAGTTTGAATAACTTTACTTTCATCAAAATAAAGAATTGAATTATAATTCTTTCATCAATATGTAGAATTCGAATATAGAATCATCTGAGGGTCATAAGACCTTGAACTATTGTCCTAGGTTATAAATATTGTTATTTAAACCTTTAACAGTCAGTAAGACTATGGACCTTTAACTCGTACTTAGGGGGATCAACCCTTTGTACCATGAATTGTGCACAACCATCTTAACGCTTTCGCATAAAATATCCCCTAATTAATAGGGTTGATCATTCTCAGAAATTGAATACAAGTCCGCACCAAAGAAAGTTTGGTTTGGATAAATAAGGGAACTTTGGAGTTTCAACTATCATCAACTAGAAGTAGTTGAATCGACTCACAGTACTTTAATAGTTCCATGATATAAGAATCATGAACCAACTATAAGATATGACAATGAAATTCATAATAGATAGGCATGCTTTAGAAGTAACTCAAAGCAATTGAAAGAATAAGTAAATCTTGCTTGAACAACTAAGTTAAGATCATAATACCTCAATAATACTTCATTATTTGAGCAATAGGAATATTCGAATACAACAACGCTTGTACAAAGTAAATAACAAGTTTCGATATGGAAACTAGTTTAACGTAAGAGAGTAAAAATGAGAAAACTTGCACAATAACAAGTTTAGAGATAGGAAACTTGCTTAACGTTAACGAGTTTAGGGTTTAGAAGACTTGCCTTAAGCGCAAGCAACACTTGAAACATATTTACAATCATTTCACAAACACCCTACACATTTATATTACATTCAAACCATCTATTAGTATCAACTATAGCATTTAAACCGTTGAACTTCATACTCAAGTCCAATTCACAATGTAATTTACCACATTGTTTGCTAACTAGGTAAGTACGTGAGTCTATACTCACGACATACATTCATAAGCTTATAATACTATCAATTGTGTTGTGTACCTTATGAAGGTAACACAAACATAAACATGTAACACATTCATAAAATACTTCAACCTAACTTAAACACATCAAAATCATGTTATCTTATTACATTTTTGACTTTCTAAGTCATAGAAGCAAGTTAGCTAAACAAACGGGGCATGAAAACTCAAAAGCCAAAAAGCAACTTTTCCGAACAGATTGTTAACCCGCTGGGGCGGGTCCCCCAAGGGCAAAAGCCCCACTGGGGTGGGTGTGTGCTCTGGTGGGAGGTCCTGGCTCGCGAACTGGTGGAGAAATAAGCCAATTTAGCTCATTCCTTCACACCGAATTTGATTTTTCCCAATATGATTAACATGAAACTTGATACAAATAATATTTTAAACTCATTAACATGCTCATAACATCTATAATCCATAAAACACATAATCAAAATCAAGATTTCATTATTTTCGAAGAAAAACACAATTTTAAGCGTTCTTGGCAAAAATTGCTATCACGAATTCGTTTTTCAATCAATTCAAGTGATTCCAAATACAATAACTCCTATTCTTAACATACTAACATAATACATGATTAATTTCAACAATAACCCATAATCAAACATCAATTTGATAGTTTCAAAAGCCATTTTTCAGAAATTAATTCAAAGAAAATCACTATAATCATAATTCCTATTGTTTACCAAAAATTCATGGTTTGAATTGCTAACACAACCATATAACTCATATATAATCATGTTATATCACATATTACACATAACTCATACTCACATCAATGATTTAAGAACAATTTTCAAAGTAACTTCATAAAAGAGTACTATGAACATGATTTCATCGTGTTCATCATATACTTGTGAATTGAAACTCTTAAACAACTATAAAAATCATATGTAAACATATATATATATATATATATATATATATATATATAATATATGTACATATCCCATTCACATATCAAAATAAATAACTTTCACAAAGAGACTTCCACATAGAATTCTAAAACATAGAAGAACATAACTTTAAAACTTGTTTTTACAACAATTGAAATATGAAAATCCTTTCATGGCATACAATTACATATGAAAACATATGAAATTCATATATACATATAAATTCCTAATCATGAAATCCTAATTTTGCAAAGAAGAAATACAAAATATATTAATTAAGTATAAGGGAGGGTTAGATTATAACATTACTAGTTTTTATTAAGAGAGAGATGGAGATGATGATTGGGCTTGCTTTGCCTTCTCAAAGCTTTCCCTTCTTCTTCTTCTTCCTCTTCTTATTCTTTGATAACTCTCTCTAACTCTCTTCTTCTGTTTCTTTCTTTGTTTTATTTGTAAAACTAACGCACTAACTATCTGACATATATTATAATATACATATACATATATAATATATATGTAACTTATAAATAATAAGTATAATACTTATAACCATATTAATTCTTATTAATAACATAGGTTACAAAATTTGAAAAGCCCAAGGGCATGTTTGGCAAACTCTTAGTTAAAAGAAATAGGTTTTAGTGCTAAGGCTTTGTTTGGGTAAAATAAGATTAAACAAGTACAAGGGTCCTTGTTTGGTAAAATCACTTAAAACTCTTTTCTATTCTTTTAATAAATCCTTAATCCATAGAATAAATACCACACTTATTTAATTAAATTACAACACTCTAATTCAATTAAATAAACTAATATTCACATAATACCAATTGTCACACTATTTTAATTCCTTTATTAAACATAATTCATGTAACAAATTATTATCACTTAGCACATAACATTAAATCTAATTGAATTATTCTCAATTAAATTAAAATTATGCTACACCATTGCTAACATATCAATTTAATTAAACATATAGAATTTAATTAAATTGTCCACAACAATCACTCAATTTATTTATTAACTCAACAAATAAATTCAATAAAATATATATTTAATTCAATAAATATTTACAGTTAATATATAAAATTCTCAATCGTTACAGTGTCCCTCCTGGCGACAGTTGTAGCAAGTACTGCACCCCTTCCAGCACTCACTATGGTGACTCTTTCCATATTTTCGGCATCACTCAGCCCTCTTCTTAAAACCTCCATGAAAATTCCCCGACTAATTTCTGTTGTTGTTGTTATTGTGTTTTTATTCTCCCACTTACTCTTTCCCGGATTACATCCCCCGCTGCTGCTTCCTCCACGACTTTCTCTCCCAGTGTTCTTACCCTTCTTTACTTTGTTATACAAACTTAAGGCTTCACTACCTCCCTATGCAATAATGGCCATCTCCAATAGCATGGCAAAAGAATCAATCTGAAGAACCGATACCTTGTTGAACAACCAAGGTTTCAGTCCTTGTTCAAAGCATCTTGCCATTCTCTCTTCATCTCCTACCTGGTGTTCTGCAAACCGGGCTAGCTCGTTGAACTTAGCTGCGTATTGCACCACCGTCATATCTCCTTGCTTAAGCTCTAGGAATTTTAACTTCATCCTATTTTTCATGCTCTTCGGGAAATATTTCTCGAAGAACATAGTCTTAAACCTCTCCCATGTTATTAGCCCTTCTCAAGCTCTTTGTTGATTTGCCTCCCACCAGTAGTTCTCTTTGTCCCTCATCATGTAGGTAGCAAACACCGTCTTCTGATCTTCACCACATGAGCGATGGTGAAGGCCTTCTCTATCTCCTTTATCCATGTTTGTGCCATTATCGGATCAGTAGTACCCTCAAACTCTGGGGTTCCTACGCTCCTAAAGTTTTTGAAGTTTGTGACTGGAACTGCTTGGGGATTGGGGCGAACGGGTTCATTGTTCCTTCCCCTAAGAGCCTCCCCTAACAAATCAACTAATTTCTGAATGGGATCTACTTGCTCTCTCTCGTTGTTAACTGACTCCTCTGATGGAGTTAATCTACGTTTGGGCGGCATTTTCTGCATCACAAAATTTTTATTTTTATTATCTAATTATATTATTTAAACATTTCTCAAATGAAAAAGGAATAAACTTTTATAACACGTTTCTGAAATAAGATCATTTATATTCATATGCCAAATCATTACATCAAAATGATCATTCCTAGCATACTTCTATAAATGTCAACACATATCCCCTAATATCACAAAAGATGGGGAAAACACTAACATACTACCCCTCTAACATAAGCCTACTCGGGGTTTACAACTATCCCATATCTTACACAAAAGATTAGGATTACATCACGATATATACATAACATAAGGTAATTACTAGACTAAACTAATAGGTCTCATCCCAATATTTCGCGCTCCATAGCGCTCTTGTACTCTATCTGTGCTATATATGCCATCAACTCACTACTCATAGTGTGTCTGGTCTGTCCCTGCTCCGCTGGGTAGTGGTATACACCATCGATCACCCTCTCTATGGTCGAGCAAAATACGTAACCCATCTTGTTCACCTTCCTCTTCTTACACCTTACTTCGTCCTTTAGGTCCTCTGCCCTATCGTTAGATGCTTCCCACTTCTCCTCGAAGTGGATCCTCTCCATCACCTCCAGCTCCAGTTGAGTACGAAGAGCCTCTTTCTTCATCTTCTCTCTCAACTCTCTCTGCTCAACCTCTTCTAATTTTTCTGCTAAGTCAACATTCCTAGATACCGACTTGTGAAACAGAGTCCCCATCTGAATCCATGCCTCCCTATAGTAAGAAATCTCTACCTCCAACTCCTGCATCACTAATTTCCTCTGGTGGTCCTCGTCCCACAGTTTTTGGAACTCGGTCTCTCTCTTGAGCTTCAGCCTCTAGCTCCTGAACTTTGCAGTCTAACTCTAAGATTCGCTCCTCGTACTCTCCTAACATCCAGCCTCGTCAGAGTCCTCCATAGGCTCGTCCTCCATGGGCTCTTCCTCTGGATCAGACTCCACCTCAATCTCTTCCTCGTCGTCAAACTCAAACGGTGCAACTGCCTGTACAGGCTTAGCCGCTAAAGGTGCCTCATATACGGCATGTATATCTCGGGGCTCCTCTTCGGCCACTCTACTAGGTCCTTCCATGTCTGTCATCCTACAACCACAACACAAGACAACAAACAACAAACTCCATTAGAATGTTAAATAAAACATAAGTTCATTGTATAGAATGAAATTATATTACATAATACACTAAGTCTCTCTCTAGGAAAACTCTACATGAGTTTCATCCCTTTCTATCTTTTAAGTTCTCCTAAAGTTATAATCTAAGGACTCTCACTCCTAAGGTTTATAACTACAGCTCTGATACCAACCTGTGACGCCCCCAAATTCAGGACCCCTCGAGTCACGAATTCGGTCCGTCACATTCTAAATATCCAATAACATAATACATCTTGCGCAACGGAAATATAAGAATAAATTACATTTATTTAATATAATTATTCATGTCCCAAGGTCTCGTAACTTAAACATCTCGTACATCTTAAACATAGTTTAAACATAGCTAATACATAAATACGAATTAGGTTTTATTACATCATCATAATATTTCTAAATAAGTGCAAAGCTACTCCGTAGCCTTGCCCTTGCCCTTATCAGTGCCCGAGGGTCCGCCTTACTCTGCCTTAACTAAAATGTTTTTAGGGAAAGCAAGAATGAGGAACAAGTTTGCTCAGCAAGTAATATAACAATAAAGGTGAATAATATAGTTTTTGAATCCCAAGGGTACAACAGTAAATGATAGCTCAAGAATAGCAAGAAGTATCAATAGTTCTCAATAACAGTACACTAAGGACAGAAAGATATCAATAAGATTGGAGGTTTAACCTTTTCAAAGTTTAAGAATAATGAACACTGAGCAGTCACTGAGGACTATGAACTCTTACTAGAATTAATAGTAATATGCTGATAATCCAATAAAACAAGTACAACAGGTGATCAGCCTAAAGTACCCTACGTTATGCATAACATTTAATTGTACTCATATGCGCACGTCGGTCTCCCGACAATATATAGTTTCCCCTTCAAGAGGGTTGTTCATCTCAGTCAATTATAAGATTCTGCACCCATCAATTGGTTTGGATCGCTTTCAAATTCATGATATTGGTCTAGCCGAATCAAGTGGCATAGACCGCTCTTTTAATGTATATAAGAACAATTATAAGTTCAATCCTCAAGATTAAAGTTCGAAGAATATAAAAAACTTTATCTTAAGCTACGAAGCATTAGGTCATAAGACATGAATCATAGTTTTAATGGTTTACTTGTACGACCAATAACAGCAGAAGCTTAAGTAATGCTCAGTAAAGAGTAGGGTTAGGAACTTGCCTTAAGCGTAGTTTATCAATGTCTAGCTTATCAACAGTTTTCGAATCCTATTATACATAGTTACGTATATATGATATTCATTAGTTACGTACATCGAATATATATACTTGATATGTAAGTTAAACACATACATACAATTTTAACTTAGTCGTATAATCCTGCACGTATGTTATTACGTACTTTACATACATGTAGCACAGAATCAGTTTGTAAAATACTAACCGATTAACATTACTCGAAATTCTTGTTTGACTTAGCGTTTGAAAGTTTATAAACTCTCATCCATTAGATGGTTCTATTGATATATGCTCATTAACATTGGATTCACCAATGAACATATATGGCAGTTTAGGATGTCAGTACAAGCATGCATCAGTTTTCAGATTGTAAACAAAACAGTCAGACTACACTGCAGGGTGGCGCGGCCGCGGTTGGTTTGAACTAAAGAGTGGCGCAGCCGCGCTACTCCCAGTTCAAATCAGAACTAAGTTTCAGATTGCATGGCCTAGCTCGCTCACCCTCATACTTTGATTATGACACATGCAGTATATACATGTTATGATAGGTTTGATTCTTATATCTTGCCTTCAACCTAGTTCATATTAATTCTCCACTAATAAGGCTTTAACGTGTTTGATTAACAAGGTTTCTCACTCTTGGCCTTTATACTTATGCAATGAGGTCAATAAGTCTCAATTATACATGTTCGAGTTATTCTAGTCATATAATTCAAGGTAGCATAGTTCTACTTCATTTAGACTCGTTGTAAACCATGTTTTATTAGTTCACATATGCACGTGGCTAATTAGGTATTCATGTCAATCGTGTCTATATGCATGCGTTACCCTATCATGATAGTCATAAATTTTAGAATACATGTAAGGTGGTTATCAACCAAACTAGTTTTCGAAATTCTTAAGTTTTCTTTGAAACCTCATGTCAAACCAACCAATCATGCAATGTGACTTCACATACCGTATTTGTACTAGGGAGTGGCGGGCGCGCCACTCCGTTTCCAGGCAGGGAATTTTTGTGCTATTGTAAAGCTTCAAACCTACTCTCAAATTCTTTATGAAACATGCTGGAAAACAACTATATTGTATATATAACATGCATACAAACTCTACTAACTTACTAACATCATCTCATATAACCAATCTCAACTAAATCATGAAATTTTCTATTAATCATTAAACTCCAAAACTAAGAACATAATGTAAGGTTATACCTCTTGAGCTTGAATGAACAAAGCTAGCTACCAAATTTTGAATTCTCTCTCAATGATTTCTCTATATCAACTAAGCCAATAACTTAACAAAATCAAATGAGAAGGGAAAGGTTCTATTTATAGAGAAATGTACGTCCATGCCAAAGCTTTGCTCATAGAATTAAACTAAGAGATGGAAGAAGAACATATTGGGTAATCAAGGTTAAGTGTAATAGTTACCAACCACCCCCATCACCCACACCCTTCTTCATCATGGCCATCATTAGCTAGCTTGAGAAATACAAGGAAGGAGAAAAGGCTATGCTATTAGCAATACACGTAAAAGAAGAAATGGGTCAATCAAATTGGGACAAGACTAAATCTCAGCAACTTGGCAAAATGAAATACCACATACTTAGGTTTAATACACATACACATATATGTATACTTAGGTTTTAACTTTAATTGGGTGTATACTTGGACTTTTAATAAATTAATAATATCACATTGTAGCAAGTTGGGGGTATATATTTATACAAATTATATAATCCATGTACATTTTGATAATACTAAAATATGAGTTAATTGAGTATTATCATACCACATTAGCATAAACTTTATTATTTTGATTATACTTAATCATTGAAATAATTATTAAATAACAATCATTTATTTAGTTTAATTTAATTTTTTTCAAAAAGTACATATTAATGTACCACACATAACACATTGTCATATAAGCATCATTTATGCAACTTATGTAATTTATTTAATCTTAGTATATAGTTTTATATATAACATGGTCTCCTTGTAGTGTCTCACTAGACTTTATATTATATAGATGTAGTTAATATATAACATATAATTATATATCGATGCACATAGCAATTAATTGAATAAACACTAATCTATTATATTAATTAATCATTTACTAATTAATTCCTTTTTTAATTTAATTAAACCATCATAATTTCCATCAACATAAGGCATTCTACGAGCTTATCATAATTCTCCACATTTTCTCAATTATCATGAATTCAATTTAATTTAATTGAGTTGCTCACTTCATGCTACATAAACATTTATATAAAAAAAATATTCACATTCTTATTAATATCAATATTAATATTTATTCTTGAAATTCACGGTTCTTACAGTAACCCTTTAGGTTCTCCATATTAAACCGGTTGTGAATAAATCAATTAGAACAATTCTAATCTTATTTAAATAAATAAATTAAACTAATAATATATTTAAATAAATAATATTTATTTTACAATAGGGATAAGCCTCCCTAGCGATCAACGACTTTCTAGATAATATAGATTTCAACATTAATCATAAAAGAACCTGTGAGTAAATAGTTACCGTACAATTCAATCCTTCCACCATACAATGTCCCAATTAAATATAAGGCATAGAATTATTGTCAAGTCTTATTTTATTTAATCATATATATTTCGATTGGAAAATGCACAACCCCAAATAATGCAAATTAAAAACTCCTTTCTAATTTCATTCTGCCTTGGCCAAGGACTACTGGGTTGTCATTTAACGAATCACATAAGACATATCTCTTCTTTTACTAGAAGTGGTAGATTCTTTATTGACCATTCATTATCTCCATATGTAACTCATTATACCTAAGCATACCCTTTGATATACCCTAAGGGTTTTTAAGGAATAAGTAAAGTATAATTCATTACATATAAGATACTATGATGATCTCAAGTCCAAGGATCACTTATACTACTATCACATTAGAAATTCTTATTGACAGGCAAGTAAAACTCCATTAGGTATTCCATAGCGAGTCACATTCAGTGAACTTATTCTCCAATAAGCACCTACATACTTGCTTTAGTGTCTCCACACAAATGATCATGAGACCAACCATCCTCATCCAATGAGCAAGCAACATATGTACCAATCTATCTGGATTTACTAATCCTCTTTTTAGTAATCCAATGATTGAAAACTATTTTAGTTTTAAGCTTTCAAAGAATTTAGATCTCATTAGCATGATCAACATCATGATTCTAAAAGCATTGCTTAAAACTATGGGTTATTTACATATTATAAAAACAGCATCATGTAGATAATTAAATGCCTTTAATAAATAAATTCTTTTATTAATAAATAAATAAGATTATTTACAAAGTATGTGCTTTATCATTATACATGATTGGCTTGTATGCACACTACTATCATACTCAATTTCTTAAGTATTTAATACTTAACTTAAATATTTTAAGATTATCATTTAACACAAAACATTTTCAATAAACTATGATATTTTATTCATTCAAAATTTTAAACATAGAAAAGATAGCATCACTGCTATTTACATCAACTGTCCCGAGATAAAAGAAGCTCCAGGACTAAATCATCATATTCTATTATTTTTATCCACACTAGAATTTACATTTTATTTACTACCATAGTTATTTACATTACTTATTACTCTTCCTATCATGGTCTACTAAGACGTCACACAACTTCTTTGCGCTCTTCGTCCAAGATACGGAACATCGTCCTACGATCCAACATGTACCATGATAAGTCCTCAAACTGAACTTGATAGTAGAAAACTCGGTCTTGGACTATATCAATCGATGTCTAAAAAGTGTAGTCTGTCTCCTCAATCTTAGCCTTCTTTGCCCGTTCCCTGTCTTCAGTGAGATCTGCACGTTGTGAAGCCTTCATCCAAGCGTCTTCTGCTCTAGTGCGCTTCACAGACTCCTCTTTTATGTCACCTTTTAGTTTCTCTACCTCAACCAACAACTCTTCCTTTTTGACACTCTGCCTGAAATAGCTTCCATTCCACATCTCCAAGACATTCATCAAGATTCTCAATCTTGTCATCCTTCTGTTCTATAGCGGTCTGACGTATATCTTCTAGCTCCTCCAACTCTCCAACTCTATCCTGTAACTCTATATTATGGTTGTACAACTCATCGTACATCTCAGCTGCAATAGAATTAGGTGGAATCTCATCAGAATCCTCATCCTCTTCCTAAGCCTCTACCTCTATCTCCTCAGAGTCCTCCTCTGGATCAAACTCAGGCTCATACTCCTGACCCACAACTGTGATCAATAGAGATGGCTCTCTCTGTACTAACTGCTCCCAGACGGTATGGATGTCTCGGGGCTCCTCCTCTTTAGCTACTCGGGCTTCCTCCGCTCTAGGCTGACTAGATCCTCCAACATCAGACATCCTGACAACAAAGTTTTTAAGTTTTAGTTACTACTCGGTACTACTCGCGGCACATAGGTTGTTAACACATAAGCACATAGCACATATAGTCTTTTGTTAGCTTCAATGAGTTCCTTAATTCATTCCTTAGAACTCGATAAGAGTCTATCACAACTATGTTTTTGATCTCCTATAAGGCTACTACCTAAGGTTTTTCCCACCTAAGGTTCATAACCTAAGGCTTTGATAGCAACTTGTGACACCTTCAAATTCGGGTACTTCATTTACACAGGATTTGGTGCTCACTGTCCAATTAAATAACATAGAACTACCCATAAATAAGGATATAAATGAAACTCATAACTTAAATAGAAATCCTCCCATTAAAGGGTTAAAACATCATAAATATTCCCAGGTTGTCTAACCTTAAATACATCAAATGCGAAAACATAACATAATTAAATAAGTCTGTTACATAAACATTCGCAAATAACAAATAATAAGTCTTCATCACTTGTTCATCTTGCCTTTGCCCTTACTAGTGAACTGCTCGTCAGATCTTTCAACCTTAGCTACAATGTTATTATGCAAGACTGAGCACACAATTGCCCACAAGTATAACAATAACAATAGGAATCACATAAAAGTAATCAATGGATATTGAATAATAGAAAGCTCGGCTTTTGAATCAAGAATAGAAACAAGATCAAAGTATATATGAGGGTCACAAAATCATGAACTATGTCCTAGGTTATCAAGTATTTCTACTTTAAACCCTTAATAGTCAGAAGACTATATAGACCTTACTTCTCGTACTTAGGGGGATCAACTCTTCGTACCATGTACTGTGCACAAACACCTTAACGTTATCACGTATAAAATCCCCTATAATAGGGTTGTTCATCTCATTTTGACATAAGAGTCCTCACCTAAGGAAGTTTGATTTGGATAAGCTTCAATAATAGTTCTAGAATTTAGAACACTCATCAACTATGGACTAGTCGAATCAATAAGGGTTCACTAGCCATTCAAGGGTTCGAAACAATAATATAATCGATAATTAAATTAAAGATTAAGTCTCAACTATATACAATTAAATAAATATTGTAGAACTAATCAATGCTTTAATGAAAGATTATAAAGTTTAATCGAAACATAGGCATTGAATACTATAAGTAACCTCGCTTGATCAACAATAAGCTAAGGTTAGGAACTTGCTCAATGTAAAAGTAGAGTTAGAAAACTTGCGTAATTGTAATCAAGATAGGGTAAGAAAACTTGCCTCGTGCGTAAGCTATACATTACGATTCACGTTCTCCAATTAACCTTATAATACCATTTAAAGTCACAATACCAATTAATTATAACACAACTAACATCATGAGTATACCTTCTTTTAACTTAAGTTAGCTCTAAATCTGATTATACTAACCACATACCCAAACTTTAACCCTTAAACACATTATTAAACCTCACAGACAATGAGTTTAAGTACGCATTCCAATTATAAATTAATCACTTGAAATTGTCATTGACATGTTACTAATCTGTTTTAACATCTCATTATATGATTAATACATTTTCATGTTTATTATATTAGGTTACAATTCATCCCCAGAAGTTACACATTGAAATAATCTGTTCTGGGCCAATCTGCCAAGTGGCGCTGCAGCGCCCCAGATTGAACTGGAAGTTGGCGCTTGCGGCGTGACCAAGGCATTCCAGCTTAGCTGTTATGCCTATAATCAGGCACTGCGGCTAAGGCCTGGCGCTGCAGCGCTCCATTTACTCTGGAGACAGTCGCTGCGGTGCCTCGGCACAGCAGCATACATTAATAGCTTGCGAAGAACACATAACAAAGCCATAAACTCCAATTTCTTTGTTCATATAACAATTTAATCATACCCAGACACTACAAATCATATAGAATCATAACCCATGATTTCTAGCATGCTTCTAACATCATGAACCACATAAACAATGAATTTAAGAACCAAAAATTAAGGTTTTTGCCATTTTATTAAAGTTTCTTCAAATTTAATGAAATTACACATAACGAATTCGTTACCACACCAAATCAGTCCATTAAACTTGCATTCTTTTTGTTTCTTCATGTATAAACATAATCAATCATCAATTTATCGATTAACATACAAATTAAGCATCAATTTTTATACATATAAGCCATATTCATATATTTTTCACTGTAAACTCAAAACATCATTTTTAAACATAATTTCATGAATTAATTCAATCAAAATTGTTTACAAACAACATATAATGATTTTCATATACAACCCAACACATATAAATCATTTTCTCATGTATTAGCCATAAAAATTCATTTACAGAGAACTCAAAATAAACTTTAATGAAGAAACTCAAGAATATAAATTAAAGCTTGAGATTATGAATTTATCCTTGATTTCTTGTGTTTAGGTTAATTAGAAGATGTAGAATAACTTTGATTCCATCACCTCCTTAGATTTCCAGAGTTTCCTCTCAATTTCTCTATGTTCTTTCAATTCTCATACTTAGTAAATAAGCCTTATGAAAATATATTACGTATAATATAACTGACCCACTATGCTTATTGCTTAACGTGGGTATTAGTTTAGTGCTTCATGGCTCAACTGATCCCATGCTCCTAATGCCATGTTTGACTAGTTCCTTAACGGCTCCCTTCTTAATTTATTTTTATTTTCTTCTTATTATATGGTACAAAATGTCACACTTTAATTAATCAAATTTTAATATTTAAATTATATTAAATTAAAGCCAACATAACTTATTAAATCAAATTACCACATAATTATAATTCTTATTTATTAATTATAATAAATCATTAAATCTCTAATTAATTATTAAATTAATTATAAACAACTCTTTTAATTTAATCATCCCAATTAAATTCAAACTTCGAACTATAAATAATTCAACATTAATTTAATTAATATATTACACTTAAATAAATTACTCTACAACAATCCTATCAAATATTTATGTAACTCAATAAATAAATCAAAAAAAATATTTATTTAATTCAATAAATATTTAAAATTAATTAAAAAAAATCTCATTCTTTACATCCTTCTCTCTTTAAAAAGGATTTTGTCCCCAGAATCACGACATAATTAATTCGTTCCGTTACATTCTCCCCCTACAAAGATTTTGTTCCCAAAATCGCTAAACACATATTAAACAAATAACTAAGGATAATTTTTCATCATCTGATCTTCGAGTTCCCACGTAGCTTCTTTAGCGTTATGGTTTCTCCAGATTACCTTAACATAAGGTATTACTTTATTTCTGAGTACTTGCTCTTTCCTGTCAACTATCTGAACATGAACTTCTTCGTAACATAAACTTTTTCAAATTGCAGGGGTTTATATTCTATAATATGCTTGTAATCGGGCTTGTATGGTAGTAAAATCGAAACATGAAAAACGTTATGGATATGTTATAATGCCGGAGGTAAGGTTACCTCATACGCGACTTCTCCAATTCTTCGCAAAACTTGAAAGGGTTCAATGAACCTCGGGCTCAGTTTCCTCTTCTTACCAATTTAAATTTTCCCCTTCCAGTGAGACACTTTCAAGAAAACAAAGCTACCAGATTTAAATTCTCGATTCTATCGGTGTTGATCAACATATTTCTTCTGCATGTCCTGAGCAGCTATCAATCTTATCCTGATCACCTTAACGATTTCGGCGGTTTGTTGTACCAATTCCGGTCCTAGCAATTGACGTTCGCTAACTTCATCCCAATATAATGGAGTTTTGCATTTTCTATCGTATAACGCTTCATAGGGCAGCATGCCAATACTTGCGTGGTAACTGTTATTGTAAGAGAATTCCACCAATGGTAGACGATCATCCCAATTCCCTTTAAAATCCATGAGACAAGCTCTTAACATATCCTCCAATGTCTGGATCGTTCTTTCACTCTGCCCATATGTCTGAGGATGGTACGCCGTACTCATTCGTAACTGCGTTCCCATGCATTCCTGTAGTCGCTTCCAGAAGTTCGATGTGAAACGAGGATATCGATCAGAGACTATAGACACGGGAACACCGTGCCTTGAAATAATCTCCTTAACATACAATTTTGCCAACTGATTTAAGTTAAATCTGATCTTGATAGGTAAGAAATGTGCTAATTTTGTCAGTCGATCCACGATAACCCAAACTGCGTCAAAACCTTTCTGAGTCGTTGGTAGACCTATTGCGAAATCCATTGTAATATGCTCCCATTTCCATTTTAGTATTTCCAACGGTTGTAACAATCCCCTTGGTCTCTGGTGCTTTGCATTGACCTTTTGACATGTTAAACACTTTGCCACAAATCAGAAACGTCCCTTTTCATATTTGGCCACCAGAAATGATGTCGGAGATCTTGGTACATCTTCGTACTCCCTGGGTGAATCGGATACCTTGAACTATGAGTCTCACTCAAAATTTCCTCCTTTATTTTTGGTACTGGCGGAACCCAAATTCTTCCCTCGAATCTCAATACTCCTTCAGTATCAACTTTGAATTTTAACTCTTCACCTTCAGAAACTCTTTACCTTATCTTTTGACATTCCTCACCCTGACATTGTGTTTCCTTAACCTTATCCACCAATGTTGGGCCGATTCCCATTTGCAATAGTTTTTTGACAGACTCCTTTGGATATTTCACCTCCAACTCCAGCTTCGCCATTGCTGAGATTAGGTCCTCCTGAGCTATTAACATAGACAGTTTCTCCTGAACTTTTCTACTTAAGGCATCGACAACAACATTTGCTTTACCCAGATGGTATAAAATCTCACAGTCATAGTCTTTTATCAATTCCAACCATCTCCTCTGGCGCATGTTCAGATCCCCGTAGATATATCTCGCACTTCTCCCCGTAGAGATAGTGCCTCCATAACTTCAGAGCAAACACCACTATAGCCAATTCCAAATCGTGAGTCGGATATCCCTTCTCTTAGTCCTTCAATTGTCACGACGCATACGCAATGACTTTTTCGTTTTACATAAGCACACCGCCTAGTCCTTTATACGATACATCACTATACACCACAAAATTTCATGTGCATTCAGGAAGAGACAACACAAGTGTCGTACTCAATCTTTTCTTAAGCTCTTGGAAACTTTCCTTACACTTCTCCATCCAAACGAACTTCACCGCTTTCCTAGACAAATTCGTCAACGGGGTCGCGATTTTGGAAAAGTCCTAAATGTTGGGTTTGTACGAAATCGTGACGCAATCAAATTGTAAAAATTAGCGGAACCATAGTATATCAGAGTTTAAAAAAAATTCTACAAAACCATTACCCGGATCATCCTTTATGCAAATTATTAATTTAAAACGATAAATAAGAAGTTATGGAATCATACCCTTGTAGAACGAAGCTTCCACAGGTACTAGTTCAACTCCTTGTTCTTCGTGATCTCCTTGAATTTTCGGGTTAGATTCCTTCCTTTGATCAACGTTAGCCACCCAAGTGTTTGGCCTCTAGAGGTGATCCACCAAGGAAGAGAAATTATCAAGAAGGAGGGTGTTTGGCTTAGTGTTCTATCCTCTATAGAAAAGGAGTACTCTCCAACAACTGAAATTGCATCATCAAATATCTATTATAAGACTCCTCTTATATAGATATTAGTCAACCCTTCTAATCATATTAGACATGGGATTTCTTTTAATTAATTAAACTCCTTTAATTAATTTAGGCTTCCCACCACATGGGAATAATTAATTAAATTCATTTAATTAATTTGTCTCCTAATCTTATTAGGAATAAATGAGAGTACTAAATATTAAATTAATTACTAAACTCCTTTAGAAATTAAAATAATAATAATTGTAATAATATTAATAAGACTCCTCTTATTAATTTATATTTAATATTTCTAAAATATTAAATAATAAACATTAAGCTATTTAATTTATTCTATCACCATAGATTAAATTACTTACACTTAATGCATTATTATGATTATGCCATTACCTTCTTAAATAATTATTCTTCCTTCTATGGTGTGACCCTTTAGGTTCTCCATATTAAACCGGTTGTGAATAAATCAATTAAAACAATTTTAATCTTATTTAAATAAATAAATTAAACTAATAATCTATTTGAATAAATAATATTCATTCTACAATAGGGATAAGCCTCCCTAGCGATCAACGACTTTCCAGATAATATAGATTTCAACATTAATCAAAAAGAACCTGTGAGTAAATAGTTACCATACAATTCAATCCTTCCACCATACAATGTCCCAATTAAATATAAGACATGGATTTACTGTCAAGTCTTATTTTATTTAATTATACGTATTTCGATTAGAAAATGCACAACTCCATTTAATGCAAATTAGAAACTTCTTTCTAATTTCATTCCACCTTGGCCAAGGTTTCCTGGGTTGTCATTTGACGAATCACATAGGACATATCTCCTCTTTTACTAGAGGTGGTAGATTCTTTATTGATCATTCATTATCTCCATATGTAACTCATTATACCCAAGCATACCCTATATATGCCTTAAAAGGTCTTAAGAAATAAGTCAAAGTATAATTTATTACATACAAGATACTATGATGATCTCAAGTCCAAGGATCACTTGTACTACTATCACATTAGGAATTCCTATTGACATGCGAGTAAAACTCCATTAGGTATTCCATAGCGAATCACGTTCAGTGAACTTATTCTCCAATAAGCACCTACATACTTGCTTTAGTGTCTCCACACAAATGATCATGAGATCAATCATCCTCATCCAATGAGCAAGCAACATATGTACCAATCTATCCGGATTTACTAATCTCCTTTTTAGTAATCCCACGATTGGGAACTATTTAAGTTTTAAAACTTTCTAAGAATTTAGATCTCATTAGCATGATCATCATCATGATTCTAAAAGCATTGCTTAAAACTATGGGCTATTTACATATTATAAAAACAGCAACATGTAGATAATTAAATGCCTTTAATAAATGAATATTTCATTAATAAATAAATAAGATTGTTTACAAAGTACGTGCTTTATCATCATACATGATTGGCTTGTATGCACACTACTATCAATCTTCCACTTGCACTAAAGCCAATCGCCATGGTATCTCATACCCATCTTCTCTAAGTGACGATCAAACTGCTGTTGTGTTAAAACTTTAGTAAATGGATCTGCAATGTTGTCTTGAGAGTCTACACGCTCCAAGGTGACGTCTCCTCTTTCAATGATCTCCCTGATCAAATGAAATCGCCGCAACACGTGTTTAGATTTTTGATGAGACCTTGGTTCCTTAGCCTGTGCAACTGCTCCTGTGTTGTCACAGTAAATGGGAACTGCTTCTCCAATGCTAGGAACCACACCAAGTTCAGTTATGAACTTCTTCATCCAAACAGCTTCCTTTGCAGCTTCACTTGCAGCTATATACTCTGCCTCTGTCACTGAATCAACAACTGTTTGCTGCTTGGAACTCTTCCAACTCACTGCGCCTCCGTTCAAGGTAAAAACATACCCCGAAACAGATTTACTGTCATCTTGGTCCGTTTGAAAACTTGAGTCTGTGAAGCCCTCGAGTTTTAATTCAGACCCACCGTAGACAAGAAAAATATCCCTAGTCCTTCTCAAGTATTTTAGGATATTCTTCACTGCCTTCCAGTGCTCTTCTCCTGGATTCGACTGGTATCTGCTCGTTACAATAAGTGAATGAGCAACATCCGGTCTAGTACATATCATACCGTACATGATAGATCCTATTGCAGAAGCATAAGGGATCTTACTCATACGGTCTCTCTCCTCAGGTGTCTTTGGGACCTGTTTCTTGGAGAGATGTATTCCATGGTTCATCGGCATGAGACCTCTTTTGGAATCTTCCATGCTAAATCTCTTTAGCATTGCATCAATGTACGTTCCTTGGGATAAACCAAGCATCCTTTTAGATCTATCTCTATAGATCTTTATCCCCAAAATATAGGATGCTTCTCCCAAGTCCTTCATGGAGAAGTGTTTAGATAACCAGATTTTAATCGATTGTAGCATAGGAATGTCATACCCTATCAGTAATATATCATCAACATATAATATAAGGAATGAAATTGCGCTCCCACTAACCTTCTTGTACACACATGGTTCATCGTCATTTTTGATAAAATCAAACTCTTTGATTGTCTCATCAAAACGAATGTTCCATCTACGAGAAGCTTGCTTCAATCCATAAATGGATCGTTGCAGCTTACATACTTGATTTATTCCAACCTTTGAAACAAATCCCTCTGGCTGTGTCATATACACATCCTCCTCAAGTTTCCCATTGAGGAAGGCCGTTTTCACGTCCATCTGCCAGATCTCATAGTCGTTATAAGCTGCAATCGCAAGCAAAATCCAAATGGACTTGAGCATAGCTACTGGTGAAAAGGTTTCATCATAATCAACTCCTTGTCTTTGTTTGAAACCTTTTGCAACCAGTCGGGCCTTATAGGTCTCCACCTTGCCGTCCGCTCCAGTCTTTCTTTTAAAGACCCATTTACACCCAATAGGCTTAATGCCTTCAGGTGGTGAAACCAAAGTCCATACTTTGTTTTCATACATGGAGTCCATTTCGGATTTCATGGCTTCAAGCCATTTCCCTGAGTCTTTATTACTCATGGCCTGTTCGTAATTCAATGGATCATCATCATTCATGATATGTACCTCATCGTCATTCTCTATAACGAATCCATACCTCTCAGGTATCTTCGGTACTCTCCCAGATTTACGAACAGGGTGTGGTATAGTAGGTTATTCTACTTGGTCAGGTACCTGACTTTGATCCGTGGTAATTTGTGGTTCTTGAACTTCTTCAAGATATATCTTTCTCCCACTGACCCCTTCATGGATAAACTCCTTTTCCAAGAAGGCAGCATGTTTCGCAACAAACACCTTTTGATCAGTTAGATGATAGAAATAATACCCTACAGTTTCTTTAAGGTATCCCACAAATCTACACTTTTCGGATTTAGTCTGTAGCTTATCATGTTCAAACTTTTTGACATAAGCTGGACAACCCCAAGTCTTAACATGCTTAAGATTTGGTTTCCTCCCCTTCCACATCTCATATGGAGTCTTTGGGGCGGATTTGGTAGGTACCTTGTTAAGTAGGTATGCAGCCGTTTCTAGGGCATATCCCCAGAAGGAAATTGGAAGGTCGGTAAAACTCATCATGGATCGAACCATGTCTAACAGTGTTCGATTTTTCCTTTCAGATACTGCATTTAACTGTGGTGTACCTGGAGGAGTCCATTGTGAGATTATACCATTTTCTTTGAGACAATTGAGAAACTCACCGCTTAAGTATTCTCCGCCTCAATCTGATCGAAGTACCTTTATACTCTTGCCCGTTTGTTTCTCTACTTCACTTCTGAACTCTTTGAACTTTTCAAATGATTCTGACTTGTATTTCATTAAATACACATATCCAAATCTTGAGTGATCATCAGTGAAAGTAATAAAATAAGAATACCCACCCCGTGCACTTGTTGTCATAGGCCCACAAACGTCTGTGTGAATCAATGCCAACAACTCTGTAACTCTTTCTCCTTTTCCACTAAAAGGAGATTTAGTCATTTTACCCATGAGATAAGATTCACAAGTTGGACATGATTTATAATCGGATAGCTCGAGGAGCCCATCTTTATGCAACTTGGATAATCTTGTCTCATTGATATGACCGAGTCTACAGTGCCAAATGTAGGTATAATTAATATCATCTCTTTTCCTTTTCTTAGTTTGTTCAATTTGAAATATATTTTCTTGTAAGTCAAGTGTATAAAGTCCATTTCGCAAATTTCCAATACCATATAAAACATCGTCTTTATAAATAGAACAACTATTGTTCTTTATAACAACGTTAAATCCTTCCATATCCAATACAAAAATTGAAATAATGTTTTTAATAATATTCGAAACATAATAACAATTATTAAGATAAATGGACTTGCCCGAAGGCATTGCTAAATAATAAGTTCCTACAGCTAATGCAGCAACCTTTGCTCCATTCCCTACTCGTAGGATCACCTCATCATTGTTCAGCTTTCTACTTCTGACCAGTCCCTGCACAGTATTACATATGTGAGAACCACAGCCGGTATCCAATACCCAAGTAGAATTATGACTTTCAGAAAAATTAATTTCAATCATAAACAAACCTTGATTGGAAGTCGAAGCTTCTCCAAGCTTCTTCTCTGCTAGATACTTCTTGCAGTTCCTTTTCCAATGTCCCGGCTTGTTGCAATGAAAGCACATTCCTTTAGCTGGTTCAAGTTTCTTTTGTTCCTTTTCTTTCCCCTTTCCCTTAGCCTTCTTGGATTTCTTCTTTTCAGAAGATACATTGGGCCTCTTCCTTTTATTGGAAGAATCCACCATCAAGACATGGTTCTTCTTGGATGGGAAGTGACCTTCTGCAGTTTTTAGCATGTTAAGCAACTCAGGCAAGCTGACATCTAGCTTATTCATGTGAAAATTAACCACAAACTGTGAGAAGGTATCAGGGAGTGACTGCAAGACCAAGTCTTGACTCAACTCCCCATCCATGACGAACCCAAGCTGTCCAAGGCGTTCAATCAAATTGATCACTTTCAGGACATGAGTCTCGACGGCAGTACCCTCGGTCATCCGAGATCGGAAGAGCTCCTTAGATATCTCATATCTAGCAGTCCTACTCTGTTCACCATACAACTCCTTGAGGTGAAGCAGCATAGCAGGAGCATCCATATTTACGTGTTGACGCTAAAGCTCGTTATTCATGGATGCGAGCATGATGCATTGAGCCATAGATGCATCATCTTGCCACTTGTTGAAAGTGGCAATCTCTTCCTCAGAGGCTGTTTCTGAAACAGATTCAGGGACAGTTGAATTTAGGACATAAGAAATCTTTTCAGCAGTGAGAACAATTCTCAGATTTCTTAGCCAGTCCTCATAATTCGGCCCTGTAAGCTTGTTTGCATCAAGTATGCTTCGTAGTGAGATTAGTGATTTAGACATTTTTAAAATTCTGCATGTGAAAGAAAACAATCATTTTAGCAAACATTTGTTTTATTAACTTTACATACCAAAATAAATTTAGGTCTTTATTTTAAATTGGTATCTCCCACTATTTTCATCAAACTATATTACCCTCACTTATATAGTTCGGCAACATCTAATTAAAGATTTGCTAGTGAGAATAAGGATCTCATTTCAAATGTATATAACCTTGTGGATAGCACAACAAGCGATATACAAATAAATAGGTAGACAACTCTTGTCAATTACATCACCATATAATTCCTTTTATTTTGCCTCTTAAATCATAATGGTCAAGTGTGTGCACATCCGAACTAAAATGATTTAAGTTAAGTCCAGCCTAGCACTTCCATAAATTCAAAAAAGAAAAATGTTCGTCCTTGTGGATAGCACAACAAGACTAGATCATTCAATTTTCTTGATAAGCATCAAATGTGATTAATTATCATCTTAAATACTCAATACTTGCCTTGTGGATAGCACAACAAGCTCATATTAAATATTTAATACTCTATTAATTTATCATGCTAGAAGGCGACGTTCGATATTCCAAATATCATTTGAACGCTTCGGACTTAATATAATTTCTTTGAGGGGTTTGTTATTATTTTGTCTTATCTTGTTTAGCGCGCATGCACATATATATATAAAATACGCGTCATTTTATTAAACATGCAAAGCATGTTTGCATAAAATATAATATATATAATATTTAGCATGCAATATAGAATACTATATTCTACCCGGATTGATTATGAACTTTTATTCTAGTTTGGTTCACTAGAGCCACCAAGTGAACCAAAAGGTCAAACCTAGGAGTGCAAGAATTTAAATTTAAACGTAACTATTACATTTAAACCCGAGCTCCATACAAACGGGTCTTCACGCGCTCCTTGCTCCTTGGTCTCCAATTTCTTCAAGATAATTCTAACTATTTCTATTACATTAAACTATATAATTTAAATAGAAACCTTGATCAGCAGTCAAGGGGAAGTACATAAGAGGGAGATAGAATTTTACATCAAGAAAAATTAGAGAAGACGAGGTACGCAGACTCTATTTAATAAAATTCATTCATTCAAGCATTCAACTAAAATAAAATCCAATCATATTGGTCAAATAGTCCATAATCAATCCCTATTTATTATCATACATATCACTATATATATCAATAAATAAATATTCATCTCATGAATTAAAACATTCCATATATATATGAGTATCATTTAATGGGCAATTTTAAATTGCATGAAATCCAATTTCAAGATTAAAATAAACTCTTTATTTTAATTATAAAACTATTAAGAATATTATATATATATATATATATAATAATAATATTATAATATAACCGTATATATATACATTAACTATATTAGTATTATATATATAATAAGTGCTATTAAGAATCCTGCAGGTAACTTTATATAAGGTTACTATTTATTAGTCCTGCACTAAGACGTGACTTTCCTTTAAATCGCGTATCCAGCAGGTGGGAGAAAAAAAAAATCGCGCGTTACTTTCCCTTGTAAAATGAATAGTTATCAACGATTTTTTAAAAAAAAAATTCGCATCGAAAAAAATAAATAAAATCGTCTTTCCCCTTTTTTTTCATAAAAAAAAATTTATACTATTAAAATTATGCCCAAAAAATTATTCTAAATACATACCCATATATATATGAAATTAAAACAATTAATAATTGCATAAAGGTTTGGCTCTGATGCCACTGTTGGGTTTGTACGAAATCGTGACGCAATCAAATTACAAAAATTAGCGGAAGCATAGTATATCAGAGTTTAAAAAAAATTCTACAAAACCATTACCCGGATCATCCTTTATGCAAATTATTAATTTAAAACGATAAATAAGAAGTTATGGAATCATACCCTTGTAGAACGAAGCTTCCACAGGTACTAGTTCAACTCCTTGTTCTTCGTGATCTCCTTGAATTTTCGGGTTAGATTCCTTCCTTTGATCAACGTTAGCCACCCAAGTGTTTGGCCTCTAGAGGTGATCCACCAAGGAAGAGAAATTATCAAGAAGGAGGGTGTTTGGCTTAGTGTTCTATCCTCTATAGAAAAGGAGTACTCTCCAACAATTGAAATTGCATCATCAAATATCTATTATAAGACTCCTCTTATATAGATATTAGTCAACCCTTCTAATCCTATTAGACATGGGATTTCTTTTAATTAATTAAACTCCTTTAATTAATTTAGGTTTCCCACCACATGGGAATAATTAATTAAATTTATTTAATTAATTTGTCTCCTAATCTTATTAGGAATAAATGAGAGTACTAAATATTAAATTAATTACTAAACTCCTTTAGAAATTAAAATAATAATAATTGTAATAATATTAATAAGACTCCTCTTATTAATTTATATTTAATATTTCTAAAATATTAAATAATAAATATTAAGCTATTTAATTTATTCTATCACCATAGATTAAATTACTTACACTTAATGCATTATTACGATTATGCCATTACCTTCTTAAATAATTATTCTTCCTTTTATGGTGTGACCCTTTAGGTTCTCCATATTAAACCGGTTGTGAATAAATCAATTAAAACAATTTTAATCTTATTTAAATAAATAAATTAAACTAATAATCTATTTGAATAAATAATATTCATTCTACAATAGGGATAAGCCTCCCTAGCGATCAACGACTTTCCAGATAATATAGATTTCAACATTAATCAAAAAGAACCTGTGAGTAAATAGTTACCATACAATTCAATCCTTCCACCATACAATGTCCCAATTAAATATAAGATATGGATTTTCTGTCAAGTCTTATTTTATTTAATTATACGTATTTCGATTAGAAAATGCACAACTCCATTTAATGCAAATTAGAAACTCCTTTCTAATTTCATTCCACCTTGGCCAAGGTTTCCTGGGTTGTCATTTGGCGAATCACATAGAACATATCTCCTCTTTTACTAGAGATGGTAGATTCTTTATTGATCATTCATTATCTCCATATGTAACTCATTATACCCAAGCATACCCTATATATGCCTTAAAAGGTCTTAAGAAATAAGTCAAAGTATAATTTGTTACATACAAGATACTATGATGATCTCAAGTCCAAGGATCACTTGTACTACTATCACATTAGGAATTCCTATTGACATGCGAGTAAAACTCCATTAGGTATTCCATAGCGAATCACGTTCAGTGAACTTATTCTCCAATAAGCACCTACATACTTGCTTTAGTGTCTCCACACAAATGATCATGAGATCAATCATCCTCATCCAATGAGCAAGCAACATATGTACCAATCTATCCGGATTTACTAATCCCCTTTTTAGTAATCCCACGATTGGGAAATATTTAAGTTTTAAAACTTTCTAAGAATTTAGATCTCATTAGCATGATCATCATCAT